>CANTUR010000126.1:2400000-3000000 GCA_947683625.1 Mallotus nudiflorus | reverse complement strand
GGAAAATGCCATCACAAACAATTACTGATAGAGTTGCAAATTTACTGTTAGTTTCCTGTTATCCAAAAATTCCAAATAAATTATAATGGAGACCCAGCAATAAAGTTTGATAACTGGGAGCATTCTCTAAAGAAAAAGAATTATTCGTATTTATATACTATAAGAAACATAACGCACATCATTAGGGCATGAGAAGTCCCAAAACGAAGAGGGAGAAAAAAAAAGTGAAATGTATGATTTCCATATAATCTAAATAATTAAATACTTTTTAACTGAAAGAAGAGAGGTAAGAGTTATATTATTTAACTGCTCGATTTTTTATTTAATTATTAGAGTTGAAATTTGAAAAATTATGATAAAAAAAATTATTTCTACATAATCAAATCAATCTCTTTCATATTATATACTTTTTAGAGTTTGAAATTTGAAATATTTTACTGTTATGTTACATAATTCATTTTCTTAATAAAGTACAAATTAATTTAATAATCTGATCTTGATTTTTTTTGAGAATCTGATTTCGATTCTTAATATCTATATGGAGGTGCGTCTTTAAAATTATCCAAGAAAATAAAGAAACAATATTAAATGAGTGAATGAAAGACTGATGCATTTTTTATTTCCTCAGACCTCTTGGCAAGCTAAAAATCAAAGAAAAGAACTAGAAGTAACTTCACATTACTTAATTAAGCAAGTCTGTCTTCTTGAAAATTATTAATCACACAACAATACAGTCCCATAATTAGCACAAATTTCATTTGCTAGCTTCTTCTCAATCACTCTCTCAAATACCACAATAGGCTTTAATAGGACACTTGGCTTTGTAGCCCTCATCCGTACGAAAGAAATATAGCAATCCAGTGTGATCGAATGGCTTGTACATCAATGGATGCTCTTCATCTACAAGTTCTTGAGGTACTTCTAATATCCCTCTGTTGAAACCAAATAGCCCCATTGAGTATCTATCTTCTTTCCCATTCATGATCACTCTGTGACTCGGCGACACAATTCGATCATTGCTCCATGCCTGGTCAATGTTTACAAGGAAAAAAAACACTTAAAAACTTATTTAACTCTCTTAAACTGTTAGATTAAATACGATCAATCAAAATGAAATTTACAAATCAGTGAGGATGTGGTCTACCAATCATTTTTCTCCAAAATTATTTTAAGATATAAAATTTGTTAATTTATAAAATTAATTTTTATCTTATTTGAAAGGGTTATAAACATGTAATTTTTTATTTACGTACCATCAATGCATCGCCTGCGATGACTACAAAGGATGAAGGTGAAGAGTACTCAACATTGATCGTTTCACCCTCTTTGGTATCCACTTCCAAACCGTTAATGTGATTTTGATGAAGTATGGTTGTGAAGCTCTTGTCAGTGTGAGAGACAAATCCTAAATTAGGTTCGTCTCCTTTTTGTGCTCTATTTTTCAGAAGTCTAAGAAGGTAAGTTGTAGACTCTACATAAGAGTTATGGTACTTCTCTACTCCGTAGCTTTCAAATATCATCCTTGTCACCATTTTATCTAGCTGTGCTACCAGATGTGCATACTCGTAAATACACTCACTAGCCAAAGAAACAAAACAATGAAGCAAATTAATGTGCAAGCTTTTCATTCATTCAAACATACATAAGAATGATACACATTTCTGAATTTAGAAAGCACTTTTTAACTTGTAAAAAAATTATAGGTTATAAATTAGTGAATTTAACACACAAATATCTATTTGGAATTATTAACAGCTTTAATAATCGAGTATCTATCTTACAATATAAAAATTCAGGACAATAAACACTGACAATCGTTTTTTCTTCTCAAAATTTATAATTTATAATGAACCAAAAGAAAAATTAACGAATAAAAACAGTACAATATCTAGTAATTCGATTAGTACCAGAAATGATCATTTCCGTCGGGCCACATGAGATTGGTGAAACTTTGAGCTGCCTCCAGACATGTTGCATTGTCAATGCCCATGCTTTCATGGAGAGGGAGTTTGGCAATCTGTCCAACGTAACCAGTTAAAGGCGTGTCGTATTTGTTTTGCATTTTGGATTCAGTAGGAAGATCAAAGAGCTCCTTCATGGCACGAAAGACTGCGTCACGAAGCTGTGGGGATAGTATGTTGCACTCTACTGTGAAACAACCATACTCTTCGAGTGCCTGCCTAACTTCACCACATGCTTTTTGCCAACAACTTGTGCCAGGCTTCAAAGTTTCCAGGGTGAAGTCTATGACTGGAAGCTTAAGTTGAGCAGTGGAGCCCATGATTTAAGTTAGAATTTCTTTGTTTTGGAGGTCTTGGTGATCTAATTTTCTCCCTTAATTAGTAAAGCTTATACAAGCTCCTGAGCTAATGATATATGGAATTTGCATAATTAATTGTTGCTCATTTTTCTTATATAGAAATATGACTCTTTTTCTTTTTTGCCACATTACAAGACGATGCAACTACCGTATGTAGTGCAATATTCTTTTTCTCTTTTTATAATAATAAAATTTTTCTATTGGTACAGTAAGGAATTATGTTAAACGTACATTTAAAAAACTAATTTTATCGGGTATTATTCTCAAAAATTGAACTTAAATGATTAAGAGGAATAATGAATTATTGATTAGAATTATATGTATATATATATAAATTTCTTAATAATACAGGGGGGTAGTCCAAATTTTAACTTATATAGTTTTGTCCATTAGAATATGTAATAATTGTGCTGTATATCAACTCATTGACAATTATATAATTATGATTGATTGAGGCATATTAGTGAGTACTTATTTAATAATGAGAATTGTCCAATACAATAATAATGTTCAAATTTTTGGACCGTTATAGAAGAAAAAATGGTACATAAAACAAATTATATTTGGCTATTAAATATACATAATATAATTATATATAAGAATTATGGAAACATGAGGTAAAAGTTCCAATCAGCATAACATAATAGAGATTTAATACTAAATTTATAATTAAGATATGCTATCATCAGCAAGCATTACTCCAGTTGCATTTTATCTTAAATTAGTATATTATTACATTTCACTTAGAATAATTGGCATAGGTAATGTAGCCATCGTATTAACAATTTTTCCTTGCACAAGGACAATACATAAGACCTTTAAATATCGGTATACAATGACATTTCTCTTAGAATAATTGTTATAGGATCAACGTAGCCATATATATTATTAGTCTTTGCATATTTTTTTTATTAATAAGTTAGTTAATAAATAATTGAATATAATAATATGCTTGATGGATCGTATAACAAAGTTCGTTTTCATTAAAAATGACAAATTGTAAATCGAAACTTTTCTTCTTCTTTTTTCATCGGTTAGGACCACAATTTTTCTAGAAAAAAAAAAAAAAATTGTTCTTATGTTGGACACTAATCATATTTCGAGGTCTTGTGGTCTCATAAACAGGACGAAGTCTTCAAAATTCTTTTGGGTATTAATGTCATCATATGATCATGTACTAATACTTAATAATAAGGCTACATCAATATGACTTTGTTACCCAACCAAACGATATTCTTAATAGTACATCAATTCATAAAGAAAAAGAAAAATACAATACATTTGCCTATAATTATTATATAAAAACAATTGATGATCTAGCGTTACATAATTGGCCTATATCTCGGACCACATTTTTTATTCAAGATGATAAATCCATATATATATGTATATATAACAAAATATAAAATACATGATTGATCATGAAATATGGCATTTTCTTAGTTACTTTGGACAAATTGTTTTATTTAATTTACCATTTTTTATTATATATGTATGTGTGTGTGATGATCGTTTTCTTTGCATAATTGATTTGCTTATGGGTATTATTTTTTAGAAATATCTTTCATGGTATAGATGCTCTATCAAAGGAAAATAAACAAAGAAAATAATACAAGAAAACACGAAAGAATTGCTAAATATTATATTTGTACACGCCAAAAAAAAACAACTGTATTTAACATGCATGGAAGTTCTTCTATTATATAAAAGTATATAGAAGATAAATTTAAAAAGAATATGTTTTAATTTTTGAATTTTCTATTTTTAAAACATTCAACATATATATATATATATATATTTGTTTTTATTAATCAAATAAACTATGATAAATGATTCAGTTCGGGAAAAATGAAGGCTCTCAATTAATAAAATATATATGAAAAAGTTCAAGAGTTTAAACTGATTTTTATTTGTTAAACATTTTATTATCATATTTAATAGCTTAAAACATTTAAAAAATATTTTATTTTTACCATTAGCATAGAGCTTATTTATGTAAAAAAAAATATAAAGTTGAAAAAAATAGATGTACAAAATTAAATTTTAGGAGCTTAAATCCAAAAATATAAAAAAAGTTCAAAAACGTAACTATGGATTTTGCCAAATACAATCATGTCTCACCAACAAAATATGACTGAAAATCATATGAGCATGTTAATTAGCAGATAAATCTAAATTATGAGACAAAAAATAACACAGGGAACATTTTAAAGTATTATTACCCATGTGGTCATATTTTCTTCAAAATATTGATCTGTGAAATTTAAATAAAATTTTTAGCATTAAAATATACAAATTGAAATCAAATATCTAAATTAAAACAAAACTAAATTTTAGCTTTCACAAACATTTAACCATTAGATGAAAGAAGATGACGTGTTAAATATCTTTTTGATCATCACATTATCAATGTCTAATTAAGTGATTGATTAGCAATATCTAAATAAAACTATGATAACTAAAAAAATAAATTGAAGTTTAGAAATCAAATCAAACTATAATTTAGTGAAAGTCTAAGTACTACAAATATATTTAACCCTAAAATTTTCTATTTGTTCAAAATAAAAATTGGAGGATCAGAATTTTTTACTGTTTGAGGAGTCTCAGAACTATGAAAAACATTATTTTACGTTCCAAATCCTCCATCCAAAGAGAGGTTTAATGAACCTATTTGTTACCATTTTTATTTTTCAAATTTAAACCATGCATATTGTTTTAAAAAAAAAGTTGAAAAATCAGAAAATTTTTTATTTGTCTGCATTGCAAAAACGTTTTTTTTTTTTTTTAAAAAATAACTATTTTACCAGTGTAATTTGTTTTGAAAGCAGAAAGATAAAAAAGAAAGTAATGACATGTAAAAAAAAATAGAATCAAACAAGCCTAAACTTTATAAAACCTTACATGCTATTAAGGGTGAAATCGAGTCGAGCTAAACTGAATTTTAACTAGCTCATATTTGATTTATTTATAATCGAATCGAACTCGATCAAATTTTCTATATTACTTAGCGTTCATGAGTTGTTTACCACTTTAAATGAATTTAAATGAGTTTAAAAAAATTTTAAAAATGTAAATTATAAGTTAAAATTACATTTTAAAAATTAAAAATAAATTATAATATATTTAATACAAATTATGATTTTATTTTAATAATATATTTTCTAAAATAATTTATTATAATATAAATTCATATATCATATTATATATTTATAATTAAATTATTAAATATTAAAATTACAAATTTGTTTATAAATTTCTATTTAAATATGTTCTTGAATTTTATAAATAAAATTTTGTATAATTTAAATTCGACTCATTTAATAAATAATTTTCAATATATAAATTTCAATAATTTTTAACAAGTCAAATTTCAAATTATTTGCAATCAGCTCAACTCGTTTACTTTGTTTACATGCTCCAAGATTTCATGCAAACCGAAGTGTTAAAACGTAGTTGGGCTTCATTCTAGATGGGTGTAGCTCACAATGTGCAAGTCATCTAGATTAGCAGGCATACAATTTTTTGTTTTTCAGTTTAAAAGAATTATTGTGATTATACAATCATAATGCAAAATCTTACAACAATTATTCGCTTATTAAAAAGTAAATTTAATGACTAAACATGATTATTTAGCTTTAACTAAGTAAACTACATCCTACTTCAAGATAAAATATATAAAACATCTTGAAATCTCAAAAAATTGGAAAGTCTTATAAGGGTATCTCTAATCATATTTCAAATCTTCATTTTGACACCATATTGTGTTTCCAATGGATTTCAATTCTTGTTTCATTCTACATTTTATGCAAATTGGCTGCATATATGAAATCAACTTTGAATAGGCAGCATTGTACTTTTTTTTTTTTAAATTTCAATAACAATCAATTGTTATCATTTATTTGAATATAATCTAAATAAATTTGTTCAATTTAGTCCAAATTTATATTATATTTATCATATTACTATTAAATTCATATAAATTTGATTTAATTATTTTTATTTAAATAATTTTAATATTGGCACTTAAAATAATATTAATTTTTATTTAAATAATATAAATTTTTTATTTAAATAATATTAATATTAAATTAATAAATTAATATTAAAATATATTATTATTTTATTTATATATTATTTATTTTTTTTAAATATATTCAAATAATAAATTTTATTATAAATAAATATATGGGTGCATATTGTAAGTATTGAATAAATTATGAGTGTAATATGTAAAATGTTTAAATAATATAATATTAATATTGAATAGATATATGTAGATAATATTTTTTTTGGTGTTAAAAATGAAATAATATTTAAATAAATTTACTGTAACAAATAAAATTTACTATATATGGTTGAAGATGGCCTAACATAATAACTACTAAACCGTTCTCTCACTACTATCTAGTTTTTTTTTTTTTTCAAATGACAGACAACAACATTTTGTTTTTTTTTTTGTTTTTACCAAAACAACATTTTGATAATTGGTACCATAAGAAACATACGGGTGCATTTTTTATGTTGGTATGGTGCATTTAAAAATATTATATTCATTAAATGCTAATCCTAAGAATTGAACTGAAACCTCTAATGCATTTAAAAATATATATATTCCCCGAATACGAATCTCAAAAATTTGACTTAAATCATTAAAAAAAATAACATAATATTTTCAACTACTTCAACTAACTCTTACAATTGATATGTATAATTTCTCCATATATTTTAAGTTGAATTCTAATGGATATTGAATAAGTAGGTAGTTTAATTTGGATAGAATTTAAATTTAATTGAGAAATATTATAGCCTTTTATTTCATTTAGGATTTTATTATTTTTTATCTATTTCTAATCAAATAAGGATTTCATTTGACAGGCTAATTAGTTTTTCTTTTTTGTAGGAAAGCTTAAAAAGGAATTCCAAAAAGGTTAGGAATTTTTCTGATGCCACTTCAACAACAGAGGTATTCAACCAGTGTGACATTTTGAAATCTTAACTTTAAGTTATGCGTTGTTGAAGCGGTGTGCAACCAGTACTGCTTGCTAGAATGCTTACCTAAAGAGCTGTGTGTCCCTGTTGAAGTGGTATCGACATAAAAAAGTTTCTTTTTTCAATAAGGACTCAAGAATTCAAAAGAAATTGAGTTTTCTATTAAGGGGATGCTAAAAAGTGTATTGGGGATTATCGTACATTGGGCAGAGACATAAAAAAGCCACAAACAAGAGCTTAAGAAGTCAAACAAGGGTTTGAAGATTGGAGTGGCGCTTAAATGAGTTTTATATATTCTTCTTTTTCACCCTCTTGTTATTTATTTTATTGATTGTAGAACTATGCGTGGCTGAACACTTTTTGGGGTGTAGGCTAGTAGTAACTATTCTATGATGTGATTGAACACAAGTTTATTAATTTGATTTTCAGTTAATTATATGTGTTGAGCTTAATGTCTTGTTATCATTTTAGACCTGTTTGATTACATGTTAATGGGTGGATTCACCATTGAGAATTAGGAAAATTAACTAGCTTAAGACTCATAAGACTTAGACCACTCGACCATGAGAGTAAGTGAGCTCTTCAAGAAACCATGATAGTACGCAGGGTCTATGGTAGTAAATTAATTATTAAGAAACTTAATGAGTTTTGATTAAATTCTTAACCATGAGAGTAGGTTAAACTTTAGTCTTAGCATGTTTAATTGAACTCAAGAGAATCTTTTGGTATTTTAGAACAATTACCCTTAACTGAAATTAAGGTGTTTAATAATTAAGTGTTTATGATATTATTGGAATAATGAAACTAAACCTAAGCTCTATGTTTTTATTATTTTATTTTCTTTTAATTTTAGTTGTTTAAATTTATATTTTGATTTTCTTAATTACTTTATTGATTTGTTAGCTAGGAATATAAGTAGAAATATTAGTACTCAATATTCAATCCTTGTAGTAACGATATCTTTTGTACCATAATTCACGATCCGTGCGCTTATGGGTTTTGAACATAACAAGTTTTTAATGTCGTTGCCAGGGATTGACAATATTGATATTAATTGAATTTTTACTTCTCTTAAAGTAGCATTTTATTTTATTTGTAATATTAATAAGTAATTTATCATGGATAATGGTAGATTTTCTTATCAATTTTTGAGGTCTAATGCATATGATCCTGCATATAATGTAGAATATATGTCATTCAATTATTTTCCATCTTCTTTTTAGGTTTGTAATTGGTGTGGAGAGAACTACAATGGAGCACATTGCCTATATTATTCATATTCACCTCCACAACCTCACTATAACCCATCTTAGAGTAGTTGTGTGGATTATACTTAAAATTATCAACAAAAGGAGACCAAGAGAATCAAAGAACAATTATTAAAGATCAAGATGAAGAAAGTCATGTATGAGATGGATGCACAAAAAGAAGCTCTAATGAGGCTCAAGTTGCAAGCAGTTCAAATTGTAAAAATTTAAAATTCATGCTTCCAAAAACTTCAAATGTGTGTGCCCATAAATTGCTTAATGCAGTCAGCATAAGGAGAAAGTATATAGGATGATGAGAGCACTTTAAGTCAAGATGATGAAGTCATTTTTGAGTTGTTCTGCGATGAGCAATATGAAATCACCAAGAAAATCGAAGAAGACTCCAAGTGTAAGAATCAATATATAGACATTAAGGATGATGAGGTATAACGTCACTTAATATAATTTCAAAATGAGTTAAATGAGAAAATCATAATAATTCTTAAAAGCTACATGGGATGAAGATGAAGTGAAGATGAGCTATCTATAAATATTAATGTATATGTTTCATGGCCTATTATGGTCATATATGAGGAATCCATGAAAGGTGTTAGATTGTTTGAGAACCCACATGAGAAGCCTTACATTGTTTAAGTAATTTTAGAATCAAAGATTTAGCATGTGGAGTTCGCATTTTACTACCTAGGCAGGAGCCTTGCAAAAGAAAGGAAAAGAAGATACTTCCAAGAACACTTCTTCACGTACGATTGTATCCGTGATACTACATATTCAAGGGGTCAAGCTAATGACCTTAAATTAGCGCTCTTGGGAGGCAACCTAATGTTTTTCTTACTTTTCTTTTATTTTTTTCAATTTTTATGCTTCATTTTACGTTAATTTTTGTTAGTTTTATTACTTTTTACTTAGGAAAATCATGCATGAAGAAATGGAATTAAAAGCTAAGGAATGGAGTTTTAATGGCTATATAGGGGATCAACATTGCTTCAACACCATATTCTTATGACCTTGACACTATTTAGACACCTCATCTATACACTGGTGTCATCAAAACCTACAATAATTTAATTTCAACCCAAAAGCCATACCACTTAAACATCACATCAGCACCAGCATGTCCCGAGTGCCTCAATGTCACACTATTTTGACACCAGTGCTTCATCACCAAACCTACATATTTTATATCGAATGTCACATTGGTTCCACACTAAATTGACACACCAATGTCTCATCGCACCATCAGTCCTCACACCCCCACACCATTTTCACACCACTTCTATACCCCTATCACGAGACCTTCTTTCCAGTACCACTTTGACATCACCTCAGTACCATGGTGTTCCAATCTACCACAAGTTGATTTTCAGGCCGAATGTAACACCATTTCCACATCAGATTGACATACCAGTGTCTCACCTCGACACCACTTTTGAACCCCAATGTTACATCCTTTAAACATTTTTCACCCTTTTCAACCCTAGCTACCAAGTAATATGTCTTTTATTTTCTTCCTTATTATTTTTCCTTTATTTTTTAGATAATTGGTTTTTGGAACTCTTGGGCTTGGTATCTTGCAATCCATGAATAGAAGGTAAGGTGAGAGGTGGGGAGAGTCCCCATGAACACTCTGTTGCCTAAGTTAGAGAACAAAAGTAAAAAGAATACAAGATAGCTAGAATATGTGAGAATGAGATGCCCCTTTGTGAGGGGTATGGGGTTCTATATATAGCAATACTCAAACCTAGGAGGATTCAGATTCCTTGTGAGATAGTGAATCATAATCTTGGTAGGAGAGTGTCCTTTGTTTTGGATTCTTCTTTAGGGTAGTCCCTATTCCGGATGAATCCTGCCTTCTTCCTAATCCAGGTGTCCCTATTTAGGAGATAAGGAGCCCTTAACTGGGTGGGAACATATTAGATGGTATCAAAAGTCCCCCCCCGGGTGTATTTGGATATTTATGTCTGTCGTATCTGGGTAGAGTAGGGTGCTAATGCCTTCACATGGGGGGTATCACGCGGTGATAAAGATGAGTGAGCTGAGGTGGCCAGCCTTAGTCACAATGAAAGAGTGGAGCTCAATGCCGAGTCTCGGGACAGTCGTTGCTGAAATGCAATCTGTGGAGCTTGGATATTCGCAAAGTGCATAGGAGCACAATAATAGATTAACCTATCCATTTAAAAATAATATAACGGAACCAGTCATCACTAAATTTTTAATGCTCGGTGCATAGATGCAAGGCTTTATGAGCTCAGAACCTCAAAATTACAGAAGCAACCTAAGAGTGCCAGCTTTAATCACTAGACTTAGATCCGTGAGGTTTAGATGCTCGGTACATGGACGCAAGGCTTACATGCTCGGAACCTCAGTACGATAGAAGCGACCTAAGGGTGCTAGCTTCAGTCACTGGACTTAGATCCATGAGGCTTAGATGCTTGATACATGGACACGAGGCTTATATGCTCGGAACCTCAGTACTACAGAAGTGACCTAAGGATGCCAACTTCAGTCATTGGACTTAGATGCGCGAGGCTTAGATGCTCGGATACCCAAAATAGGCTGAAAGTGTAGCTTGGATGTTTTTCGAGTAGCTTGATAAAGCAGCCTAATCGAAATGTAGGCAGGCCGACACGTGGTGGCGTCGCTTCAACTCCTAGGGATTCAAAGTTTAAATCGCGTGAGTTATGCATCGTTTTGTATGTCAGTAAACAAAACGTTTCTACCGCCATTATCATGACTCCTCATTCAATGGGCTTTTTTATCCCCAAAAGGCCCTTGATGGCCTAGGGAGGAATGCAGCAATAATTAGGGCAGTTAATAGCGTGTTTCCAGATCATTCCATGTCTTTATAAGTATTGTTGTACTTGTCGACTAGTGTATTTTGCTTCTATTTTGTTTTTGCCTTTGTCGTGTTTGTATTACCGTTGTTGTTCTCCTTTCTGCCTGCCGTGATTCTTGCTTTATGGAAACCAAGTGATCTTTTGTCCTTTCTTCTTCTTTTTTCTTGCTTTTGTTGTTGTGCATTTTCCCCCTTCATTATGGCACCAAGGGAATAAGTTAGTTCTGACCTTTTTATTTTAAATGTAGATTATGAGTTATTGGGGTGGTACCGAAGGCAGTTCTGTATCCCCGCCGATTACACCCTTCAAATTATAGGTAAGAAATTTATGGCCCATACCCCCTTGCTAGGGCTATGTAAATTAGTGGTGTATTTTGACCAACTAGAGGGGGTTTAAAATTTCCTTTAGATCCCTTTGTGAAGAGATTTTTGAATAGGAATAACATAGAGCCTGGTCAGCTCCATCCGAGTAGCTATAAGATTCTGACTGGGTTCATCCAACTGATATATGAAGAGGGGAAAGAGCCCGACCTAGATGTTTTTCGATACCTGTACAAACTGACTAGGAAGAAGGAAGAATTGATATTTTTCCTATCAGTCGTACCTAACCACACCCACTTTGTACAGCTTTCGAATCTCCATAAGAAGTGGAGACACCATTTTTTTGTTGTAGCGCATCAGTCGGACTTCCTGGATGTCCGGTGGATGTGGTCTGACGAGTGCCATAGGGTAAGTCAGCCCACGAGACTTCCTGACAATGATGCGGAGATGGTTTTACGACTACATCTCAACGGTCTTGCCGAAGCTCGATCGGCGGAGGATGTGTCCAGGAGATACCTATGGCGAGTCTGTCCAAGTCGCGTCCACTCCCCTGGTACATTTATGCTACTGTAAAGCTATATTTCTAACTTGATCTATTTTTGCAACTATAGATGACTAACTTTTTTTATTTTGCGGGTAGGATTTCATTAGTTGATGAGCCAGCTGCTCCGGAGGAAGTGCGAGTATCTCCTTCTCCAAAGCCTGAAGCTCCTGCAGCTCCTAAAGCTGTGTCTGCCAATCCCAAGGGTAAAATAGTGGAGTTAACACAATCGGAATGGGTGGGTCAGAGAAAGAGGCAGTTAATCAAGCCAGAGTTGGACACAGAGGGGCTTGACAAGGACATTTATGTCCAGCACCCAAGGTTATCTAAGTGTCTAGATATGAGGGGCTGGATACTAAAGCGGATGAAGCCCCCGAGTGTCTCGAATAGCCAAGTGAGGGATCAATATGCTGAATTGCTAAGGCTGATCGAGGATATGCGGCACTGGTCCGATGAGGGTCTAGAGGGTTTGCTTGACTCCATGATTGGCCAGTCATTAGAGGTAAGTTAGCTCTACTGCCCATGTTGTTATCGTATGTGCTTCTTTTTTATGTGAACTTTTTATTATTGATAGATGACTCAGGCTTTGCTGCTAGCGAAGGATCAGTACTTCTATCTGAAGAGCCAATACAACTTGAAGGAGACAAAGGTGGGAACTATTGCTATCAATTTTGAGAAGAAGCTGGATGGCGCGAAGGCAGCATTAGAGCTCTGCCAAATAAAATATGCTAAGGCGAAGTCCAAGGCTGAGGCGAGTCAGAAGAAAGTTTCTGAGTTGGAGTATAGCCAAGGTCAGCTAACGAGGAGGATGAAAGAGCAGGACCTTCAAATTGCTGAGCTTGAGAGAAAGTTGACTGAGCTTGAGAAATCTCAAGCGAGTGACAAGAAGTCATACCAAGGCATGGTAAGGGTTTTTTAAAGGCTTATAGGGCTGAGTGTAAGAGAGTCTTGCTTGCTCCAAACTCAGAACTAGACTTGGGAGTGTTAGATCAAATAACACCGGCAGATCTTGCCAAGCTTGTTGCTGAAGAGGACACTCATCAAAAGGCCAATGCTGCCCCTGCGAGGGAAATTATGGAGGCTGTTATTGCTACTGAGTCTGTGGTGCATCCGGATGCTGTTGCTAAGGTTTCCCCTTCTATTTCTGGGCCTGGGGGTCTGGATGTACATGTAGTATAATAGATATGTATTTTTTTTGTAACCGATCTCTTGTAAAGGCATTTTATTAATAAAGAGATACTTTATTGAATCATATGTTGAATACAATCTTATTGATAGTATTTTCTACGAGAATCAGAGTTCCAAAAATGGGGTAGTTCTTTGCCTCCTCTTTCTCTTAGCTTGAATGCTCCCTTGGTTGTGCTTACCGAGATTTGGTATGGACCTTCCTAGTTTGGACCTAACTTGCTTGTTCCTAAGTTGCCTTTGCCAATAACTGCTCTTCTAAGTACCCAGTCTCTTAACTTGAACTGTCTTGGGTGATGCCATTGGTGATGGTAGCGTGTCACCTTTTATCGATGTGCTTCAGCTGTGGCTGCGGCTTGTTCTCTACGTTCCTCTAGTAGGTCTAGACATATCCAGGCATCAATATTGTTGATGGTGTGATCAAGATTATGGCTTACCCGGTAACTTGGTGAACCAATTTCTACTGGTATTATTGCATCCATGCCGTAGGTTAGCCTGAATGGTGTCTCTTCGGTGGATGATCTAGGCATGGTTCTATAGGCCCAAATTACATTGTTGAGCTCTTCAACCCAATTTCCATTTTTCTCATTGAGTCTTTTCTTTAACCCTTGCATGAGAGTTCTATTGGTGACTTCTGTTTGTTTGTTTATCTACAGGTGGGCTATCGAGGTGAAGCGAAGCTTTATTCCAAGGTCTGAGCAAAAGTCTTTGAACTTTTTATTATCAAATTATTTGCCAATGTCCATAATTAAAGTGTGAGGGATGTCGAACCTGCAAATGATCTCCTTCCAAAAGAAATGCTTATCTGAGCTCCTGTGATGGTTGGGACTGCCTCTACTTCTACCCATTTAGTAAAATGGTCAATAGCCATAATTAAGAACTTTTTCTGTGAGGTAGAGGGCAGGAAGGGACTAAGGATGTCCATACCCCACATGGTGAATGGCCAAGGGCTGCCAATGAGATACAGGGGGCGGGAAGGCTTGTGGTTGAGTCGAGCATAATATTGGCACTGGCGACATGCTTGCGTTAGCTGCTGGGCATCGTTAGACATGGTGGGCTAATAATACCCTTAGAGTAGTGCTTTTCGAGTTAGCGCATAATAAGATTTGTGCGCTCTGCAAATTCCTTCATGGATCTCTTAGAGTATGTAATTTCCTTCCTTTTATGAGACGCACTTGGACTATAGGTGTGAGAGGGATTTTCGATAGAGTTCCCCTTAATGGATGGAATAGTGGGTTGTCTTGGTTTTTAGCTTTCGTGCTTGCAGCTTGTCTTCAGGGAGGATTCCATGTTCTAGGTATTGGATTATCGATCGCATCCATTCTGAGACTGCCTGTGTCTTTAACACTTTGGGGTCTTCAGTGCTGGGATTGGTTAATGACTCGATGAAATTCATATCTCAGAATGCTTGACTGTCTTCAGTTGCAAACTTGGCCAGGTATTCCACCTCATTTTTTTCTTCCCTGGGTATCTAGATGATCTCCCATCGGCCTCCATCTCATTCAATGTGTTGCAAGAGCTGCTTGGCTTTGTCCACGTACTTCACAATGTAGGTGTCTTTGACCTAGAACATTCTGCTGACCTGGTTGACCTCCAATTAGGAGTTTGAGTGTATGATGAGGTGTTCAACCTTGACTTCGGTGGCTAACTTTAGTCCTGTGATTAGTGTTTCATACTCTACAACATTGTTGGTTGTGTTGTACTCAATTCATATTGCATATTGGATGTAAATCTTGTGTGGTCCCCTGAGGATTATTTTAGCGCTGGAGCCTTGAGCTGAGGATGCTCCGTCAATATAGAGCTTCCACTCTGGTGCTTTGGTCAAGGTAATGTCTTTTGGAGCCATTTCTTGTATAAAGTCTGCTAATGCCTACGCTTTTATCTGTTGGCGGGGTTCATAGTCAATGTCGAATTTACCGAGTAATACTGACCACTAAACTAGCCTTCCCGATGTCTCTAGTCTTTGTAAGATTTTTTACAGCGAAAAATGGGATCGGATGACGATATTATAAGCTTGGAAGTAATGTCGGAGCTTTTAAGAGGCATGGACAACAGCCATGGCTAGCTTGTCTAATACGGGATACCGAATTTTAAATCCACGAAGCATTTTACTGATGTAATAAATTGGGCTTTGCTGGCTTCCTTCTTTTCTTACCAGTATTGAGGTGATGCATTCTCGGCCTATAGAAAGGTATAAGTATAATGTCTGATTTAGGACAGGTCAGCTGAGTAAGGGTGGTGAGGATAAGAATTTTTTAATGTCTTCAAATGCTGCCTGGTAATCAGCAGACCACTCAAACTTCCTAGACTTTTTAAGAGCTCGAAATAATGGTAAACACAGTCTAGCCGAGCATGAAATAAAATGCCCTAATGTGGTGATTATGCCATTTAGCTTTTGTACCTTATAGATGTTTTTTGGTGCTTCTATGTTGAGTATGGCTTCCATCTTTTCCGAATTGGATTTAATACCCTGTTGAGATATCATGAATCCCAAGAATTTACCTGCTCAGACTCTGAAGATGCATTTTTCTAGATTCAACTTTATCCTGGATTTGCTTAATAGCCAGAGGACCTGGTCTGTATTCGTTGGGTATTGTTTTGGATTCTTGCTTTTGATTATAATATCATCCACACATACTTCTACGCTCATGGAAATCTGGTCTTGGAGGACTTGGTTCATCATTCTTTGATATGTGGCTCCGACATTCTTCAGTCCAAAGGGCATCACCTTATAGCAATATAAGCCTTCGTGGGTGATGAAGGACGTCTTCTCTTGATCCTCTTCCTTCATCAGGATATGGTGATAACCTTGTGCTGCATCGATGAAGCTGTATAATCCGTGGCCAACGGTAAAGTCAATGAGCTGGTCGATCATGGGCAATGGGTAACTGTCTTTGGGGCATGCTCAGTTGAGGTCAGTGTAGTCTACACACATTTTGTATTTCCCATTTGCTTTTTTGACCAGTACCACGTTGGCTACCCATTCTGGGTGAGTAACTTCTTTGATAAACCCGACTGCTAATAGCTTCATTGTTTCTTTAGCAATTATTCTTTGCCTTTTATAGGCAAAGGTTTTTTTTTTAACTACTAGCTTGGCTCCCGGTTTGATGTTCGGGCAGTGGCAAGTAACTTGTGGGTCGACGCTAATGATTTTTTATACTTGTGAAGCAAAATCCTCCGAGTTTCTAGTAAGGACTTCCCTTATTTCTTCTCTAATGTTTTAGTTGAGTTTTTTGCCAATTTTCACGGTCTTCCCTTCCGTGATTTGTAAGGTCTCAGTGTCTTCTACTGGTTGTGGATTGGCGCCTTGCTTCTCAACTTCCCATGCTTCTAAAGGAAAAGCCTCCACGAGGCTTTATGGCCATCTGATAGCATTATCTGGTCATTTACTGATCCCCCCGAATGGTAAGAGTTCCATTCTTGATTGGAACTTTCATAGTTAAGTGCTGGATACTGGTGATTACATCTGCTTCATAGAGTGTCGGTAGTCCTATAATCCCATTGTACGCCAGTGGTATATCCACCACATTGAATACTGCTCGGATTATTTTTGTTTCCTCATCGTTTTGATTCCTGAATTCTAAGCTCAGTTTGACAACCCATTGGTTGTATAGTTCCTCCATAGAAACTCATGATGGGATTCTGAATAGCCTTTAGACTGGTGATGGAGCCACCCATTGCCTTATATACATTCCAGGATAGTGCGTTGATAGCACTTCCATTGTCCACCAATAGTCTTTTTACCAAATATTTCTTTATGCACGCAGTTATTACTAGGGCATCATAATGGGGGTGGTGAACATGCGAGTCATCTTCCGAGTTGAACACAATACCGCTTCTCCTAGGTACTGGTTTTTCTCCTCTATTTTGCTTTAATCTTTTCTTAGTGTTTTCTCCCCCAATGATTATGTTGATTGTGCCAATCGGCTCCCTTCAGGTTTTCTTTGCTTTCGGCTTATCATGTTCCTGGTTTTTGGAGATTTCACTTCTTCTCGGTGCATCTGTAAAATTATTAAGCTTGCTCCTCTGTACTAATCTTTCTATGGCATTCTTCAGCTCTCTGCAGCCCTCCATGTTGTGCCCATATTCCTGGTGATACTGGCAGTATTGTCCCCTGTCTTGAGTAAATCTCTGGCTTAGGCTTATTCTCTTAGTCGGGGTAATTCCAACTCCATTTTGCCTGACCCACATGAGGATTTTAGATCGAGAGGTGTTCAAGGGTGTGTATCTATCCACTTCCCTATTGAGTCTTTTTGCTGGATTTCTAAAATTTATTTTTGGGAAGCTTGCTCGTCTATTTTTAGGTCGCTCATCCTTGATCGGTGGCTTCTCTTCCTCCTGTCACATCCTTTTATCCTCGTCCATTTTTATCATCCTGACTGCCATCGCCATTGCCTCTGCAAAGGTACTCGGTTCTTTGATCATTATTTTGTCTTTAAGCTTGTCAAGTCTAGTGCCATTTTTTAAAGCTTTTATGGCAACTTCATCGATAGGATGCTCAATTTGCATGGCTGTTTTATTGAAACGGTTAAGATAACTCCGTAAAGACTCGTCAACTTCTTACTGGCACATCCGAAGATCATTGATGTTCTTAACTGGGGGAATATTGGTTACAAATCTGATATGAAATTATTCTACCAGATCCTTGAAAGAAGTGACAGAATTCTTCAAGAGTCGATGAAACCATTTTTGAGCATTCTTTATGAGTGTGCTCAGAAAAACTCTACACATGATTCCATCATTTACATTCTGGAGCAGCATCTTTGTTCGGAACGTCGATATATAGCTGATGGGGTCTCCTATCCCGTCATACTGATCAAGCGACAGGATTCTGAACTTAGTAGGGATCTCCGTCTGAATTATTCTTCTGACAAACGAAGTTCTACTGTCCATAACACATTCTTCTTCCTTTCTTGGTTTAGTCCAGGCTTTGTATAGTACTTCTTTAACCTTCTGAGCTATTTTTGAATCATCAAGAGTCAGAATTATTGAATTGCACTCCCCCTCTGGTGCTTTATCTTTTCCCATACTCGCCCCCGAGGCCTGTCGAGGTGTTGTGTTATCATTGTTTTGAGCCGACTCGGAATGCCCACTATGTATTATAGCATTTAGCTATTGTTACATCAAAGCTATTTATGCTTGAATATTTTTTTATCATGACTTCCTTGCTAGTTTGATCGAGGCTGAGTGTTTGGTTTACAGTGTTTAGATTTAGTATGGTTATTGCTGGTGTCTCTATTAAACTTGGAAAGGGTATGAAAGGTATTGAGCGATGGTGTTGTAGCATAGCATAATACGGGAGGTCTGTGCCCAAGGATGGGTATCTTGGGGTGTTGTCAGGGAGTGAAGGTATATGTTCGGATAAGGCTCCGGCATGCTGAAAAGTGGGTGGAAGCACTATTGCTGGGAGAGGGTCTGAGACGTCGGTTGAAGGGATAGGTGCATAAGGGTTAGTGTTGGCTTCAGGAGTCAGGGCTAGTGGTGGGCTGGAAGTCATAGTGAGGATATCTTTAGCTTAGTAGGTAAATGAATGGCTTTTTCCAAGGAGTTCCCACAAATGGCACCACTTGATAATTGGTTTCCAGAACTCTTAGGCTTGGTATCCTGTAATTCATGAACAGAAGGCAAGGTGAGAGGTGGGGAGAGTCCCCACGAACACTCTGATGCCTAAATCAGAGAACAAAAGTAAGAAGAATATAAGATAGCTAGAATATGTGAGAATGAGATGCCCCTTTGTAAGGGGTATAGGGTTTTATATATAGCAATACTCAAACTTGGGAGGAGTCGGATTCCTTATGAGATAGTGAATCATAATCTTGGTAGGAAAGTGTTCCTTCTTTGTTTAGGATTCTTCTTTGGGGTAGTCCCTATTCCGGACGAATCCTGCCTTCTTCCTAATCCAGGTGTCCCTATTTAGGAGATAAGGAGCCTTTAACTGGGCGGGAACATATTAGACGGTATTATTTTCTTTTCACTTTTCACCTTATAAATCCAATATTTATCACGATCTCACTACCTAATCATAGTGAATCAAAAATCAACTACTAAAAGACCCACTCCTCCACCTAAGAAGAAGTTTCACATGTCCCCAACCACAACGGTTTTATGCACCTTGCACAAATGGTGCTTGATTCATTTTTTAAATCTATAAGCATAACATTCAAGGCATTATTTTTCTCTTCACTTTCTTTTTATTTTTCATAATTTTGCTTCTTTTATTTTTGTTTTTACATGTATTTTGGTTATTGAGGACAATGACAATGATTAGTGTAGGGAAGGGTGCCATTTACATTTTCATTTCATGATTTTTTTTATTTAGCATTTTTTTTTCATATTGTATAACCATATTGCATTTAGATAGTTTTATTCTAGTTAATTGCTTTTATAAAAATAAATAAATAAATAAAGTTGTTCAAATTTTCATTAAGCTTCAACTCAATTTTTCTACACTTTTAGTTGGGCTTGTCCTAAAAAAATTTTGTTTCATTTTTATGCAAAATTGATGCTCAATTATAATTAGAGAAAAATAGTGTATAAGCTTGCCTTCTAATTCAATTGCTGAATTATTGAATGGTTTATTAATTAAGATGGTTGTATATGGTCATTATGTTTGAAAAATTTAGTTCTTATAACCTAAATATGAACTTGGAGATTGAATTCAAGCATGAATTTTAGAGAGAGTGCATTTTGGTTTATGATTCTAAAAAAAAAAAAAGCAAAAAATCTCTCTTTTCTTAAGTAAGAGCATTGCTTCAATTCAATTTTTACATGCTCTGAATCTACTTTAATGCTTTAATTACAGTATGAGTATCTAAAAGACCTACTTAGCGGTATAACTAAAAGTGGGATAACTAATATGGGAAGTAATACAGGAATGACGCGAGATAACTAAAAGTGGAAAGATTTGAATTGAGAGAATAGAAATGGTAAGATGGAGCGTAAAACACACCCACTAAAGCCAAAGGCAAAGAAAAGATGTTGTGATATGGAGCTTACAATGCATTCACAACCAAAGCTAAGTTATAGATCTTAATGTTTCTTTTCTAAAGTTATGTTCATTGGATTTCAAAGAGTTATATGCTTGGGTTATAATTAATAAATTATTCATATATAATATATTTTTTGTTTGATTATCCTTTTTTAATAAACAATTTTTAGTCTCAGTGTTATTGGTTTGCATGTCTTAGAAGTTATAAACCTCTAGTTGTAGTTGAGTTTTTTCTTTAAATTTTAAATTTAATTTTTACTTGAGGATAAGTAAAACTTAAGTGTGGGGGAATTTGAAGTGTATAATCTCTGCAAAAATTTTGAGTTGAATTTTTATGGATATTGAATAACTAATTGGTTTAATTTTGGAAGAATTTAACTTAATTGAGAAATATTATAGTTTCCTATTTCATTTAAGATTCTATTATTTTTTGTTTAATTCTAATCAAACAAGGCTTTCATTGGAAAGGCTAATTAGTTTTCCTTTTTTGTAAGAAAGCTTAAAAAGAAATTCCAAAAAGCTTAAGGATTTGTCTGACGCCATTTCAATACCGAAGGTATTCAACTAGTGTGACGTTCTGAAATTTTAGCTTTAAGTTATGTATTGCCATGTTGAAGCATTGTGCAACCGGTGCTGCGTGCTAGAATCCTTACCTAAAGAGCTATAGGTCCATGCTGAAGTAGTGTCAGCACATAAAAGTTTCCTTTTTTAAGAAGGACTTGAGAATTAAAAAAAAAAGGTTTTCTATGAAGCTTTTTTTATAAAAGGGGATGCTAAAAGGTGTATTGGGGATTATTCTACATTAGGAGGAGACATAAAAAAAGCCACAAACAAGAGCTTAAGAAGGCAAACAAAGGTTTGAAGATTGGAGCGATGCTTAAATGAGTTTTATCTATTCTTCTTCTTCACTCTTTTGTTGTTTATTTTATTGATTATAGAACTATATGTGGCTGAACTCTTTTTAGGGTTTAGGCTAGAAGCAACTATTCTATAATATGATTGAACACAAGTTTATTAATTTGATTTTCAATTAATTTTATATGTTGAGCTTAAAGTATTATTATCATTCCAGGCCTGTTTGATTACATATTAATGGGTGGATTCACTAACAAGAGTTAGGAGAATTTACTAGCCTGAGACTCGTAAGACTTATACCACTCAACCATGAGAGTCTGCGAGCTCTTTGCGGGACCATAATAGTAGGCAAGGTCTACGATGGTAAATTAATTATTAAGGAACTTAATGAGTTTTGATTAACTTCTTAACCATGAGAGTAAGTTAAACTTTAGTATTAACATGCTTAATTGAACTTGAGAGAGTCTTTAGGTATTTTAGAATAATTACCCTTAATTGAAATCAAGGTGTTTAATAATTAAGTATTCATTAGCTTATTGGAATAGTGAAACTAAACCTAAGCTCTATGCTTTTATCATTTGATTTTCTTTTAATTTCAATTGTTTAAATTTATATTTTGATCTTCTTATTTTCTTTATTGATTTGCTAGCTAGGAATATAAGTAGAAATATCAGTACTTAATATTCAATCCTCATGGGAATGATATCTTTTGTACTACAATTCACGATTAGTGCGTTTGTGGGTTTTGAACACAACAATAATTATATAAATAAAAATTTAATAATACATATGAAAGTTTTCCAAATTTGAACTTCCAAATTTCTAGATTAGAATATATAATAATTGAGGTATGCATCATCTCAATTATAAAAATATATAATTATGATTGATTGAGACAAATTAATAAACTTCTTTAATACAAAGAGAATCGTTCGATACAATAATGTTAAAATTTTTGGACCATTATAAAAAAAATGGTTTATAAAATAAAAAAATTTTAGTCTATTTGTCTATATAAAATATCTAATAACCAAGTTGATGAATTTTGCCACTACGAGAACTTGAACCAATATAGTGACATGTGGCTCTTCAGTCTTCTACATTTTCAAGGCTCTCTCTTTTCGAACATTTCATGGTTTTTTTTCTTTTCATTTTCGTGCTTCTAATCCACCCTCTCACTCTCTTTCTTTTTAAGTTTTTCTTTTCGTTTTCTATTCTCTTTAGTTTCTTATCTTTTTTAATTCCCAAAATTTAATTTTGTTTATTGTTCCCTTCCTTTTCAGTTTCTTTTCTTTCTTTATTCCTTAAAATGTAGAAGCAGCAAAGTGAAGCAGTAGAAGATGATAGCGGAGGAATTGAAGCATAGATGAGCATTAATCTTTTACAATGATAATGGTCCACTATAATTAGGTAGTTTGGCATTTATTCTCTGTATTTGATTATATGTTTTATATGTGATTTTCTAATTTAAGGATTTATTGGTCAGATTAAATTGAAAATTACCCAAAAGAACAAAAGAGCAAAGCAACAGAATTATAAGGAAGAGGTAGCCATCTCTACTGGTGTTAATGGCTATTGGAGTCTATCACCGGCATTCGCAGGTCCCAAAATACTATTAGCAAAGGTTATTTCTCATTACTCTTTCTATTTGATTATATATTTTTCATGTGATATGCTGACTTAAGGATTTATTGGCCAAATTAAATTAAAAATTACCTAAAAGAAAAAAATTACAGAGCAATAGAGGTATAAGAAAGAGCTAAGATTTTAAGCAGCCAAAGAAACCAATTCCTCACCAAAAAAGAAAGTAAAAAAAGAGCAAAATTTTGAATCAATGGTTAGAGAATCCATATTTAATAATGGTCGGGGTGATTGGAGCACCGGGAGTTAGAAAGTCCACAATTATTAATGACCTTTATGGTTTTGATGGAACTTCACTTGGTGAGTCCTTTTTAAGTGGTTTAGTTAATGTATTTGATTGCACTTATGGTGTTTATTTAAATGTTTCAGTGATTTATTTTCAAAGTTATTCAGTTTGTATAAATTCTTAGTGCCTCTATTTTAATTAATTTTAAACCACCTATGTTTTAATTAATTTAAAGCTAAAATGGCAAGAAGTTGAGGATAAGCATGATTTTCTTTTTGGTGTTATTTCTATTTCTTGGCATGTATTTTCAGCTTTGTTCATCGAACCAATCTATTTTTGCACTAAGTTTTTTAAATGCTTTCAGTTTTTATGCCTTGTTTATATGATGTTTATTTGGCTATGGTTTTGGAAAAGTTAAAATAGAGTTATGCATGAAAGCATAATCAGACATGATGAACTTGGGTAATGATGGAGAGATTACTAGTGATTACAATCTTATAAAAGTCCTTAGTACAAAAGAATAAGAGAAATAATAAAAATTCATTGAAATCATTCACTAATCATTACAGACATCAATGTAATGCTTGCATTGCATCAAAGCCTTTCAATTCTTATGTGCATAAATCAAATATCAAAACATATAGTGGAAAAAGGACACCATATCTCTGACTATTCAAATGTAACACATATGCACACATGCTATTAATGTAATGAAATACAAAGAATATATTATTATTTCCTCTAAATCATTCCTGTCAGATTTTTTTCCTCAAACTACACTGTAATTGAAAGGAAATGGTTATGCAATAATTAAGTATAGTGAGCACATGCCTTAGATAGGGTGAAATTTTAAAATTTTCACTTGCATAACCCTTCATCACATGAAGATTTTCATTCCCATAAATCCATTTTGCATTTTACACATAGCTAAACTATAAATCAATAAGTAAAATAATAATTTAGGAAGTCTAAGTTTAAGAAACTTACAATCTTCTAAGTTTAATGTAGACCACAAGTATTCTACAAGCTTTGGATTCTTTAGTTCAACTCTTGAATCAAATGCTTAACCTCCTAAGTGTCAGGCCTCTAGCTTAAAACACCAAAGTTTCACCAATCACCTTCTTACCTTGATTTGGTTAGTAGTAAGTGCTCTCTCAAATCACCTTCATAAATCTTGCAATAATTTAATCTCCTCTAGTTTTACCAAATATTGTTTCTATTTTTGGTGTCTCTCACCACTCTTTATAAATTTCTTATGCCATATATATATAGAGAAAGCAACCACCTTATGACATCATCTATGACATCACAAGCATACCTTTTAACATCATCCATGACATCATAAGCACCCCTCTTGACATCATCCATGACATCATAAGCACACCTTTTAACATCATCCATAACATCATAAATACACATCTTGACATCATCCGTGACATCATAGGCACACCTCTTAACATTATCAATGACATCACAAGCATGCAACTTGACATAGTAAGTATACAATTTGTATAAGTAACTCACTAGTGTACAAAGAAGAACGCATAAAATACATCTTATGTATAATGTTTATATTCATCCTCTCGTATTTATCAATGTGATAAGTACATGTAACCTAACCTTTTCTTTTACCAAAATCAACATTTTACACATTAAAGATAATATGCCTAATATGTCAATTTTGACTTCATCATTTTATATGGACTTAGGTTTGGTAATTGGGCCAACATTTGACCTAAGCCCAATCCATTATAAAATGGGCCAAGATTAGGACATGAGCTTTCTCATTATTTTATATTAATCTTTGGTCTAAAACTCTTTGTGCCTAAGCCCAAACTCTTAGGCCATTAATCCAAGCCTAAATAAAAATAACATATATATTATTAATTTAATGCTTTGATTAATATCTCATATTAGTTAAGTATAAATTAATAATTAAACCCTTTACTTGAATTGGATTTCATGATATACTAGAATTATTACTTAAAGCATAAATCCAATTCCATTAATCTTAATTATTTGATTAAACACTTTAATCAATAATTAGATTAATATTGATGATGATTTGGTGAAACTATTTTAGGTGTGACTTACTAGGTTCATGTCTAATTAGCAATGAGAAGATAAGATCAACACTTAACATTATTTGAAACTCTTTTCAAGTATAAATGTAAAAATCTCAATTATGCACATTTAATTCTCATAAGTTGTGTGTGACCCCTAGCATCGATATTACAACTACCCAATTAGAAATGAATGCATGTATTGATTCGCATGAACCCTGTGGTTATAATTACCGTGCACTAAAATCCCTTCATTAGAAGATCTCGATATAGCCTAGAGCCATGGTTTAGTCAAACTCTAATAGTTATATCATATGACCTCATCTCAAGTTCTATTCTTAATAAAATATAACCAATACTAAAACTCTTTAAGTTCGTGTCATATTTGTCCTAGCCAAGAACTTATTGATCAAGAAAGAACTTAGATAGCATAGGATCTTATCCCGATTCACTCTAGGCAATTAATCCTATCTTGGCTGAACACTCATCCTTACATTTAAGTAACTAAAGCCACTATATGCCATAGACTCATGTATGATTAACACAAGTATGTAAGTGGTAATAAACCCTAACCACTTTAATGTGAATGATCGTGTTACCTCAAGTTAAAGGAATATATGCACCATTATGACATAGATAGTGATTGTTGACTATAAGTGAATATCCACGTAATCACAAATATAATGTCATATTCGATCCACCCATCACATGAGTATCCATATGTCTATTCTGATATCTTATGTCAAGTAGTATAAGACTCACTACTTTCCACTATTAGTATCATATACTAATCAAGGAAAATAGACAGAGGTGATAGTTTAATTAATATTACCTAAATATTAATAAATAAACTATGAACAATTTTATAACATATCTACTAAATAAAATTGTAGCTCATATTATCAACTCTTAATAATAAATTTATTTAACATTATGCTAATGGATAAATATTTAATTAAATAAATACTTTAAATAATAGAATATTATTTTATTACCATTTGGGATAATTTACAATGTCAAATATGTGATTGGCCTCTAGGGCATACCACTTATGCTAGTAGCAATTAGGTAGTTTGGCATTTGTACTCTGTATTTAATTATATGTTTTATATATGATTTACTAATTTAAGAATTTATTGGCCAGATTAAATTGAAAATTACCTAAAATAACAAAAGAGCAAAGCAACAGAGTTATAAGGAAGAGTTAGTTGTCTCTACTGGCGTTAGTGGTCGTTAGAGTCCATCACCGACATCTTCAGGTCCCAAAATACTATTGGCAGAGGTAGTTTCTCTTTATTCTTTCTATTTGATTATATCTTTTTCATGTGATATGCTGACTTAAGGATTTATTGGCCAAATTAAATTAAAATTTACCCAAAAGAAAAAAATTACAGAGCAATTGATGTATAAGAAAGTGCTAAGATTTTAAGCAGCCAAAAAAACCAATTCCTTGCCTGAAAAGAAAGGAAAAAAATAGAAAAATTTTGATTCGATGGTTAGAGAATACATATTTAATAATGGTCAAGGTGATTGGAGCACTAGGAGTTAGAAAGTCCACAATTATCAATGACTTTTATGGTTTTTATGGTACTTCAACTAATAAGTCCTTTTTAAGTAGTTTAGTTGATTGCACTAATGGTTTTTATTTAAATGTTTCAGTGATTTATTTTTAAAGTTATTCAGTTTATATAAATTCTTAATACCTCTATTTTAATCAATTTAAAACACCTATATTTTAACTAATTTAAAGCTAAAATGGTAAGAAATCAAGGATAAGCATGATTTTCTTTTTGGGGTTATTTCTAATTCTTAGTATGTATTTGCAGCTTCGTTCATTGAACCAATCTATTTTTTCACCAGTCTGTTTAAATGCTTTCAGTTTTTGTGCCTTTTTTATATGATGTTTAATTGGCTATGGTTTTTGAAAAGTTAAAACAGAGTTGTGCATGAAAGCATAATCAGACATAGTGAACTTGGGTAATAATTGAGAGATTATCAGTGATTGTAATCTTATAAAAGTCCTTGGTAAAAAAGAATAAGAGAAATAATAAAAATTAATCGGAATCATTCACTAATCATTACAGACATCAATGCATTGCTTGCATTACATCAAAGCCTTTCAATTCTTATGTGCACAAATCAGATATCAAAACATGTAGTGGAAAAAAGACACCACATCTCTAACTATTCAAACACAACACATATGCACACCTGCTATTAATGTGATGAAATACAAATAATATATTATTAATTTACTCTAAATCATTCCTCTTTGATTTTTTTCTATAAACTACACTGCTATTAGGTAGTTTGGCCTTTATTCTCTATTTCTTCTTATGTGTTTTATATGTGATTTTCTTATTTAAGAATTTATTGGCTAGATTAAATTGAAAATTATCCAAAAGAACAAAAGAGCAAAGCAATATATTTATAAGGAAGAGGTAGTTGTCTCTACTGGTGTTAGTGGCTCTTAAAGTCCATCACCGACATCCGCAAGTCCTAAAATACTATTAGCAGGGGTAGTGTCTCATTATTCTTTCTATTTGATTATATCTTTTTCATGTGATATGCTAAATTAAGGATTTATTGGCGAAATTAAATTAAAAATTACCCAAAAAGAAAAAATTATAGAGCAGTAAAGGTATAAAAAAGAGCTAAGATTTTAAACAGCCAAAGAAACTAATTCCTCGCCTAAAAAAAAGGAAAAAATAGCAAAATTTTGATTCGATGGTCGGAGAATACATATTTGATGATGGTAGGAGTGATTAGAGCACCAGGAGTTGGAAAGTCCACAATTATCAACGACCTGTATGGTTTTGGTAGAACTTTATATGGTGAGTCCTTTTTTAAGTAGTTTAGTTTATGTATTTGATTGCACTCATGGTGTTTTTTTATATGTTTCAATGATTTATTTTTAAAGTTATTCAGTTTATATAAATTCTTAATGCCTCTATTTTAATCAATTTAAAACACGTATATTTTAATTAATTTAAATCTAAAATGGCAAGAAATTGAGGATAAGCATGATTTTCTTTTTAGTGTTATTTCTATTTCTTGGTATGTTTTTGCAACTTCATTCATTGAACCAGTTTGTTTTTGCATCAGTCTGTTTAAATGCTTTAAGTTTTTGTGCATTTTTTATATAATGTTTATTTGGCTATTGTTTGGGAAAGTTAAAATAGAGTTGTGCATAAAAGCATAATCAGACATGATGAACTTGGGTAATGATGGAGAGATTACCGATGATTGTAACCTTATAAAAGTCCTTGGTATAAAAGAATAAGAGAAATAATAAAAATTCAATGAAATCATTCACTGATCATTATAGACATCAATACATTGCTTGCATTGCATCAAAGCCTTTTAATTCTTGTGTGCACAAATCAGATATCAAAACATGTAGTGGAAAAAGGACACCACATCTCTAACAATTCAAATGCAACACATATTCACACTTGCTATTAATGTAATGAAATACAAAGAATATATTGTTAATTTCCTCTAAATCATTCCTCTCTAAATTTTTTTCCTCAAACTACATGTTTTATTTTTAATCTTGGGGCTAGTACTGCAAGTGTATTCCAACAAAATGTTAACCACTATACTATAATTTGAGAGCAACAGCAGTAGCCAACACTTCTAACAATATGCCTAGATTATGGATGGACTTGTATAGCAAGGCCATAATTGAGTCATAATATTATAACATACCCCCTTTTAAAGCACAATAATTATTTTCAACCACCCTTAAGTATCTATGTCTTGCAGGAGCAGAAAAAGCAACCATTATCCCTGTATCATGATTCACCAATAGAACCATGAAATATTGAATAATAAACAACACCAAATTAAATACATATCAGTCCAGAATTAATTCCTCAACTGTGATTACTAAAACAAAAAGGCAACTCATATCAATATGTTTTAATATTACATTCAAGTTAATAGAAATCAAGTTAACTTGAATTCAACATTAACAACCCAGAAAAACATTTAAAAAAATCAAATAAAAATTATACCCTCACTTCTTTCCCATTATTCCCTCAGTAACCAGCCATGGGGTTTCCTTCAATTATACCATTATCTCATCTCAGCAATCAAAATTAAGAGCATAATAACTCATCACAATTCATTCAAAATCAATGAAGTATAACTCATAATGAAAAAAAATTCAAAGAAAATGAAGAGATATCAGACAACAATCAATTCATTCAACCACAAACAAAGAAAAAGAACCATAAAACTGAAGTGGGTTTTACATATTTCAATCAATTTTGTTAAAAAAAACAGAGAAAAATAATAACATGGAAAAAGAGAAAGAGCAAAAGGAATCACCTGACATAAATATTAGAAAAGCATGCCAATTGATGAGAAAGACATCGTATTGGAACAAAGACTCAACAAAGAGCTCCAATTAACACAACATAAAAAAAAGGGTGGGTTGAAGAGAAGGTTTTTACAAATCAAAATCTTTAGAAATAAAGGGAAAGAAAAGGAATAGAGAGACATAGGAAATGCAGAGTGTAATGAAGAGTTACATCTCTTTAGTTTTTTTTCGTTACCAATGATGCACATTATTTTTTTTCTTTCCTTATGAACACTGTGTAATTGGACTTTCATATCTGCAAAAGCTTTTTCCCATGATGCAATTGATTCATCAGCTTTTGAGAGAGATACTGTCTATATTAAAAAATGCAAGTTATTATTTGTATTTGGCTTGTGAATTCAGGTATCTGTTCTTTCAAATTGAATTTAGCAAATGATTAATAATATTAATAATATTTTCAATCACCATTACATCATGAGAGTGAGGTAATCACAATTATTTGGTTTTGTCTGTCCTGATGTACAAAATATGCTCTTATTGCAGTGAAGTGTCTAACCAGATTCAACTCCCAGGAATTTAAAAAAAGAAAAAAGAAAATGAGCATTATAAGGAATTTATTTGAGAATTGTTACAAATATTATCATTCTTGGGTATTTATGATCAACTATTAATTTGTATTAGAGTCTGAATTTTCATTCTTATACTATGAAGTGTGGAGTATGGGAAATATGCTTTTAATATTTAGGTAAAATACTAACACATGTGATGTTTTGAATATCTATGGAAAGTATAAATGAACTATAATTGCTCCTCCAAACTTAGAGAAAAATTATATTTTTGAATATATGTGGAAAGTACAGGCCACATGGTATGCTTTTTGATAAAAGAAACCCAAAAAATAATCAAACTTATTTGTCCTCTTCTATTTAAAGGGGACTATTACGTTTGTTCTCTTTTTACGGTTGAATATGAATATAATTGAACCATATAAATGAACCTTTCTATGTATACACATGTTGAAGTAGATGCTTTTAAGTTAATTTTATATAATACAATACCCACTCCATATATGTACATGTGTTTTTCATATAATGTATTTTGTTTCACTTGATTTATACTATGGTTCGGTTTCTCATGATGTTTTATAAAAAAAACCACCATTATAATGTACAGTTTACATCATTTCTCTTCTTAGCTTTTCTATGTATTACCTGTTCTTATTTATAGTGATTTTACCTTCATAATGATGGTTATTTTTTGTAAAATTTATGTCATACATATTTCTTTTTTTTAATTTCTTTTTAAGTTATTCTAATCTAGGGGACAATTTATATTGCTTTCTCAAATTACTTTAATCTTTGGTGTGTATAGTTTACATTTAGATGTGTATATGTGATTTTTATCCATAAATAATTACCTACATCAAAGATAATTATTTAAATTTCAAAAAATAACAAACATCAACATCTTATTATTTTATCATTAAATTCAAAAACTAATTCATTTCAACATATTATTAAATATAATTTTATTACATATTTTGCACTCAAATAATATTAACAAAAAAGTAAGTTTTCACACATCGCGTGGGCTACACACTAATTTAATATAATAGATATCTGCCTAGAACGATAAACACATAATATTGTTCTCAAATATTTAAGAAAAAGAATAATAAGAATTATGAAAGAGATAAAAGTGGACGTTTTAACACTAATTAATAAATTAATAATTCACTGAGAATAATTGGTATACATAGCCACCAAATTAAAATTTTCTTATATAAGTGCACTAACACTGTGCATGGCAAAAAGAAGAGAAGGGAAGGGAAGGTTTTTTAAAGGGAATGAAATGAAAAGGAATCAAAGTTATAGATTTTGTTGTTTTTGGTAACTTAAAATTAATTAATAAAAGAAAAAGTAGGAGAAATGTTTAAAAAGAAAATAAGTCTTTAAATTATAATATGTTTTGGAGTTGAAATATTTTACACTCTACTTTAAGGTATAATTAATTTCACCTTATACAAAAGGAATGAGGGGGAATAATTCCCCTTCAATTCACTTCCCCTTCTATTAACTTTTAATAGCCAAATAACACAAGACCTAATTATCCTCTTGTTTCCTTCCTTCCCTTTATATTCCCCTCAATTCATACGTAGTGTAAGACTTTAAATCACATTACTCATGAAATAATTGGTATAGGATCAACGAAGCCATCAAATTAATAAGACCTAATACAAAATAGATATGCATATATAAACGTTGAGTTGTATATATACTTAGAAAATTTAGAAGATTATTGTCTTTTCATTTTTTATTAATAAATTATTTAAATAATCTGAGTATGATGGCTAATTATAAAATAACATCTTTGTTTGGAATCTATAATAAGGAATATCTCTTTTTTTAAATAGATAAAAATTAATCTTATAAATTAATAATAATAGAATTGAAAATTAATTAGCTATTCTAAATAAAAAATTTTCATTATTTTTCTTTCATGATAATTAGTTGAAGATGAAAAAAACGTTGATCACACTTATATAATGATTAAAATTGTATTTGTTCATGTTATCAATATTTGTTGGTTCTGATAAAAAATTTAGTAAAAAATAAGTGATGTAAGAATTTTACTTTTTATATTTATTTACCTTGAACTTTGAATTAAACAAAATTTTTATAATTAACAGTCACATCAGATAAAAAATTTGTGTTCCCCACCCATCCCTCCATTTGTAGAGACCAATCAGGGTTATTATATCAATGTGATGTTGTCCCCAACCAAACATTATATTTACAATATTTCCAATCATTCAAAAAAAACAACACATTTTATTTGTCTATAACTATAAAATGTAAGAATTTATTTTATTTTTTCCTATTTAATCTAATACACACTCGTTTCTCTCTTATTTGAAAATTAAATTCTTATATTTTTCAATCTTATTTTCATCAATATTTAATCCCTTCCACTAACTTTTTCTATGAGATTTTTTTATATCATAATATAGTTTTAACTCCCTATGCTTTGTAAAAATAAAACAATTTAATCATTAAATTCTATTAAAACGAAACAATTTAATTGACATCTCATCAGATATTCATGAGAACATTGACATGTAAAATTTAAGTATAAAACCATTTGGTACTATTTTTATTTTTCAAATTTAAACCATATAAAAAATAAATTGAAAAATATAATTTTTTTATATTTTTAAAAGAAAAATCAGTATTAGATAAGAATACTAGGATTTTATCTCTAGGATTTTTTAATCATATTTCCGGCCTCCAATGTGGCCGTTTGGCCACCTCAGTCCCCCCCGTATGGATTGTCCAAGCCATAAGGATATGTTTTCTTCTACCATTCCTAAATCAGCAAAAAAAACCCATCGTATGTGATGGCAGTTCGCAAAATAATTCGCTCAGTTGCAGTTTCTGATGATTTAAAACCCTTAAATAAGGGCAGTTTTATCGCAATCCAAATCAATCAGAGTATCTACGAACAACAATTGGCTCTCTGTGATAATGCTCTAATTGCTTGTATTGTTCTCTCAAAAGGAGAAACTCCTTGGAAGTTATCGGATCTCAAGAAAAAATTAACTAGAGGATGGGGTTTGATAAGCAATTGGAAACTGACGTCCCTTGGTCGTGGTTTTTATCAAGTTCTCCTTGGATCAAGTATGGGGAAAATGCAGTATAGAGACATGGGAAAATTACTCTGAAGCCCAGGATCTTAAGATTGCAGCATTGGGTCCTTAATTTTGATCCAAACAAACAAAAGGCAACAAACACACAAGTATGGGTTAGACTGTATAAGTTGCCATGGGAGTATTGGCACCCCACTATTCTAACATCCATTACAATATGAATTGGTGTCCCTCTAAAGGTTGACAATGCAACCATTACAGGTGAATATGGTCACTACGCTAGGATTTGGGTTGATCTCGACTTATCTATGGCGCCACTAGAGAATTTACTTCTATTTTGTCTTGTAGAGGATTTTCATAGCAAATTAATCTCTTTTAAAGTCACGCAGGGGGAGTTTGTGCCTATGCTTCACACTAGAAATTTTACTTTTCCTACTCATTTTTTCTATGTTGATGACGTTCTTTTATTTGGGAAGGCTGCGTCTTAAAATTTCAAAGTTATTAATGAGGTTTTTCACTTTCATGGTTAGCTTTCTGGTCAGAGAGTGAATTGGGACAAATCTGAGATTTTCTATGGTTCTTCTATTTCTAAAAAATGGATTAATAAGCTTTATCAAATTATTGGCATACGAAAAATTCCATTTAATTATTTGGGAGTTCCTTTATTTGTGGGAGTTCTGCACAGGAAATGGCTTTAGCTGATCGCAAAAAAAAATTTACAATAAATTCTCTAAATGGAAAGGCAATGCTTTATCTTTTGCGGGTCATTTAACTCTGATCCAGTATGTTATCACTAACTCTCTATTACATTCTTTTGCCATTTATAGGTGGTTGCATGCTCTTATCTCTCTTATAGAGCGATGCATGAGAAATTTCTTATGGTTTGGCTCTATTGATGATCGCAAGCTTATTACAGTTCCTTGAAAACAATGTTGCCTTCCTTTAAAAGAGGGAGGTATAGGTTTAAAGAATCTTAAGCTCCTAAATGAAGCCATGTTAAGTAAACTTGCTTGGAAATTACTTAGCTCTTCACATCATTTTCTAATATTTGTGCTAAGGCAACGATTTCTTTATATCTCAAGTATTCCTCAGGAATCATTTTTTCACTCATCTATTTGACCTTCTATTAGGTCCATTTATAATTCTCTTCGCTCTGACTACATTTAGTTACTTTGTCAACATAGTCAATTAAAATTCTAGACAAATGAATGGGTGGTCCCCATAATGGCAAATCAACTCCAAATTCCATTTTCTACACAGAAAAATCTTTCTAATATGGTCTCTCATTTTTTGGTAAATGAAAGGTGGAGCCTTCCTCCAATTGCAAATCCTACTGTAGTTGCTAACATATCTACAATTTCTCCTATTCAGGATGACTCTGATGTTTGTATTTGGATGTTGTTAATGATGGTATTCACACTGTTTAGCAAATGTATAGTTATTTACGTCCTTCTCATCAAACGTCTCCTTGGCATTCTTTCTTTTGGAAAGAATTTCTTCCTCTGTCAAGGTCTTTTATCTCTTGGAGAGCCATTTTAGGTTTCCTACCCATAGATGATAAACTTTTGAAAAAAAGTTTCACTTTCCCTTCTTGATGCTCGTTATGCTTGGGGCATCAAGAGGACACGAATCACTTATTTATTAAGTGTTTTTTTGCTTCTGCTATTTGGAGGGCTATTTCTTTTCTTTCTAGAAAGAATATTATAACTTCAGGATCTTTTATGGATCTAGTTTTAGATGCCATAAAGCACCATTTTAGTTCTTAGATTTCGATGTTGTGGTGCTTAACTATTGTTCATGGCATTTGGGCAATTTGGAAATTTAGAAATGTTGCTATTTTTTAAGATGTCACTCCTAGTGTGCATATTGTTCTTTACCTTATTTGGACCTCAATCAAAGAAGTAGATTATTTTCTTCTGGGTTCTTTACATCATACTATTAATGAGTTGCATATTTTTAATTTGTTAAGTATTAAGGGCACTGCAGGTTCAGTGCCTAAAATTATTTCCTTTCATGACAACCTCCTCCTCATGTTTGGATCAAAGTTAACACGAATGGGTCGACTCTAGGCTCCGCAGGAGCGGCTGGAGTAGGTGGAATTTTTAGAACTACTGCTAGGTTTCCAAGAGGTGCATTCTTTTTTGGATTGGGTTATGACTTTGCTTATGTTATTGAGCTTAGTGCAGCAATATACGCTCTGGAAATTACTTGGCATAAAGGATGGCATATGTCACAACCCAAAACAGGGACCATGACCGACGCTAGGGAACGAGAATTCTTTCGAATTTGGAACCCGTAGCAAGCCTTAAAATAAAATAAAACATGCAATAATAATAATAACATAAATAATGTATATTCTGCAGCGGAAATAAAATCATAAATAATTAAATAATAATCCACCACGGAATTTAAATAAACAACTCACCCATATATATAAATAATCTTTTAATACATATTTCAGTTCAAATCTTTAAAATACATAACTCACACAAATATAATACAAAACCCCTTTAACAATTTTATAACTACTACAGTGTCTAGATCATAAAATAAAACTCAGATAAGCAGTTTACATAGTGAAGCCGAGGTGGAAGAAATCCAGCGTACGGGTCTGCTATTAAGGTCTAAAGACGATGACTCTCCTGAAAAATAGTCAACGGAGGGGAGTCAGACCTCACTAAGTGAATTGTTATAATATATATACATGCATACTAAATGACAATGCACACATACAAATATATATATATATATATATATATATATATATATATATATATATATATATATATATATATATATATATATAATAAACATATATACAGGCAAATATACACAAATGCAGCAAAATCATTTTATATATTTTACTGAAAATCACTGTTTATGAAGGATCAAATAGAACCCTAAAAAATCGCAACCTCAGAACAGTGTTAAACAACACTCTAGCCATAGAGGCTCACTTATTCCAAATAAGTTCACTTGTTCCATTTGGACAGTAGACTGGCCCCGAAACACTAAGTCAACCGAGCTTCAGCAGTCTAACTGTCGGTGTGATTAGCCCCGAGACACTTGGTCAACCAAGCTCCAGCAATCACACTCCCAAATCATATCACACATCAAATAAATCAATCTAATCAATATCCACAAATAGGTTAGTAATATAGCCTAAATGCTATCAGCGTACCGGTACATACTCGGTCCTAGTGCTGTCCACTAGGTAGCACATTCTATTGATATCCTTCATTATTAAATAAAAACATACATTCATAAATAAATGATGCATGAATTTTAATAAAATAGCAACATAAACCATATATATACTAGACATATACCAAAAGTAAACCAGGTATATTTCGAGTATATATACGTCAAATAAATTCAATTTAATTGCAAAATAAATTAGAAATATATTAAAAAAACATTTTAAGTATAAATGTTTAATAAAACATGTATATAATTTAAAATATACCAAAATATACCAAAAATATACCAAAAGTAAACCTAAGTAATACTTAAATTGTTTATACATATTTTACTAAAATAAATCATACATTTCTAAAACATTCACCCTAAACATAAATATATAAAATAACAACTCACTGTTTATTGCGCTCCATGAGATGGGTCTGACGGGCCTGGTTCACTAGGTCTCGGTCTCGGCGCAACTAAACAAACAAACGACAATAGAAATCAGAATAAATCTAACGAAAGTTCTAAAAACTCGATCTAGAATACTGGATACAGAATTATAATCAGAATTCGATCGGACATCACATTTTACGAGAATTCTATCAAAAATCAGGTAGAACCCCCTGTAAAACGGACATCTCTCTACTCAAAGAGTAGAGTCAGTCCTGCAAAGAAACACACTTTGAAAATAGACACAGAATTCACGACCACAATCCCTCGATCGGACACCAAACAACAATTTACCGACCGAGGTCCATCATTCGCAAAATACCAAAAATGCCCTTATATAATAAAAATACATTTTATAAATTCAAATTACTTAATTAACCCTAAAACATGTTAAAAACCGATAAAAACTCATTTATTTAGAAAAAACGTATATTATATATATAATTTGAAAATAATTTATGAAAAATAGTTTTAATTAGTTAAAAATACTAAAAAAATTTTAGAAATCATTTTTATACCTTGAATAACTATTAAAACCAATTTAATTACATTTTTAACCAATTTAGTGTCAAATTACCAAAATACCCCTATATATATAAATTTACTAAAATTAATCCAAAAATTCACCAAAAATAATAAAATTACTTAAAATTAATTTTCTCAACATATGATTCAATAATATCAATAAATATACTCAATTTACCAATTAATTTCAATTAAACACATAATTAACCTAATTTTCCAAAATTACATAAACTTAATAAATTCCAAATAAATATATTAAAATTCACAAAAATTAAAAATAAATTTATAAAATGAATTTAAACACCTATAATTACCATAAAACACAATTTCATAATTTAATTAATTAATTTTCAAAAATTAGAAAATATTAATAAAATAATAAAAAATACCCAAAAATCAAAATAATTCCCAAAAATTCTAAAAAAATTACCACATGTAGATTAAGTTACAAGGATCAAAGTTTGTGAAGGAATTTTTCATGAATCAATCAAATTGAAGCTAAAAAAATTGAGAAACCCTAATAGGCAGAAATGAAGAAATTGAAACCTAGGAAAATCTAGATCATTTTAAGTGAAAAAAATCTTGGAATCACACTCACCAGAGCTCAAGGAGAAGATAGAGACCGGTGGCGTCAAGTTTGGTGGCTGGAATCACGTCGATCGGAGCTTGATCGATTTTCAGCAATTCTTGGAAAATTCGACCAAAATACGCCGAAAATGGGTGCTTCAAGTGTTGGGAAATGCTGGAGGTGGAGGAGGAAGGAGGAGAGGCACACCGACAACAAGAAAACTAGCTTGGAACGGTCGGAAATGGTGGAAAATAGCGTCAGGAGGGAAGAGGGTGAACGAGTGGCAAAACTGTAAATAATGCTAACTTTATAATTTTGATAAATAAATATGTATATATGTATATATATACCCACACTTTATATTATAATAATATATATATTCCCACACACAAATAATATTTACCACACAAATATTTTAATATATTTTAATAATTTATACACTTATAATTAATTAATTAATTAATATTAAAACTAAATAATAAAAATTAAGGTAATTAATTAAACCCTAATTTAATTTAAATAAATACACATATATACATTTTATTTAGCACTTAAAAATTATATATGAGTTCATGCAAATTCGAAAAACTAGTCAAATTAATTAGTATTAAATTATTTACGTATCAATTTTCTCGAAAATATAATTATCGGAAAAATTTTACGTAAAGTGCTTAAAATAATATAAAATAAGCTTTAATAAATGTCAAACTCATAAGAATATTATAAATATATATAAAATTATTAACACTGTATATCCTGATGCAATTTATAAATATTTAAAAATTCGAAATATTACAACATAACTTATGGCTAGAATGTGATTCTATATGGGTGGTTTAGCTCCTAATGTCTAAGACTAATATTGTTCGTCAGGGGCTTAAGCACAGGTGGCTTCAATGTCTTAAATACATTTCCTAGATGAATTTCAAGATGTCTCACATTTATAGGGAGGGCAATCTGGTTGCGAATAAGCTAGCTAAACATGGTACTTCATCTTCAGCTTCCTCTTATTCATGGTAGGATTCAGCTCCTCCTTTTTGTAATTCTTCTATCTGTAGTGATTACAATGGTCAACCCTCTTTTAGGTTTTATTAGCTTGTTTTGGCTTGTGTTTGGGCCTGTATGTGTTGGCTGGCTAGATTGGTGTTTATTTTTGAGTTTTGGCTTTGGCTGATGAACTAATGATGTATTACTTTTTTTCTATTTATTTTATTTTCATTTGGATGAAAGAAGCATGAAGAAGACGTTAAGAGGGGTGTCAACCTAGTTGAGATATTCTGGTACGTTATCTGATTTCTTGACTTTAATTTTTTATTTGAAAAAAATATTTTTATAAATTGTGAAAACTTATTTCTTAAAAAACTTTATTTAATATAATTTGAAAAAAAAATTGTGGTAATTTTGGTTTTTAATTACTTTTTTTCACTTTATATTTATTACTATTGGATGAAAATATATTTTATTATACAATAGTGGTTATTAAGAAAGTGTATTTTACATTTAAAAAAAATAATGATAGAATGCAATTATAATTTGTTTGGAATTCAAAACGATAAAAACTATATATATATATATATATATATATATATATATAGAAAATTGAATCAAACAAGCTGAGTCATGCAAAATATAGTATAAACGTAGTTGGGCTTGTGCTTGAACTTATTTTATATGGGTTTAGCTCACAATGTCCAAGTCATCTAAATTAGAATCGGCTAATCAAAATTTTAAAAAATATTAAAAAAATATTTATTCATTTATGATATATAAATTAAAAATATATATTTTAAAATAATTAAAAAATTATAAATAATTTCATCATTCATTGTTGATACAGCTAGTAATTTAAGAAAATATTTTTTTTTATTTTCATGTTTAGATTATAATTATATATTAATCAAATATATAATTATTATGTAAAAAGTCATAAACAAAAAATAAAGATATTATTTATTTAAAATATCCTAAATAAAAAGTTTTTTAGGAGGTAGTTTCTAATATTACTTGATTTTTTAAAAAGTAAAATATACTTAATCAATAATTATTATTAGATAATACGAAGCATGACAATTATTGTAGAATAAAAGTCCATCAATCAAAATAAAGTGAAATAAAAATTCTGAAAAAATAAAGTTACTATAGAATCTTCCTAGAATTAAAATGTAAAAAAGTAATAGTAATTTTAAGAATTAACAAATGAAAAATTACTTTAACTGATGAAAAGAGTAAACAAAAAAAATTGTAAAACTTATAGAATTTAATGGTAAAAAATAATTCTTATAGTCAATTGCAAAAAAATAATATAATAATTAATAGGACTAAAATTATTATTGTCCATTCAGATAACATTATAGGACTTTTTACAAAAATGTCCACGAAATAAGTGCCATTAATATCAAATGTTCCATATTAAAAAAAAAAAAAAAGGTAATAATACATATTGGCATAAAACAATATAAGGATTTGATCTGATTATTTATTTTGCTATAAATTATTTTGCTATATTTATAGGATATATAAATTTGTAAGATATTTAGGATCAAAATAAAATAAATCTACTGACGTTCCCAAATTCACACAATAAAATTCTATCCGTTATATACTAACAAAAAAGTACTTTTGAATTAATCTCATCCTTTAATAGTTTTAAATTTTCTTTTTTAAGTAATAACTTTAAAAAATTTCAATAAAATACTCTTTATTTATATTATTTATAAAAATATTTTTTATAAAATACCAATTTCAACCTATCATTTTTAGCACGAAAAAGAATTAAATATTTCAAATTGTGATATGAAGTCCGTCTATATGAATATGGATATAGGAAAAAGAATAAAAAGATTGATTTTTTATTTTATTTTAATTAGATATTAGATTTTTTTTTCGTTCCTATTCTTCTTTCTGAAAAAAAAAATAGAGGGGGATTAAAGGGGAAAGGATTATTTTGTTCCTAATAATTATTTTTTTAATCAGTGGGCAGAAGCATACTCTGGATCAAAATCATAAATACTGACTTATCATTTCTGTCAATTTAAAGCCTCAATTAATATATTTTTATATTCTTCTGAAATATCTTATGACATAAACAATAAATTACTTTCTTTTTTCACCTCCCAATATGATAAATAACCATTTTAGTACTTTAAAAAATAACAAGTTTAATCTCTATAAAAAAAATTACTTTCTTTTTTCACCTCGCAATACAAGCGGCCTAGAGTTTTTCCAATTTGTGATTTATAGTTGGCAACATTTTAATTAAAAAAATCACACGCGCCACTTTTTTTTCTTCCGTCTTGCATCTTCGTTTTTTTTTTTGGCCGGTGACCACCTTTGTGCTCTCTTCCATGTCCACCTCCGCCAGTGCCTCATCTCCTCTGGTTCGGCTGGGCAAGTCAATGGGTAGGTACGAGGTTTTTAATTTATTCTGTTTCTTGCATTTTTTAGATCAAATTTTTCTTTGAATTGTTTGATTTTGTTTCGATTTTTTCGTCGTCTCATTAATCTTGCTGGAAGTGAGCAGATGCCAACGAGTCTTCTTCTCAGTGCATAACCTCACTTCTCCGCCGCCAAATGCATTCGCCTTCAGCATCATCCTTCTTCTTTAATTTCATCTTGTTGTAAGGTCCATTCCACTCGATTCTTCTTCTTCTTCTTCATCATCAAAATTTCCGTCTCATTTTACATTTTTAAAAAAATATCTTATCTGTTGCTATATTTTTCAGGTCAAGTCTTCCATTTGCAAGTCACGCGGATGTTTTGATGTTGGGGTGACAGATGGAACTTTGCTCAGATTTCTACAGAATTTGCTTGACCCTTTGCAACAAACAATTGCTGATGGCTGTCACCTAACAAGGGAAACAGGAAAGAAAATTTTTGAAGCTGAATTCTCAGGTGTTGATTTAAACACAACTTTCTTGTCTAAAGCTGCATTTATAAACCCTCAAGTGTATGGAATAGCTATCAAGTAACCATGCAGTGGAAAATTGCTTTCTGTATCAATGGGTATTAGGAGGGAGAAGTAATGCGATGTCCAAATACTCTCAAAATTAACTTTTCAGTCTTTTCTTTTTCATATTACTTTACATTTTAGTCTGTTAGTCCCAATTTCTTAGATAAATAAATTGAAGTGTAATACACACTTTCTAAAAATAATAAAATAAATATTTCTTTTAATTTTTCTTTTAATAATTTAGAGCATGCATCATCACTTAAAATAGTAATATTGAAAAATATTTATTCTAATCATTTAATTTCTTTTTTCTAAAACAAGCACTTACCATTATTGGTCAAAGGGATTTTGTGATTGTCATATTTTGGTTCCATCCTATAGTTTCCTATGTGGTTGTGTAACTAAACTTTAACATTCTCATGGATACCATTACTAGATTTATATATTTTCTACTATGACTTCAATGCAGGTACTCGATCCAATTGATGGTTCTAAAGTTTTTGTCAAAGGAAATGAGGCCTTATAAGTGATACACAACAAGTTTAAAATTAAAATTTTTGTTACACAACAAAAACTTAAAGAAATAATAAAAATATACTTAAAAATAATATATTTTATAAATATTATTCATATACAATACAATCCTAAAAATATATTTTCTGAATATTATTCATATTTGAAACTTAAAATAATATTTAAAATTCAAAATAATATCTAAAAATTAAAAATAGTGTCTGAAACTCATAATATACTATACGTATAAGTATATTATTTGTATATGATTTGTATATTATAACAAGTATACTATTCATATACTATTCATACATTATACGATAAATATATTATAAGTATATTGTTCATATATTAAAATAGAATACAATAAATATACTATTCATATATTTTTTTTGTTTCTTATACACATCAAAATATATAAAAAAAAAAATATGATGATTTGAGTAAGTATATGTTGTTAGAAAAATTATTTAAAATAAAAAATAAATAAAAATTAATGCAGGCTTTTTTTTCAGATTTAATTGTTCACATTGTAATTATAATAGGGCCATAAAAAGCTGATTTTTTATTAAAAGGTTGTGAATTGAGATTTGGGATATAAACAAGAAGAATCACAAGCTAGCTAGCTTTCTTTTTTCTTTTCTAATTAAGAGCGAAGTAAAATAACATAGGCACTTAAGTATACAAATTAATGACGGTAACATTCAAACTATACACTTAAAAATGCCTTTTGAGAAAAGAGACCGATATTGAACCGTATCTTGATAGTTCATATATTACTCATATATTAAAAATAGTAAATAATAAATATATTATTCGTATATAATAATATACTATTCATATATTATTTTTCTATTAAAACTAGTTTACTATTCTACACATCAAAACATTAGAAAAAATTAATAATTTGAGTTTAAAATATAGTATAATTTGATCATTAATATATGTATATTATTCATATATTAAAAATAGTATACCATAAATTTGGTATTTGTATATTATTCATATATTAAAAAAAGTATACAATAGAAAAAAAATAACTGTATTTGTATTATGCCCATCATTGACTTATATTTTGTAGTTCACAGTTTCCCTCTAATAATTCCCCAATCTAAAGTTAAGTCATTTGATGGATAAATTATTAAGAACTTTTCATTCTTCTTTTCTTTATTAATGTGGAAAATTATATCACTAATTATTCTAACATAAAAAAAATTAAAGAAAAAATAACAACTATGTTATAGTATATAATGAGTATACTATTCGTATATTATTCATATATTATACGATAAATATATTGTGCATATATTATTCTATATTAAAAATAGTATACAATAAATATACTATTTATATATTTTTTTGTCTCTACCTCACTTGAACATTTTAAATAATATGGTTCTAGTCTTTTACCATTTTATTATTATTATTATTATTATTATTATTATTATTATTATTATTATTATTATTATTATTATTATTATTATTATTATTATTATAATAATAATAATAATAATAATAATAATAATAATAATAATAATTCACTTGCTAATTACAAAACTCTAAATTCTTTATTTAATTTTATCATTTTATTGCCAAACAAATGTGTATTAGAGTAAGATAAAATAAAATAATTGTATTTAATTAATTAAAATGAAAAATAAATAAAAATCCCATTTTTTAACAGTAAACTTTCACTAACCATAAATCATAATTTCAGCATACAACCTTTTGGCTAGTTCATGCGGATTAACAACCCAAGAAGGGTTATTAATACAAAGTGACACATGTTTAACTCCCAAATTAACAACACTATTAGCTTCTTGCTTCACAAAAACAAAATAAATAAAAATAAATACCTATACAGCATGATCAATTTGTATATGTGGCTCAAACATTTACCAACACAAACCTCATCAAATAAAGAAAATGAACACCATTTGTCAAGCTCTTGAAAACACAAGCAGCAAACTCAACAAACACATTTAGGAGGCAATGTCAATAATTCGGTAAGGATAGTGAGAGGAACCCTTGGGCTCTCTCTCGTGCTTTGTAAGATACTAGTCTCTTTAAAATTTCACTTTCATAGGCAATCTCCATATTATTTTTCTTTCCCTTTCTCCAAAAAAAATGGTTGCTTCATCATCTAAACTTCCCATGAAAACTAAAAGCTCAACTACAAAATCTCATCCAGAAATCTCGCAACTTAGCACTCGGATTTGCTCTTTAGAGCTTGAAGATACGAAGGACTCAGAAGTGCCTCTAGATCATCATCAGCTAGTTAGGATGATTTACAGTGGTCATTGATAACCTATATTAGTATCCTATTATAATAAGGGATATATTCCCCTAAAGAGGAGGATTACTTGAATAAGAAGGAAACTCAATAAGGAAGTCTATTTCAATTAGAAAGACTACTCTACAAAGGAAGTCTTCTTCTCTCTTAAACAAGGTAATCCTACAAGACTAAGTAATCATATTCCTAAGAGGTTTGAGCAATATCTTCTTCGATAAATACATCTCATGACATCTCATGTCATTTATGCTCTCATCATAACACATCACCAAGATATCATTTCATCACCTCATTATCACAAGCAATCATCTTTTGCTCCTTTATTCTTTGTTCTCTACTCTATTATGCCTATTTGCTTTATTATGTCTTTTCCCTCATACCGTTACTGACTTAAGCTTCAGAGTATTTATAGGGGAAACCCGTCCATTTACCCGTTCTCCTCGTCCATGTAGGTTCCATAAGCAAAATATCAATTTGGAGTTATTAAGTGGCACCGTTTGTGGGAAAAAAATCGAATTCAATTCCGAATTATTATTGCTTACTGGAACCTAACTTCAAAATTATATTATTCCATTCAAACAATATTTAGGATGAGACAAGCTTACTTGTTTTATAAGTATCTTATTCAATTTGTCGCCTTTACAACATGCGTGTCATCAGCATAGTAGAGGCTTAAAGATTTGTCCATCTACCCTCATTGACAAGCATAAAGATCTCCGCACAACTATTAGCGATGACATGTCTATCTATCAATAACAGCTTAGAAGATGGAAGTTTTAGTAATGCCCAAACTCGAATGACCATTTCACATCACTATAGCTTCATCAAAAGGAAAAAAAATAAAGAGAGGGGATGCATCTAAGTTTTAAAGAAAGTTATGATATTGATGCAACAGTTTCTAAGGTTAGAATTCAGAGCAAATAGTAGGACAATTAGGCAACCAAAATGAATCACCGAGCATCGAGCCTTGGAAGTAGTTCCACACACGGATCAGACGTAATGATAAAAAGAAGCTAGATGTCTATATGTTTTCCTTTAAAATCATAAAGTTGGACTATATGACCTCATACCAAGATGGAAGAATGCGAGTATTTAATGAATGGTTCTCAAAACTGAAACCAAGTATCAAGTGAACATCAAACATCAAATACCGAACACTGACTTCTTGAGATTTCAATCGCCGAGCATCTACTACCGAGCATTGACACTCAGACTCTAAGTAATGAATAAGTATGAAAGAGTCAGACATTCACTTCATGGGCATCTCCTAATCTCTAAGCATCTCCTGAGTTTTGGCATTACAGGAATATCCAAGTCATAGAAACAGCAAGGCATAAACTAAGCTTCGAAGCACTGTGCTTTTAAGCATTAAGTTTCAAAGCACTGAGATTTCAAGTATTAAAATGTGGAGACTGTCGGACGCTCAAAAACATCCATTAAGTGTTGGGCTTCTCAACACTGAAGATTAGCGTTAATCATCATCTGATGAACACTACATAAAGCCTTACAATGTTGAGATTGAATATTAATGTCCATTCATTGAGCATTCGAACAACAGGAGCACCCTCCACTAAAGCTTTGGAAATCTGAGCATCTACTGCCAAGCATTGATTTCATGGATACTCAGACTCTGAGTAGCAAGTAAGGATGGAAGAGTTTGGGCATCCAAGTCGAAGCATCAAAGTTTTCGGGCATCCAAGTCCGAGCATCAAGGATTTTGGGCATCCAATTTTGAGCATCAAGGATTTTGGGCATCCAAGTCCAAGCATCAAAGAGTCCGGGCATCCAAGTCCGAGCATCAAGGGGTCTGGGCATCTAAGTCTTGGACATTAGGGAGTCCAAGCATCCAAATTCGAGCATTAAGGAGTCCAAGCATCTAAGTTCGAGCTTCAAAGAGTCCGAGCACTCGAGTCTGAACATCTAGAGTTTAAACCACGTATAAGGTTCTAAGGAGTATAACGTACTCAAAACTCAGACAACGATATAGATGTTTTTGGATAGTCAAATTACATCAACACCACAGATCATGGAGAGACCTTCAATTACATCGACAACCACTAAATGACGAACATAAATATTCGTGAATTCGAAGGCTGGACAAGAGTATATTAGGAGATATGTTTCTCTAATTTCTCTTAATATTATTTATTTATCTTATTTATTCCTATATGAATATTCATAGCTTGTCACACAAGTGCACTTACACATCTACATATAGATGCTTGTCCATATATACATGATTGTTATTCATGCAAAATATGCATTAATTACATTTGATATATTTATTACATAAAGACTAACCATCAAATGAGATCGATTATATGATACCAAAACTATTGTTCTTTTGTCTATTACTACAGAAAAGGAAAATGTATTTATTAAAGATGTTGCTTTAAGCACCCATCAGTCCAAACAATCGAACACTTTAATCATCTCACGTGGCATCAACATGAAGAGATTAACAAAAGACATTAAATACATTGCCAAACAACACTAAGACGAACAAGCATTCACTCATGCTCAGACACCAAATGGTGGTTCCTGTTCAAAGCTATATCAAATAACATTCAAGAAAATCCTACTTTGTAGAAGATCCTTATTCATGAAAATTTCAGAGAATATCCAACAAGGAAAATTTAAGAATGGAGTCAAGTATATCCACCACACAGCCAAATAAATCAAAAGGCAATTCCAAGACATCTTAGCCAATATCACACGCTATCCTCTATCTTAGAAGCGGTGCAACATTGACCCTTCACCCAAATTACAAATGCTTATCTCACAATTCAAATTAGCCAAACCCAAATTTAGTCCTTTAAAATCCAGCTTCCATCATTTCAAACACTCTCACTAAATTACTATCCCATATTATAGAGCTCAGATTGAAAGGGCTCAAACTCACTACTAGGACCCTAACATCCCATCTTTTGCTAAAATACTACCAACAAAAAATGCTCAGAAAAATAAACATCTATAGCAATATTTTTCGGACTCAACATTAATCATTATTTAGATTAGGCAGTTGCCATCAAAAGAGTTAATAAAGTTCATAAACCAAGTAACATTATATGACACTTGGGTTGTGCTTCTAATGCACCAAGATTAAGTCCAGTGACTGAAGCTGACACCCTCAAGTTGCTTCTATAGTACTGAGGTTCCAAGCATGTAAGCCTCACATCCTCGCACCGAGCGTCTAAGCCTCGTACATTAGTTCAGTGACTGAAGCTAGCACCCTCAGGTCTCTTCTGTAGAATTGAGGTTCTGAGCATGTAAGTCTCGTGTCCTTACATCGAGCGTCTAAGCCTCGCACATTAGTCCAATGACTGAAGCTGGCACCCTCATGTCACTTTTATAGTACTGAGGTTCCGAGCTGGTAAGCCTCGTGTCCTTGTACCGAGCATCAAAACTCCAATGACAACTGGTTTTGTCATGTTATTTCCATACTGATGGGTTAATCTTTTACCCCAAAGCATTTTTATTGCAGGTTTTGTGTACTCAAGTCCAGTTGGCACTTCAAACAATGCTCTTATATTATGATTTCAAAACTTGGTATCGAGCTTTATCTTTTCTTGTGACTAAGGCTGGCCACCTTAGCTCACCCTTCCATATCAGATGCAGTTACTCAAGCAATCTCTCTTTCTAGGCAGATACAATGACATTTTCCATCATCTTATGAACTCAGATACATTAGATATAAATATCCGAATACACTTTCAAGGGGGACTTTTGATAACCCATATTAGTATCCTATTATAATAAAGGATATATTCCCCTAAAGAGGAGGATTACTTGAATAAGAAGAAAGCTCAATAAGGAAGTTTATTTCAATTAGGAAGACTACTCTACAAAGGAAGTCTCCTTCTCTCTTAAATAAGGTAATCTTACAAAACTAAGGAATCATATTCCTAAGAGGTTTGAGCAATATCTTTTCTTATAAGTACATCTCATGTCATTCATGCTCTTATCATACAACATCACCAAGACATCATTCCATCACCTCATCATCACAAGCAATCATATTTTGCTCCTTTATTCTCTATTCTCTACTCTATTATGCCTATTTGCTTTATTATGTCTTTTCCCTCATACTGTTACTGACTTAAGCTTCGAAGTGTTTATGGGAAAACCTTACCCATTTACCCGTTCTCCTTGTCCATGCAGGTTCCATAAGCAAAATATTAATTCAAAGTTATCAATCATAAATATGTAGTTAACCTGCTCCAAATTATCCTTAACCAGGTTTGGTTCTTTGCTAAACCCTTTCAGGTGTAAGAACTTAATAAGTTCAACACCTTTCTAATCAAATTTTCATCTTCTATGGATAAAAATATGGTGATCAATGGAACTCCTTAGTCCATTCATTAAAGCATTATTGTTATGAAAGAATGGAACCCCTATCTCACTCTAAAAGAAATTGATTTCACTAATGAAAACATTTGAGTTCAAATTCATAGCCTTCCATTATCTCAGTTTACTTGAGCTAATGCCACTAATATAGCAACTAATATGTTTGCTGGTTTAGTTCAAGCAGAGGATTTCATGTATTTTGATGACGAATGGAAACCCCTAATACGAATTAGACTCATTTAGACTTGAAAAAGCCTCTTCAATAAGGCTTTATAAATCACAGGATGTCAAAAAAGATTGGATTCAATTCCAGTACAAGCGCCTCCCTGAATTTTTCTATCTATGTGGCTTTTTTTACCACATGACCTCTTCGTGCAAGTTCTTTAAAACTTAAAAAGAAATCACTGCTAGGGTCTATAATCATCAAGCTTATGGACCCTGGATAAGAGCAATGCCAAAAAAGAAAATGGGTTTCTCTCCAAATCCTTATTAGGGAATCAATTGGATACAAAATCCTAAAAATTCACCTCTGGTAGCATTCTTCAGATTTTACTCTTCTTACTCAAGGCAATGACCCTCAATTTGCCTCCACACGAAAGTGGAAAACTCTTTCTTCTAAGTTCACTAACCAAAATAGGTAAAGCAATTGGCGATGCCATTCCCTTACCAGATCTGATAATGACATAACTCTCTAATCTTAGCCTCAATAAGGGGAAACAATCATGTGAAGATAGTTTACGTGTTGGACAAGGAGTAGGATACTCTAAAAATGATTTAGTGCAAAAAGGAAAATGTAAAGGTGTGTTTGAGCTGGACTCATCAACTCTGGGGCTCCTAGGCTTGGACTAGACTCTTTTCTATTACAAAATATGGAGGCCTCTTTCATTGACCCCTTACAAGCTAAAGAGCTCTCAGATCAAGTAGCTTCCAGCCTAACCAAAAAGAAAGCTAACCTTAAAGCTCCCTTTATTTTGCTAACTCTTACTAAATAGGCTTTATTTGTATTAGGCTCTCGAGCTCAAGGATTGAAAGAAGTTAAGTCTGTTGCTGATGCCAAAATAGGAAGATCAAACAATTTAAACTCAAAGACCAAGCCCACAAGAAACAAAGCACTCTTGATCAATGCCTTCCAAATAGCCCTTCCCAATCTTCATTTGAGACTGCTTTTTTAGCGAATAGTACCTCTTTGTCCTCCAAGCATGTCTCAATTGCTTGATGTAGCTTTCTCTGACTCTTTTTTCTTATTATATGCATATCCTTCATTGTTGTTTCTTTTTAGTTTAAGGGAGGTGGTATTTGGTTTGTCATATTTATTACTCTTACATATCATATATTAGTAAGAGTAAGGTTGATGACACCCATGGTGTGTTATATTCCGTGGCTCTCCATGGCTTCTCTCTATAAGCTCTGGTTTTCTTATGAATTTATGTTTGATAAAAAAAAAACTCAACAAACACAATCCCATTAAATACCACCATGTAATCTGTAATATCCTGTATTTTTAAACATTTTAATATTTCATCGGGATATACAGTGTTAATAATTTTTGTATATATTTATGATATTTTATGAGTTTCTATTTAATTAAAATTGATTTTTATTGTTTTATATTATTTTAAGCAGTTTACGTAAAATTTTTCCGGGACTTGCATTTTCGGAAAAATTGACACGTAAATTATTTATTATTAATTATTTTAAATAGATTTTCATATTTGTGTGAAATCATATATATTTTTAAAGTAATAAATAACGTATATATGTGTATTTATTTATTTAACTAGGGTTTAATTAATTACCCTAATATTTTATTATTTAATTAATTCATTTTAATATATTTTAATTATTTATATGTGTATTAAATTTTTAAAATATTAAATTTTATGTGTGTGGTGTATATTTAATGTGTGTGACTTTATATTATTTTAATATATAGTTTAAAGTATTTATATATACATATATACATTTAATATTAAACAAAATTATAAAGTTTGAGTTATTTACGGTTTTGCCATTCTTCCTTCTTCTTCCTCCCGACCGTTCCCATCACCGTTCCACCGCTGCTACTGCCGTTCCCTTGCCGTCGGTGTGCCTCCCGGCATGCCACCTCCTTCCCCAGCCTTCCCCGCCGCATGCTGAAGCCGTTTTTGGCCGGAAAGCCCGTTTTTGGTCAGAAAGCCGAAAGTGGAAGCTAACGTCGATCGACGTGATTCCGGCCACCGTTTTCGACACCGCCGGTCTCTTTCTTCTCCTTGAGCTCCAGTGAATGTGATTCCAAGCTTTTTTTCACTTAAAATGGTCTTTATTTGCTTAGGTTTCGATTTTGGTAATTCGGTCATTTTAGGGTTCTTGATTTTTTTGAACTTTGAATTGATTGATTCATGAAAAATTCCTTCACAAATTTTGTTCCCCTTAGCTTAATCTACATTTTTGAATTTTTTTATAATTTTTGGAGATTATTTTGATTTTTGGGTATTTTTGAATATTTTAATATTAATTTCTAATTTTCGGAAATTAATTAATTAAATTATGAAATTGTGTTTTATGATAAATATAGGTGTTAAAATGAATTATATAAATTTATTTGGAATTTTTATGAATTTCTATGTATTTATTTTGAATTTAATTAGGTTTATGTAATTTTGGAAAATTAGGTTAATTATGTTTTTAATTGAATTTAATTGGTTAATTGAGTTTAATTATTGATATTATTGATAAAAATGTTGAGAAAATTAATTTTGGATAATTATACTATTTTTTGTGAATTTTTGGAGTAATTTTAGTATATTTATATATATAGGGGTATTTTGGTAATTTTACCCTAAATTGACTAAAAATGTAATTTAATTGCTTTTAATAATTATTTAAGGTATAAAAATGATTTCTACAAATTATTTAGTATTTTTAATTAATTAAAACTATTTTTCTTAAATTATTTTCAATTATATATATAATATACGATTTTTCTAAATAAAATGAGTTTCATCGGTTTTACTATGTTTTAAGGTTAATTATGTAATTTTTACTTATTAAATGTATTTCTGTGATATAAGGGCATTTTTGGTATTTCCATAATTATTCTGTGATTATGAACCCCGGTCGGTAAACTGTAGTTTGGAGTTCGACCGAGGGATTGTGGATGTGTTTCTATGTCTATTTTTTGAAGTGTGTTTCTTTGCAGGGTCGGCTCTACTCTTTGAGTAGAGAGATGTCCGTTTTACAGGGGAGATTCTGTCGGATTTTCGGTAGAATTCTCGTAAAACGTGATATTCGGTCAAACCCTAATTTTGATTCTATGTCTAATATTCTAGATCGAGTTTCTAGGATTTTCTGTTAGGTTTATTCTGATGTCAGTTATTTATTGTTTGTTTAGTTGCGCCGAGACCGAGGCCTAGTGGACCAGGCCCGTCGGACCTATCTCGAGGAGCGCACTAAGTGTGAGTTACTATTATATATATATATGCTTTAGGGTGCATGATTTAGAAATGTATGTTATTTTGATTAATTATGCATAAATAATTCATTTGGGATTTAAGTTTAGTTTTAGTTTATATTCGGTATATTTTTGGTATATTTTCAAATTATATGCATGTTTTAGTAATAAATTATTCTTAAAAGGTTTTTATGTATATTCTTGGTATATTTTTAATGTATTTTGTAATTATATTGGATTTATTTGACGTATATATATTTAAAATATACCTAGTTTATTTTTGGTATATTTCTAGTATATATATGGTTTATGTTGCTGTTTATTTCAAATTTATGCATCATTTATTTTATGAATGTATGTTTTATAATTATAATGAAGGATATCAATAGAACGTGCTATCTAGTGGGCAGCACTAGGACCGAATACGTACCGATACGCTTATAGCATTTAGGCTATATTACTAACCATTTGTGGATATTAATTGAATTGATTATTTGATGTGTGAGATGATTTGGGAGTGTGATTGCTGGAGCTCGGTTGACCAAGTGTCTCGGGGCCAATCACACTGACAGTCAGACTGCTGGAGCTCGGTTGACTTAGTGTCTCGGGGCTAGTCTACTGTCCAAATGGAACAAGTAAATATTTTAGAATAAGTGAGCCTGTATGGCTAAAGTGTTGTCTAACACTGTTTGAGGTTGCGATATTCTAGGGTTCTATTTGATCTTTCATAAACAGTGATTTTCAATAAAAATATATAAAATGATTTTATTGCATCTGTATATATTTGCCTGTATATATACATATTAGATATATACTGTTAACTGTATGCATTGTCATTTAGTATGCATGTATATATATTATAGTAATTAACTCAGTGAGGTCTGACTCCCCTCTGTTGACCATTTTTCAGGAGAGTCATCGTCTTCAGACCTCAGTAGCAGGCCTGTACGCCGGATTTCTTCCGGCCCGACTTCTTTATGTAAACTGCTTATCTGAGTCTTGAGTTTTATTTTTATAATCTAGACACTGCAGTAGTTGTATAAAGTCGTAAGATATGTACTTTAAATATTTGAACTGGACTTGTATTAAAGGATTTATTTATATATGATATATGAATTTTATTTTGATAATTATGATCTTATTTCCACTGCATTTAAAGTTGTTGTTATTATTACTGTATGTTTTATTTTATTTTTAGGCTTGCTATAAGTTTTGGATTCGAAAAAATTTTCGTTCCCTAACACCGGTCATGGACCCTATTTTGGATCGTGACATAATCTCTCTTCGAACAACAAAAATGAAGATAATTGCACATGATCCTTTCCAAAAAAAAAAAACACTTCTTTTTGTCACGGTCCCAAACACATCAATGACAAACAATGAGAGGAAAATAAACATTACACAGTACGAAACACGCCCTCTTCTTCTTTTTTACCTGAGAAATTTATTTTATTTTTTAATATTTTTATTCATTTTCATAAGAGAGTTTTAATGAAAATCATGACACTTTTACTGTTGAAATGCGTACCAGAGGGACCTAATCTGGTCACTTTAGCAAACACATTTGATTACTTTTAATGGAAGTGTTGGGTTCTCGGCTAGATTCCATATCTCCGTTGACCCCTTACTATGCTCCAACGACACTTCCCTTTCTACTCGTTTCACTCTCTTTCTCTACCCGCCAATATCCTAAAGATGTTGAGTGCTTTATAAACTCCAGTCTTTTATTTTCTTTTTCATTAAAAGAGGCAAAAATGAAAACAAAACTAAAAAAAGTACATGCGTGAAAATAGATTAAGAGAAAATGTATAATTTATGATAAAGATTAGTCATTTTAATATAAACCGGTGAAAAGTATCATAATTTTGTAATTTTCTCAACACTACATGCTCCCATAAATTTCATGCGAAAGATTGTGTTTAAGGTAGTTGGGCTTCATTCTAAGATGGGTTTAGCTCACAATGTCCATGTAATTTAAATTAACAGCCACACAATCGGCAAATCAAAATATAAAGATACAGAGTTAAAAGATATGCAGGATTCGATTTTATTTTCGTGGAAAAATGGTGGAAATGAAAACAATGAAATGATATCTAATAAAAAAATAGAAAATAAAAATATGGAGGAACATATAATTATTAAAATATAAAAGTATATAAATAAATATTAAAATTATATAAATATATACAAATATAAATTTTATATATAAATATCAAAATATTTTCTTCGTTACTATTAATTAATAGTATAATAATAAATTACTTTATTTAATTAAGAAAACTATAAAATTTTCTTCCAAATTATCTTCTAGATGTTTAAGAAGAAAAAGATCAAAGAAATATATTTCTATATTGGAAACATATTTTTTAATTTTTTAAATTTATAGAAACAGTTTATAATTGTTTCTGAAATTTTTTTAAAACTTTCTGATATAAAAAAGGGTTATTTGCAAAAAAAAAAAAATTGATTTTTAGTCATTTTTACAATTTAATTATGATATTTAAAAGTTGACATAATAAAACGTGAATTATATTATTTTGACAATTCAAAATACCGATAGACAATAAGGTGAAAAGTTGCTTACGTATCCAGCTGGTGTTAATTTTTTAATCCACATCATATTAATTATCTTCCACGTCAAAACGATGCATTTTTAAACCCCTTTTATCTTGTAATTATTCTTCTTTTTCTTCTTCTACCTCTTATTGAGCTAACCTCACTATATCTATTAGTTGAAGTTCTCATGCATCATAGTGTTAGCAAGCACAAAAATAACTCTCTTAATTACAACGAAATTATTGTGATTATACAATCATAATGCAAAAATTACAACAATTATTTAAGTCTTATCATCGCCTCTGAAAATTGAACAACTTTATGGAAATTGCAAAAGTAAATGCAAAAAACAGTGTGAACCCAACAACAACAGCTGCAACTATTCCAAGATAATCATGTCTGAATCCAAAATAATCCTTCACAAAATCTTCTACTGTTACACCTGTTTCAAGTGTCTTCTTTACATCTCCAAATTGTGATGCAACCAATCCATACAATGTCCAAGCTACTGGACATATCCAACAGTACCATCTCCACCACACAGGCGTACTCTGTTAGAGAAAAGAAAAAAAAAATGAAAGAACAAAATTTAATGAACATTTCAACTATACATTATAAAAATAGAAAGCTCTTTGCTCTTTACTCTTTAGTCCAACAAAATTTTTACATTTTAATTTTTCACGTAACACGCCATAAACTCATAATCAAATACTTACTGCTAAAATTATAATATGTCAATCAACATTTGTTACTTTAAGCAACGAGAAATTTAAATTTCCAATAGTGAAATCTTAAATTTGAATACTATGGATAGAGAAATGAATATTGGAAGAGTTTTGCCTCATTTATAGAATTCAACCAACTCAAACTCTGGAATGAATCGAATTCACATGGCTACCAGACAGTGAAGGCATAAAAAAAACTATAAGATGTCAAGAAAATTATACTACTTTTTGTTGAGAATTTAGCGAAAATTTACCGGTCGTGGGATTCCAAATCCAGAAAACAGGTTCCAGATGGCATAAAATGCAACAGAAATGATTGAGGCGATTTGGTGGTTGGGTGATATAGCAACGGACATCATGCCGTAGAAGGTGAAGTAGAGCAATGTGAAGTACATCAAAAAGAGGTACCAAAAGAACTTAGAAGCGCTCCATTCAAATCCAATCATTGAATAAACTATCAAACCATATACTACAGCTTGCACAAAAACATATGGAACCTCAATCACAACCTGCAAGAAAACGATAAACATTCATACATTTTGTAAAGACACATTCTTGACACTTGAGCATGATAAGTTACTGTTTTATTTTTTATTTTTTTATTTTTTACCTGTCCAAAGGCATATGGCGTGGATGAATACATTCCAGCAGCTCTTTCTCTGTAAAACACTGTTCTTTCAACAGCTACTACAGGCTGCACAGAGGATGCATATTGGATGCCAAGGAATAAAACAGCAGTGTACATGGAACCCATTGCATTGAAAAGATCTTGTTGCTTTGTCCTATAGTATTTCAAATGAAATATCACATTAAAATATTGATGGATGATATGGTTTTGTTCTAACTTATAGTAGTTTTGAGATATTGTGGCTTACACTTTAGAACCAAGATCCCAGAACATTGTTCCAAAGACCAAGGCTATGAAGGTTGTAAACAGAAATCTGACAGCAGTATATGATGGATTACGGGAATATGACAAATGCTGTTTCCACAAGCAAGTCAAAAATTGGCCAGAAAATGGCATTGAATATTGATTTGGAAAATAGAGGTCCTTTGAACCAGGAGAAGGCATGCTTAAATCCCTGATGAGTGCCTTGTTTTGCCTGCAAAATTTCCACATATTAGTCTGACACTTATTTCGTGGCATAAAACGAAAGTAAGAGTATTGGTTATTGAATTCTGATTTCGACAAAAAGTAATCAAGCAGCATGTCAATAAATTACCTGTATAATTCTGAGTTCTTATATATTTCAGCAAAATCAACCTGCAGAGCTATTTCTTGTGGTGCAGCAGTAACTTCCAACATCCAAGTTGCTGGATTATAACCATCTTTAATTTTGGCAACTCCTTTAATCCCCTTGATTTTTAGACACCATGCCTTAGTTGATCATCATGGAAGTAAAATTTAATCATATCTACTGTAAATTTTGATTGTCTCCTTAAGAGCTTACCTCAAAATACTTTATTAAATGACAAGATTGGCGACCTAGTGGCCCTACATATATCTCCTGACCTCCTCTCTTCAATAGAAATAGCTGATATGCAATTTTGAACATGTCAGGTTTATCACCTATAGTATCCTAACATGCTGAAGAATATATTCTGATGATGGATTTAACGTTTCTCACCTCATCAAAAGCTTCAAATATGTCAATGCTTGGCTGATGGATGGTGCAGACCACTGTCCTTCCTGTGTCCACAGTGCTTCTAACTGTTCTCATAACAATTGCAGCAGCCCTGGCGTCCAGTCCTGAAGTTGGTTCATCCATGAAAACAATTGAGGGGTTTGCTACTAACTCAACTGCAATGGTTAGACGCTTCCGCTGCTCAATTGACAGACCATTTACGCCAGGTAATCCAACTAATGCTTGCCTCAGTGGATTCAGCTCCACAAGCTCCATAACCACTTCAATGAATATCTGCATCATCACCAAAATATGAACTACAACTGTGCTTTATATTGCTATTTGTTAATGAGGGCTTTGCTCCAAAGTGCCTCCAATTAGAAGAGATTAGAAGAGGGTGTAGTCAGACAATTTACCTTTCTGGTTTCAGTGTCTACTTCTTGGGGGAGACGCAGCCAAGCTGAGAAAAGCAGTGATTCATAAACAGTAATATGCGGAGAATGGATGTCATTTTGCTCACAGTATCCAGAAATTCTAGCAAAAGTTTCTTGCTTTTTCGGATAACCAGAAATTGTTATGTTCCCCTCAATATGTCCTCCAGTTTTTCTACCAGCTAACACATCCATAAGAGTGGTTTTACCAGCACCACTGACACCCATTAGAGCAGTGAGGACACCAGGCCTAAAAGCACCACTCACACCCTTCAACAGAACTAGTTTATCTTCAACTGCACCCTCAGCTTTCATTGCCTGTAGAATTCAATTCAAAAATTAAGTTCTCACTTTATATATAAAGGTTCTGGACGGGTTTCAGATCTATTTTTATTCTTTTTCCTGAGGGTTAAAGATATTGAAAAAATAAACAAGAAAATTATGCATCTTAACTGCCAAAATCTATGTTACCTGTGGCATATCAACAGAATAAACCATTTCATCAAATGTAATGGAAAGTGGTTCAAATGGAAGAACCATTCCCTTTTTGTTGCTCTTTTGAGAAGTTTCAGTCGACTGGCTTCTCCTGATTTCATCTACACTTGCTGCATATCAGTTCAGATTTTATCAGAAACCAAGAGGCAGAAGATTAATTAATTTTCAACAAGAATGCATATTCTTAATGAGCTTTGACACCTCTGTGTGCTTGGTGACTAGAGCCGCTCTCTTGACCATCATAAACTCTATAAATATTAATGTCTTCAGCTTCTCCTGATTTAACAGCCTGAGGCTTGTCATATGCTGCATAACAACATTCATATAATAATAAAACACAATAAGACCTCCCTTCCAAAGAAAAAGCCAGAAAATTGTAAATTTAAAGATACGTACGATTGAGGAAAGTGAGAGCCAAAGTGTATAAGAAGTTGAATAGTAGTGTAAATCCAACCAGTGCCCCTGCTCCTAACCAATACCAATATGCTTCTGTGAAGAAACCACGAGATTTCAACACTTCAATTCCTAATGGTTCTGTCGAATTTGATAGAACCTTTGATAAGAAAGTAATTGGTTCAGATATTAGTTGATGATCAAGAAATTGTAGGATTAAGAAGTTTCAGAGTTTACATGACTCCAGCTACTTCCAAGGAACTCATTAACTACAACTGCATTCTGTGCATACATCATTGGAGATGCCCAGTAGCCCCATAGCCACCATTTCTTTATGTCATCTGCAACATTAAACAGAGAAAAGAAACACAATGCAGTCAAGATCTATGTTTGAAACATAAAAAAATCTCGCTACTAATTATTTATACCTCGAGAAATGACGAATCCACCAAAGACGAAAAGCAACAGCAAGACAAATGCACCAAAGGTGTTGGCCACAATCATGTTCCTGCCAACAGCAGCAATAGATCGGAACAATCCTGATGCCATCTGGTTGAGTATCAAGAACAAGAAGTACTGCCTAAACAACCTGGAGAAAAATAATGTAATCTTTGAAATATGAGCAACTTCACCTTGTTGTATATATGTCAGCAGCAGCATTACAAGGAAATTTACAAATAGAATTCCCTTCTTACCTTCCGACATTTGGATCAAATCCAATGACATAGTATGTAATGAAAACCAAAATTGCTACTTCTATGAATGTGATGGGGATCTTAAGGATCCATGTCGGAAGTGCATACGCCCATGCTGGATAGAATCGGAGGTCTCTTTGTTTGTAGAATACAGAAAGCTTTGCAATGGCCATTGCAATCTCTGACATGCCATTGAACACTACCATAACAACAACGAAAAACAAAGCGCCAGCATAGATTCCACCATTGACTACTGAGTCTCGGTGCATCTTAGTGCGAAGGAAGAGTGTCATCGTAATGAGTGACAGTACTGTCAGCTAATTGCAAGAAAGAAATAATATAAGTAAACACATCATAGAAGCAAATGTTTAGCAGAAAGAAGCTAAAAGTGAAGTTACAAAACTAAGAACTCACTTGACAGAACTTGAATAGATAGACAAAAGCATTCCTTTTCATGAGTAAGTACTCCCTTGAGAAGCAAACTTTATATAGCTCTTTCTTATTGACACCATAATTTTTGGTTGTCAATGCAGCTGGGTGACTGTTGGCCTTTTTAAATGGAGTTCCAAGCTCCTCTGTAAGACTCCTCCCAACATGGAATGATTGAAATGCCTCAGCAAATTCCTTGGCAGTAATAAATCTGTAAGGCTTATGTTTTTGGACCCAATACTGCATCTGATCTTTCCTTGATGTCACCTGCAATGATTTTAATTAATCACTGAGACTATTCTATAAGAATTCAGAATTACATGTAATTCAGACTCAAGCTGTAAGTCCTTTCTTCTTGCATACATACTTCTTGCAAGAAATCAGCTACGCCTTTTCTTTCAGGACATCTAAAGCCCATGGATTCAAAAAACTCAAGAACATGTTGACGAGGGCCCTGGTACACTATCAGGCCATCGGAGAGAAGAATAATGTCGTCAAAGAGATCATAAGTCTCTGGAGCTGGCTGGAGGAGGGAAATGAATGCAGTTCCCTTAAGAATTTGAATATATTGCTTGAGTGAGTTCACAATATGATAAGTTGTGGAGCTGTCCAAACCAGTAGATATCTCATCCATAAACAATGCTGATGCGGGTCCAACCAGCATCTCACCTGCAATATTATGAGATTATGCTACTAATGCACCAAAGAACCAAGTTTTGCCTCGGTTAAGATTGTTCGAAACGCGGAGTTCCACGCCTGTGGGAGGCCAACTAAACAAAAGACAAAGAAAAGGTACACCATTACCTGTTGTAACACGCTTCCTTTGTCCTCCAGAAATGCCCCTCATCATTTCATCGCCAACAAATGTATCTGCACAGACTTCCAGTCCTAAAACCTGTAAACAAAAGAGAAAAGGCATTAAACCCTTCATTTGAAGAAGTAATTCGTTCTTTACAAGAACCCATTTTAAAGCAAACAATCTTTATGGTAATTGCTGGTGATACTACCTTCAGAACATAATCTGTTATAACACTGGCCTCTTGACCTTCTGTTGCAATTGCCTGTAATAGCATAAATGACAGAAAATGAAAAATCAAGCACCATGTGTGAAACTTATTTTGACTTGGAAATTTTTCGTGAATTTTAAGCAAAATCTTAATTAAAACAAACAACTCTCCTTAAAAAAATATTGGTCGCAAGGTTTTGACTTCACTAAATCCTATCCCGTTACCTTCATGAAAATATCAATATCAGGATCAGGCTTAATAAATGCTTCTTTCTCTCTGCGTGCTAGCTCTGATAATAAATCTGAAATTTTGCATTAGAAAAAAAAAAAAAAAAAAGAAACAAACAAACAAAAGAAAAGTTACGCATTTATGTTTAGATTAAATACATATCAAATTCTCTTAAATAGTGAAGAAATGCAAATGAGAATTTGTCTTGTACCTAATATGGTGTCAGGACACCTTGCGGTTGCACCAAAATATAAATAATGTTGGAGAAAATATTATATATATATAATATATAGACACACACACACTAATCCATTTGAACTTACCATAACGGGATCCAACCCCTTGGCATCTAGCAGAAAAGGCCAAAGTTTCTCTTACAGTCATTTCTCCAATATGGAGATCATGTTGACTGATATATGCAGCAGTTCTGTGTGGTATAAACTCATCCATGTCATGACCATTGTAAGTCACACGCCCTGAAAACTGCACCAAAAAGCTTAAACTATCAAGTTACAGATAAATATTAAAAATTACCACTGAAATTCATGAAAAATAATAAGTTATAAAAATGAACTGCACACCTTCAGAGTACGATCAAGCCTTCCAGCCAAAGCCAACAAGAGAGTTGTCCTTCCAGAACTCGGAGGACCCAAAAGCAGTGTCAATCTGTGCCAACAAAGAAAAAGAAAGCAGAGTTAAAATTAGCACTGGAGTCGCCTTTAAAACTGCAAGTTCGAGAACTTGAACACAAGCGAGAGTTTCTTGAAACCGTAATTTTTTTACCTTGATGGCCTAATGATACCACTAACATCTTTAAGGATGCTGAGATGTTTCTTTTTACTCGAAAGAAGACGGAAAAAATTCAAGAAACCCTGAACATTGAAGAATATGTTATTGAATAAACATAAAAATCAACAAAAGAAAAATTAAAGGTTGTTACCTCAATCATATTAACAGAGTAGTTGAAGAAGGTAGGCAATGCTCTACTTCCTACATAAGCTTCTGCTTCAATATTTAGATGCTCGAATCGAACTTCAATTGTAGGAATATCAATACCAACTCTAAAACATCAAGAAACAACTGCTTAAAATCTTGGAAAAACCAATAAATGCAAAAGACAACAAATAACATCAAGAACAAGAACAGAATTGTTCTTTTAATCTGTATACCTATCGATGCGATTCCTCAGCTTCAACAAGAACTTCTCGTTATCCTCTTCAGCTACTCTCACTAACCTCTCAAGCAAATGCTTTCGTTCTTGCAATCCAAGATTCAGAACATCAATTTCATTGGCTGTACCTGTAATTGTAGTTAATATACCTTTTCTCAAGCGATCATAGGTAGGCAATTTTTCTAGTGCAGCCCATTTCAAAGCTTCTTCATCATCTTCTTCTCGAGATGAATGTGAAAAGATTTCAGCACCATTGTTTCTCCACCTCCAAGAAGAACTGCCCCTTCTCAAACTGTTACCAACTCTATAAAGATCAGAACTTTCCATTAAGAACTATTGCTAGCTATTAACAACAACCAATGTTTTTTTTTTTTGGTCTATATATTCATAAAAGTAACTTCAAGATTCAAGATTGAAGACTAAAGAGTGGGTTTCTGATTCAAGATTCAAGATTCAGACTCAACCCCCTAATAGCATCCACCGTACACTTTTTGTCCACCTCAAGAATGATTTTGTCCAAAATTGAAGATGGTTTTTTCTTTAATGCCTTTTGCATGCAACTACAGGCATTATATAGAAAGATATGCAGTGAGAACGTACATTATAAGTACACTAGCTACAGTTATGGTTTCTAAAAAGCAGCAGCCAGCAGCTAATTGATGGTTGTAGTGTAAAAGTTTAAGTTTTGATCAAGAAATCACTAGCCATCAATGTCATGTTACACGTGAAAGTCGATATCAGTTAAGAACACGTAATAAAAATGCTAGAGACAGTTGAATAACGAAATTCTACAAATATTAGTTGCAACAACAATAGTTCGGCAAGAATTTCATATGAAATAACTTCCACTTCCACAATTTCAAAAATTTCCTTTATAGTTTTAGTCCCCATAAAACTTAACGTTCCAGTAGCCACAACAATTCTTATTATTCTGAATTTGGAGCCGAGTGAACCTACAAGAGGAGAGCGCCACTTTTATATCTAAACATTTCTAATAATTTTTCATATATATTTTTAATTTCTTCTATTAAATATGGTAAAATCACATTCACAGATTTACTATGCCAACCAATGGCATACCGCTTTCAAAAGGCAATTTGGTATTACAGCGAAACACAGTTAAAAAAAAAATCAACTATTTTATTTATAATAAGTTCTTCCAAATTACTATTATATATAAAAAAAAAAGGTTCTTCCAGATTACTTTTTTAAGAAATTTAAATTCATTTTACAATACTGAATTTGAGCACTATTTTATAAACAAACAAATTTATAAATTTTTTACCGGCTTTTTATATTTTAATTTCCATACACATTGGAGTGTGATTAATTAATTATTATATTTCAGAGGTAAATTTGTCCATAATCATTTAACTTTTCATATTAGATCTTCTTTAAGTGATATAATTATTATTTAGTAATTATTTAGTAATATTGAAAAAATGAGGTAACTAGTATATAAAAAAAAGATAAAAATATATATATATATAATTTTCAAATGTTTGAAGGTAAATAATATGATATAGTATAATAAACTAACAACCATTGAAATCAACTAATATAAAGTTGTACTCGTTTAAGTTATATTTTTTATTCATAATATATATAGTCATATTAAATTATTTATTGTGATACTTATCATCTTTATGAATTTAGTAATTTAAATAAAAAAAAAAATAGAAAAGAGAGAATAAATCATGTGGAGGTAAAAAAAGGCACCAAAGTTATGATATATATGTTTTTTCAACATCAATATATTGTGATATATGAATGTGATTAATGCTTGAATCAAGATCAAATGCGGTTTTTTCTTTAGTTTTTTATTTTTTGTTGGTGGTGAATTCAAGATCACACCCTAAAAATGACAATTACAGGGGGAGAATTAAAAAGGGAAGATGAATTAATAAACCACTTGTAGTATTATACTTCTTCTACACTACATGTTTTAATTATGTGGTCTCAATAAATTTAATTTATGTCAATATTCTTGATGAATTTATTTTAGAATTTTCTTAATTTTTTTTTCAACATTACTTTTTTTTTCCCCTCATATCATAAATGAAGTTTGGACACCAAAAGCATTAAATACCATGTTCTTTAAACCGGAAATTAGGACTTTTGATTATCATGTGAAACATGCATTGTTAGGTTTCCTTGTTCATTGACCACTTTCATATATCACATTAAATATGCACATGGTTTCATCAATGGTTCCTACATTTCGCTATTAATATTTTTTTCATTCATAGACCAAATAAACAAAACCTCCATCGCCAAATCTTATGGCCAAATTTGTCATTATTTAAGGGCAAAACACTAACTTATAACAATTGTTTAATAATTAAATAAGAATTAATCTGCCAGGAGATAGAGATCTTATACAGATTTTACAGTCGTCTTTTCTTCAAAAACATCATAAGTTGCAGGATATTTGAACGAAATTTATTAGCATCCAGTAAAATTTAAAGCTAAACAATAGCAAAAATTTGGCTAAAGCTCATTCAAATCCCATCACAACATTCTACAATGATTTCATCATTCGAAACTAACCATAGGCGAAAAGCAAAATGACGGATGTCAATCAAAACATGTACGAAAATGAACAAATTAGGAAGAACCACTTTCCTGCAAAGCATAAAATTGTCAAAATCTTCACATTGGCATCACCTATAAGAGATCTAGTAGCAGGAATTGCTCACGTTTAAACTCATGCTTTGTGGATTTTAATAATGACAAGTAAGAGTTTCCATGCAAAACAATAAGTATCAGAGCAGAAACAAGTACCCATATTGCTATTTTAGAACTTATCATCTATGGCATACAAAAATAACACCAGCTATGAGTGAAGTTTACAGACAATTTTACTGTCAGTTGTTTGTGGAAAGCTATGTTAAACTACTCTTCATTGTCACGCTGTGTCTCAGGAGTGGTATCGCCATTAGTACCGGAAGAAAGCTCTGCTTCGAATGACTTGGAAGGCAACCTCTGATACAATCTGGAACCCAAAGGCAGTAGCCTATGACGCCCAAAAGTGAGGGACTTGCTAAGTTTCTCATAATTCCATCTCTGCTGAATATAGACTGCAGCTGCAAGAAGAATTGCAGTAGCAGGTATGGCAACATCTCCGAACTTGGAGAAAAAGTCCATGTTTGGATTCACAAATTCATATTCATTGGCAAAGTAAGGATTTCGAACAGGAGTTCTTATGTAATCATAGATATGAGGAAGAAGTCTGACCAATGTGATCCCAATGAAATATAAGTCCTTCAGTGGCTTACAATCAATCTGCCACACAATATTACCAATAACTTGTGGAAGCAAGAAAAAATCTTGAACAAGACCCACATACTCCTCCAGTTCAGTAACCCACTCATTAAGTGTCTGAGAATTACCAGCTGAGTCAACATATTTTTCTATTTTAAAAGGCGTCTGGCTAGTTTTTACACTATGAGCAATGAGAACAATGATATACCCGATCACATGCATGGCCAATGTAGCAAAGCATACAATCCTGTCACTTGGGACACGGTGCGGCTCATGAGGGGATCTTGTGAGTAATCTGATACGGGATTTCCACACCTTCTGACAAAGTCTTAGAGTTAGTAGAAATGAAACCAGGACAAGAAGCTTCACTGTGTAATCAATCACATGCATCCATTGACTCCTCTCAAGATCATATGATGATGTTTCATAAGATTCAGATGACATCTTCTTGAAGATAGCTTCCGCACCAGTGATCAGCGGCAGACTATACCCAAGAGCTTGGACTCCAAGCATAACAAGAGAAATGAAAGGAACAGAATCTGCATCCTGCTTAATGTAGATTAGCTGGCTTAAAATGCAGGCTATGGCAAATGAAAGTGTCAAAATTCGGAGAATCCCCTCAACACCCCTGCGAGAAAGAATATCTTCTCTTTGCCTCCTGTACATAACAGGAAGAGTCTGCAGCTTAATTGTGCTAAAGTGGAGAGGATCATCACCATTTCTTTTGCTGGATATAGAAATTCTAGCAGTTGGATTTACGAACCACCGAGATGTAGTAGGTGGATAAGACACAATCACTTCAATCAAACAATCCAAACCAGCTTCAAGATCCATGCTTTCAAATAAAGTGTTCCATGAGGCTCGAACATCCCTGCAGCCAACTAGGTACATCTTCCCAACATGAGGGTCATACAGGCCTTCTACAAAAAGCACAGAAAAATTGCTAGAAGCATATCCATAAAGTGCAATTTGAGCTGAAACATTCAAAAGGACTTGTTTTTCAGTGTATTCTGCTTTGATGTGGTAAGGCTTGTCCTCATATGCAGAGGAACTATTGAAAGACCAGTATCTCCCAAACAAGGGGCCAACGGAGAGAATCTCCATGTCAAAATCAGCTCTTGCAGCCTGAGAACTAGGCAATGGATCAGGAAACGCAGAAGTGTGGAGTGTCAAGTCCTCTGAAAGAAGAGAAAGGCTGGTGATGAATTCCTCTGCATCTTCCAGTTTTGGGTACTGCAGCAATGATTTCTTTATGACAGTTCCAAAACTGAAAGGCTCATTTTTCTCCAGGATAGTGCCAGCTTCCTTTAATTTTGAGTAACTGTAATGTGGACGGGAGTTTCTGAAATAATTCCACAGCTCCGAGGGTGGTGCTAGTTTTTCAAATGATAAAGGGAAAAATGAAGAATTTACTTCATTTATGCTAGTAAAACTCCCAAAAATTATGCTGCGTTGCTTTATGGAAAAGGACATAGGAACGTATAAACAGACCCGTGAACTACAGCTACTTCCTTCTGTGTCCACTAATCCAAGGCAACCAACCATGCAGAGCTGCCCACTGGAAGATTTCCAAATTCCCTCGGCAGCTATAGTCAAGTTGCTTGGTCCAGTTCTAGTTGCCATGACATACGGATTCTCCACTGGAGGGACAGCTCGAAAGATGGCAGCAACCTTTGCAAAACTGGCATTTGCTTGTGCATGTTTCTGCTCACATTTGATATTCTGCATAAAGAGTTGCACACCTTTAAAGCTCCCATTTGTTGCTTTGATTTCCTTATCCAACACAAAAGGTCCCAACTTACTGCAAAAATCAATTGTTGAATTGCACTTCCAAGTTGGCACAATGGTGAACATGCCTGCTTCTTCTCCAGTAATTTTCCTTAGAATTTCACAAAATCTAGTTCCTTTATAGATGTCAATATCACCATTAATCATCGTATCATTGTATGGATAAGGTTCACAAACTTTGGAAACAAATTTTTCAGAACCAAACTCGTAGTTTGCAGACTTTGAGAACTGTGACAAAATGTGGACTTGATCAAAATACTTGAGATTTGTTTTTGAATTTAAACTTCTCATTTCTCCTCGGATCACCCTATTAGTCAATGAAGAACTGATTGGAAAATGTAGAACAAGCAGAATCTGATCATCTTGCAGAAGAGGCGGCTGATAGTAATTTGAATCAGGCCCTTTTAACCATCCCCATGGATCATTCGAATCAGACTCCCGAGAAGGCAGCATTGTGCTTCCCAACAAACACATTACCCTTTCACCACCATTCTTCTTAGACTCAGTATATATCCCTTGAAAGGAGATCGAAAGCTGGGAATGCCCAGGCCAAATCTGAAATTGAGGACTACCCTCATAAGGTCTATCCCCAAATGAATCAAGCGTTATACCCATATCCAAGAAGCCATTGACACTAATAAACTTCCTAGATCTATGGCCACGATCAACATCAGTGACCCAGAAAGAAACCAAGTTCATTGGGGTTTGAACATCTGATAAGTTACTAATGTCATACTTCCTATCAACATATGGGAGAATTGGAGCGTCACCTACATCCTGTTTCCAATCACCATTCATAAAAACGATATCTTCTTTAATACTGTAAATTCTATTATCTTCAGGTCTCAATTCAGTAGCAGAAGACAGAACAAAAGCACAGAACTTCTTCACTTCATCAATTCTGTCATAACTAGGGGTAGCAGTAGATTCAATTACTGCAGACCCAAAACCAACTTTATCTGGGATGTACGAATTTGTAAACCCGGATAAAAACAATCCCCACAAAGACAAAAACACAACAGCAACAGATACATTCCACATGCTCACGATCCTACGAATTCAATCACTTATATAAAGATATACCAATTACCCACTAGCTAAAAATCACGAAAATTGAAAACCCAGTTGCCAAAAAACGAATCTGTAAGCAAAAAATGCACCTTTGATTCTTGCCCTCAAAGCATTAATACCCCAGAAAGCAAAGAAAATAACTTTGGGCATGAAAATAAGAGGATCAAATTCAAAAGATCATAGATTTCACTGGGTAGTGATTGATTATAGAAGAACACTGACCTGTAGCTTGGATCTTAATCTTAATTCGAGACGTCACTGCCAAGAAGCAAAAGTGGATCAGGAAAGAAGCAGTAAGAGTGAAGTCAAGAGTAGTTTGGGACCAGTCATTGGTGTGTGTAATAGTCAACGATTTGTGTGTGTTTTTGTCTTGGGTTGGTTTTTAATACCATATAATGCGCGTTAACAAAATATAATATTATGTGAATTTTTGTAATATTAATTATTTTTTCTGGATTGACCCAAATAATGCAATTAATGGAAAATATATATATATATATATATATATATATATATATTCTCTTAATTAAATATAAAATATTATAAATATATATTATAAATTTAATAATTTGGTATAATATGATAAATTATGTAAAAATAATTGTTGGTTTAGATCCTGACTTGTGTTTATTAGAAATAATATATTGAAATGTTAATACGTATTTTTTTTGGTTTAATCATAATAAAATATACTAATGTGCAATGAAATTTTATGGGTAAGGATATCACATTAATATTGTGAATACGTGACAAGGACAAACAACCTAAAAATCGTAATATTTATTAATAATATATGTAATTATTGGCATGTAAGGTATAGTAAATGTGGATTATAAATAAAAATTGTACAAAACCGACCAACAACTAATAAGATTAATTGCAGGGTTATTTTCACTTAAATAAAGTCTCGAGTTCAAATTTTGATATATACAACCACATCAAATTAGTTATTTGAGAATTTTTATCGTTTTTATAGTTCTATCTAAATAACGATGGTTTAAATAAAAAAAAATTGTCTAAAACCAACTCTAATAATTAGCTGTAGAATGTGAGGAATATCTAAAGACCAAAATAAAAAATTAACAACACTTTACCCTTCTTAATTTCAGCAAGAAGTAAGCCAAAATTCCACATCTTAAACCTACTTATTTTTCGTACTTTAATAAGATTTTTTTTTTAATCAAATTAGGATCCCAAAACTTCCAGCAATTTTCTATTTTCCTAATTTTTTAACTTATTTTGTGTTACATTGAAATTTTCACAATTAAACAAAAAATTTGAATGATTGAAAAATTAAATTTAAAAGAAAAACAGTAAAACTATCACTTCTAATAAAATTTTTAAAACAAAATCAAACAATATTGCCTGAAATTAAAATTATAATGAAGTTTATTGATTATTATAATGAGTAACAATAATGGTTTTGAATACATAAAGATACGCCAATGAAGTCTAGCTCAAATGGCAAGGTAGAGGCACTAATAAATTCAAATCTTAGGGTATCCAAATTAAGGTTTTTGATTCTTAATGTACCATTAGATAAAAATTTCACACTCTATATACGAAAAATTACAAATTTGGTGTCTGAACTTTTCAATTTTTTCTATTTGAGTGTCTAATCTTTTTTTTTTTTTACAATCAAGTATCTAAACTTTAAAAAAATCATATCATTTAAGTGCATCTAGCGATTTAATGATGATTGTTTGCAAAGTCAACTGAAATAGACCCCACTTTTATCCTCATCATTTACCATGTCATGTGCCATATATACTATGTCAAGTGAAAGACATAAATAACCTTACATTAGGTTATGATAAGACAATTAACCTTAAGAATATTTAAAGACAAAATTAACCTCATGAATATGTAAAGACAAAGTTAACCTAGCAATTGAGTTTGAGTGTTTAGTTTTTTGTTAGCTAAGTTGAGAGGAAATCTTCTTCGCAATGAGAGAAAATAATAAAAAAAACAAACAAAGGTGCAAAATCAAGTTGTTAGCCAAATGAAAGATTGATAAGCAATAAAATGAAGTTCTTTGGTGTTGGTTTCGATAATGGCATATAGTTGAAGCACAAATTGGAAGTTCTTTATTAGAAGGTACGTTTTGTAACTTATTATACATGATACTAATAAAATCTTGGAAAATATTAAAATCTTTGGTTGAATATTAAAAGTGCACCCTTTTTTACTGTCTCTTAATCCAACCATTGATTTAACTTTGTTATATTTTTATATTACATTACCTTGGAATGGTAAAGTGAAGAACTTTCTTAAAATATTGTTCTTTTTTGTTACAGAATCTTTTTTTTTTTTTATCTTTTAACCTTTATTTTATCAAAATGGAAGAGGACATTGTTGAAATTTTCTATGGTGGGTCTTTTTTAAATGAAAAGAATGATGTTGGTCTGGTTTATATAGAAGGTTGTAAGCATGAAATGGCAATATATATGAGCATTTTTGTCCTTAGTGGTCTAGTAAGTGCAATACTAGTGTTATTAGGTAATAAAAAAATTATGAAGGTGCATTTTAGGAAACCTAAAAAACCCATGTGCATTAGTTTAATGTTATTATATGAGGGGACCAGCGATACTTTAATAGAGTTGCTTAAAAAATACAAAAAAATTGAGTTATATGTTGAGCATGAGGTTGGAGACAAATCGTTGGATCTTAAGGGTGAATATAGGATGGTTAAGGAAGTAACTGTAGGAGTAAATGATCAAGAGAAAGTTGTAGATGGCAGAGCTAGTCATCAATCTCTGGCAGAAGAAATAATTGCAATTTTAGGGAGTTTGAATATTATTCAAATGGAAGAGGTCTTATTAGATAATACATTAGGCATCATTTCTAATGATGTACTAAGAGGGGAATAACTAGTAAATGCAAATGAAAATATAAAAGCAACACAAGTGCAAGAGGGTGAAAATATAGTTGATTTGGGTGAGCAAGATGATTTATAAGATAATAATGAAAATGAAGAAGAGTTGGGTGAGCAAGATGATGAAGCAGTGTTAGTTAATTGTGAATGGCTTTCTAATAATAATGATGAAGAGTTATAAGTTACAAGAAGGCTTTGAAAAAGTTTTCCAAAAATAGAAACAAAGGAGAAAATGACCAAAAAGATAGCTAATCAAATAAAGGTAATGGAAATAGTGTAAGGGTTAAAGAAGCAAGCTAAGTAGATAAAGGTAGAGAGGTCCCTACTAGGTTTACACAATTTGATATTGAAGTACCAGAGCTAAGGAATTTGATTCTGAGGAAGAATGGAGCTACACTAGTACTGATGATTCTGATGATGACCATGCAGTGAGGAGGAAAAGCAAGTGGCCTTCATTTGATACAAAGGCTGGGAAGATTAAATTTGCATTATCTATGACATTTAGAAGTCCTAAACAATTCAAAGAAGATCTTATTAGACATTCCATTTAGAGCCAACAAGAGATTTATTTTGCAAGGAACATAAAGACATAAACAAGGGCAAAATGTGTTAAAAGATCATGACCTAGGCATATATATACTACTAGAGACAATGCAACTAATATATATCAGATCAAGACTCTTGTAGATAAGCATAATTTCCCAGTTACAAACAAGAACATATGAGTGACAATAAAGTGGCTATCTTTGAACTGTTTGATTAAATTCAAGTACGTTTATATCATGACCTTTAATGATATTAAGGATCTTGTGAAGGATGATTAAAGCTAAATATGATTGTGGCGCAAATAAAAAGAGCAAAGCTAATAACTATTGTAACACTTAAATGTGATCTTAAGAAAGAATATGCAAGGCTTTGGGATTATTTGGAAGAAATTAAAAGAAGAAATCTAAGAAGCACCACAGAAATGAAGGTCTCTAAACCTACACCTACTGAATTCCCTATATTTGATAAATTGCATATTTCCTTTGATTGTCTCAAAAAGGGGTTGCTAGGTGGATGCAGAAGGGTGCTTGGTCTTGATGGGTGGTGTTTTCTTAAAGGATAAGTTAAAGGAGAAATTTTGGCAGGTGTTGGTAAGGATGGGAATAATCAGATATTCCCGATAGCATAGGCAGTAGTAAACATTGAAAATAAAGCCAATTAGAGGTGGTTTATAGGGTTATTAAAAAGTGACTTGAATTTGGAGGGTGGAGATGTGTGGACAATTATAACATATCAATAAAAGTTATTTTTTCTTATTCTAACTTGCTTAATTTAAGTTAGCTTTAGTACTTTTATTTCTATTATGATTTGTTAATTATTTTTACTTTTAATAAGCTTTAATAAATTGATTTATGGTGCTTTAATATGCTTTCAAGAAAATATTCTTTATTTATTTGTTATACTGATTGTCATTGAGAAGTTTGAATAATGTTGAATGTTGTAGGGTTTGCTAAATGTGGTAAGTACTGTGTTGCCCAATGCTAAGCATAGATGTTGTGTCAAACACGTATACACAAATTAGAGAAAAAAGCACAAGCTCAAAGATTTGCATAAGTAGTTTTGGATATATGCAAAATCTAATAACATGCTAGATTTTGAAGATGCCATAAAAAAAATAAAGAAACTCAATCTTATAGGGTTTGATGATATGCTAATAACACACCCAAGACACTAGTACAGAGCGTACTTCAACACTGAGGTAAAATGTGACATTATTGATAACAATTTGATTGAGGCATTCAATGGAAAGATAGTGGAATTAAGGACTAAAAACATCTATATAATGTTAGAGGGAATTAAAAAAATCGTTATGAATATACTGAGATAAAATTAAGGGATGTGTGATAAATGGTTATGTGACTTTGGTCCTATGATTATAAAAAAAAAACTTTATGACAATTGTGTTAAAATCACCAAATGTCACATGTTATGGAATGAAGATATGGATTTAAGATGAAGCATAATGAGGATACTTATATTGTTGATTTAAAGAAAAGGACATATCCTTGTAGAGGCTAGGAGCTCACTACTAATCCTTACCGTCATGCTATATGTGTGATTCAATATATTGAAAAAAAATCCTAAAAAATATATTGATAAAGTGTTCAACAAAGAGACATATAAGAAAGCTTATGCTCATATAATGGAGGGTTTGAATAGCAAGAAATTCTGGGGAAGAATGGAGGTTAAACCACCATAACCTCCTCTGGACAGGAGGATGCTAGGCAGGCCAACTAAAATCAAAGGAAAAAAGAAGAGGAAATCAGCAGTGGCCATAAGATGTCCCAAAAAGGTAGAAAAATGACATATCAGGTATACTACCAGACAAGTCATAACAAACAAACTTGACCTATTTTGAAATAAAAACAACAATTTAAGGTTGGCCAAGAACATTGTCAAGTCCCTCTGAGTTTAACTCAACAATCTTATACTAAATAAGGACCTAATCAAGTCCCTTTGAATTTACTTGGAGAATCAAAATAGATATAGTAGTAAAAAAACCAATAAGTGATAATTAAGCTAGTGGTCAAATCCCTCCACCAGATATTGCATTATAGGTTAAACCAACTAGTGCTCCATTACCTGAAGCTAATCATGTAGGTGGTCAAATCCCTCCACTTGAGCCTATAACTATATCTAAATTGATTAATGATTATGTTCCTAAAGTTACAATCCCCAACATCCTTAAACCTGAGAAACTATCTATAAGTAGTATACCATTTACCATTAAGTATTTGTCATTGAGACATGTTTTTTGCATTTTACTACTCTTGCTTTTTCATATGGTTTGTGGTAAAAGAAAGGTTGCTTTTGCTGGGATTAATAAGTCTTTAACACATGCTGATTCAGTTATATCACCACTAAATTCTTAAGTTTTGTCAGGATGAGCTTATTTAAGATGATTGCTTTAACATATGTTATAAGAGGAAATCACCTACTTACTCAGAAGCAGTGTCTGGCAGTGCTAGGAAGCATTGTAAGCCAACTCGATTTGCAACACAACCACCTTTTGGTTATGGATTATACACCGATTTACCATATAGGAACATGATGGTTGATGCATGACATAACTTGCTATTTTTTTTATTTATGCATTATTATCATTTACTTGAATTTGTTAATATTCACATCTGCTTAATTATATGTGTAGCTTAAAACTCAAAGCGAAAGAATGATTTTAGAGAATGTAAAAGTAGGTAAGAAATGAATAGGACATGAACCCGAGCCAAGTTTTATGACAAAAAAGAAGGAAGGATTTAAGAAGTTTGGAAAGTAATATATCACCACTAACTAACTTCAGGTATGTTATTAATGATTTACAAGTTCATAAATATTAGTTAGTCAAGTAAAAATTAACATCTGTTTTACTAATTCAAGCAAAATGAGTAAACAAATTTTTTAAAAGCAAAATGAGAAGTTGAGTTCACAAATTGGAACCTTATTATAGCCCGAAGGACAGCTTATTGCAACACAAAAGTCAAATTAAAAAGTCAAGAATTGAAGCCAATCCTCACTAAAGCATCTTGTTTAGTTTAATGCAATATATGTTGCTCTTTTAATAGCTTCTTATGAACTATATGTACTCTTGCAAAATATTTTGATGTTTTGGAAGCTGATCATGAACTCAATTAATAAGTCGATGTATTCAAGCAATATATATTTCTACTTATGTGTATTTTAGATGCTTTGTAATGCCATCAATATATAACTAACTTAGTTCTTTATTTTATTGATTTAGTAGAAAATCATTTTGTTTAACTATAAGGACTGCAACACTTACTATTTTATCTTCACTATATATGGCAATCTTTAACCGCTATAATAGAAAATTTCTCATATTTAGTAGGAACCTACAATCTCAATAGAAATCTATACATATCAATTTGCACACAATTGTCATATTGCACAATTTACAAAAAATTTGCATTTCTAATATCCTGAAATCAATTCTCACATCGCATAATTCTACTCATTAGTTGCACATTATCAGATACTGTAAATGGAATGCTTTCTTAGGCAAAATAAACCAACTTCATTTAATGTCTTTTTTTTCACAATTACATAGATGGGTTAATTACATACATTTTATACTATCTTAACATACTATTATACCTACACAACTAACATAATCCATATTGTTATTTGAATATAAACAAACATTAGAAAGATAACAAAGACCCATAACCATTTTTTACTCTTCTCAAGCCTCAACTCTAATATGGACTTTGAAGTTAATAAACCATATATGATTCACCTTGCTCTTTCAGGTATCTCGTCTTTAATCCATTTAAATGTCTACTTGTGTGACTAATTATCACAAGACTAAAACTTCCTCCTCGGATTCAATGTTGTCCATAAAGTTCTGATGACATGCCTTTCTCCATATGTGCATCGCAGCTCTCTCTCTCCATAATCAAAAGTTTCTTTCTTCGCCTTGCTCTTTTAAGTTTCTCTCTTCAAATCTGCTTCTCTAATTTTTCTCTTTTCATTCAATGGAAATGAGATTAATGAAAGCACAAGAAGAAAAATAAAACCTAATTCCTAAATTACTTCCACATATAAGAAGCATAAGTTGGGGTTACCAATTCAAATTATTGGACATATGGCACATGACATAGCACATTATGAGGATAAAAGTGAGGTCCATTTGAATTGACTTTGCACACAATCAACATCAAATCAACTAGATTCACTTAAATGGTATGGTTGTTTTCAAATACTTGATAAGAGGGAAATCAGCTAGTTCGGTCAATATTTGGAGGGAGAGTAGTTTTTGAAAATCAGTTCAGTTTAGAGTATGTACCGACCAAAAACTAAAATTATCTATATATATATATATATATATGAGGGAAATCAGCTAGTTCGGTCAATATTTGGAGGGAGAGCAGTTTTTGAAAATCAGTTCAGTTTAGAGTATGTACCGACCAAAAACTAAAATTATATATATATATATATGGAGAGAGAGAGAGAGAAACACTGTCATTTGGTTTAGTAACCTTGACCCTAATAAATTAGTATATATACATCTTAAACCTAAAAACACTAACCCTAATTTCATTTCTCTCTTTTGTCTTCTGTGCTGCCTCCCAACTCTTCTTCTCTTCTTCTTCCAAAACCTTAAAAATTTGATTTGGTCCCTTGTTTCTTCCTATTTTCTTCCATTAACACTTTATCTGGATTTAAATTCAACATTTTCTTCTTTTGTATTATTAGATTACTGTGATTGACGTGACATAAGTAATCGATGGTCCCATATCATCAATTATTCAATGATTTTCTTTTTTTTTTCACTTTTAGTGCCTTCATGTCAATTACCTTCAAATCTCATTATGAACTATTTATTTAAGTCATTCATGTGATGGGATCTAATATAGTAAAGGCTTTTTTTTATATGCATGTTGATTATCAACATTACATGAATTTGTTAGTGATACGATGTACTAAAAATTATATTTTTTATGTGTGTAATCAATTTTTTTATTTGATTTGTAAAAGGATTTGATTTTAAAAGCATAGAGTTTTCTGTGGACTTTTATGTAGATACCTTACATGCACGTCAATCTTGTTTAAAAATTTATGCTTTTTAATTTATTTGTAGATATGGTTTTAAGATTTTTTATTTTTCATTCTAAATGTGTAGATTTGGTTTATGTTTAAAAGATTTAATAAAAGAAAGTTTATGTTTCTCATTTTGTTTACCCAAGTTTTAATTTTTTTGAAAGGAAAATTTTTGTTTAAAGAGAAATGGTTGATTTTTAATTGATATACTATCCTGTGTATTTTATATAATGATGTTATGTAATTGATGGTTTCTTACTTTATTTGCTTTAGTTAATGCTTAAATTTTTTTATGGAAGTTATATGCTTCATCGATTCAAAACTTATGAATTTGTGATTTTGTTAATATTTTGTTCTATGATCTCAATTTGGCATTAGAGTTTTGAGTACAAATTAAATAAGGGTGGAAGCAAAAAATTATTGTTGTCTATCATTATCAATGGAATTCACTGTAAATCTATTATCATATTCTCATAAAGGCTACTGCATAAAAAAAAATTTAATACAGGTATATTTTTTGTATCTTTAGGGTTTCCATCTGCTTGGTCTCTTAGTTTTTTTTTTTTTGTAGATATAACATGACAATGGCAGTATTCTTGCCACTAATGTCTCTAAGATGAACTCCTTAAGCAGTTTAAAGGTGGAAGCTATTTCATAGACAATGCTTAAAACATAAACTGTTCTAGAGACACAGACTGCCTCTACTAATCCTGAGAAGTAGCCTAAACTTGCTAAAAAAAAGAAATGGACTCTAGAGCAAAGTGTTATGAGCATTTTGAGAAAATAAAGGATAAAGTAATGGGCCTGACTGCCAAATGCAACTACTAAGGTAAATTTTTATGTGCTGATTCTAAAAAAATAACACTTCTACTCTTAGAAACCATGTTTTGAATTATAAAAAAATGCCCTATAGTAAAGATAGTAGGCAGTCTTTATTAATACTACTACTTGCATATGATATTTCTCATCACAAGTAGGAGTAATAAGCACATGGAATTTTGACCAAAAAGTCATCCGTAAAGCACTTACACATATGTTGATTATTGATGAATTGCCTTTCAAAATCATTGAAGGTAATGACTTTAAAAAATTTATGGTAACTTGTTGCCCTAGGTTCAAAATTCCATATAGATGGACTTTTTCTAGGGACTGTTACTCCATATTTCTTTATGAAAAGGTGAAGCTTAAAGAGTTTATATAGAATCAGTCTTATAGAATAAGCATTACAACAGATTCTTGGATTTCTATTCAAAGGATAAACTATATATGTATGACTGCACACTTTATTAACAATGAATGGAAGCTTTAAAAAAGAATTCTGAGTTTTGTGCCTATTTCTTCTCATAGGGGATAATACATAGCTAAAGCCCTTGAAAATTGTTTGTTTGATTAGGGCCTAAAATAATGTTATTAATTATTTAAAAAAAAAGCTTATGTCTTAAAGAGCTACGTCTGTTGTTATATTAAAATTCTTAAATATGAGGTGTATAGCTCATATATTGAATCTTGTTATGACTGATGGGTTAAAAAAAGCTTTTAAGTCCATCAAAAAGATTAGGGAAGCTATGAGGTACATCAGAAATTCACCTTCTAGAATAAGAAAATTTATAGAAATCTCTAATTTTATTGGTATTTCCTGTGAGTCTTGTTTATGTCTTGATGTTCTAATAAGGTGGAACTCAACTTATCTGATGCTTAAAATTGCTTGTTTATATAAGAGAGCTTTTGATAAGTACGAGAAACAAGAGAGTTCCTTTAGGGCAGACTTAAAGGATGATATGCCAAACTTTATTGATTAGCAAAATGCCAATAAAAATGCTGACATGTTAAAGCTATTTTATGACATGACTTTACGAATATTCGGTTCTCTCTATGTCATAGCTAATTATTTTTTCTAAAATTGCTAACTTGCACTGCATGTTGAATGAGTAGAAATTTTCATCTAATCTCTCTATTGTTTAAATGAGGCTGTCTATGAAATTTAAATTTAAAAAATACTAGGGTGATCCTAAAAAAATGAATACTCTAATCTTTCTTGTGAATAAATTTGATCCTCGGGACAAGTTTGAGCATATGGAATACTCACTTAAGTAAATGTATGGTGAAGACACTAGCTTAACTATATATATCATTCTACAATTTGATTTTTCTGCCTTGTTTGATGAGTATGTCCTCTTATATTCTAATGTTTCTAGTAGAAGCAATTTTGATCCAACTATTTCTACTGACTCATCTTATCTGAATGTGCTTGGGAAATTTATGTCTTTATTAAAAGCAAAATTTAAAAACATAAAATGGAAACTGGTGGAAACTTTGGCAATAAAAAATCATAATATATATATATATATATATATATATATATATATTTGGGGATATTGTTGATGAAGATGATTCCTTTGATGTCCTAAAATGGTGAAAAGTGCATTTAAATAGGTTTCTAATTCTGTCTAGAATGGCACATGATGTGCTTATTGTACCTATTTCAAAAGTGGCATCTAAAAGTTCTTTTAGCATCGGTGGCTATGTTTTTAGGAGTTCTTTGACTCCAAAGATAGTCGAGGCATTGATATGCAAATCTGATTGGATCAGAATGGCTAATAAACCCATATTAGTTGAAGAGAACCTTGATGACTTGGAAAAATTTGAGAGAGGTGACATTAGCTATTTCCTTTTTATTTATATTATTTACTGTAAATTTAAATACTTGTGTTCATTTGTTTATTGATATTCCTGACCAAACAACAATTAACTCTTCTTACATTAACAACAGGCTAACTTGATTTTATTCTGAATTAAGCAAATCCTAACTTAACACTGTCAGTAAATTTTATGCTTGATTTTTTTACATTCAATTCCATATATGTGCTTGACTGACTGTCTATTTGGATTACTTGATTGTTGTTGGTGGATACTTGGCCCTCTATGATGCTTTTCTTGATTGTGTGGGGCTTTTAAATCTGATATGGCTTTGTCTATGACCAACATGATGTGCAGACTTTTTATTGAGTTACCCATGTTATTGTTGCAGTGCATGTCTCTCTGTGCTGCCTTGCTTAATTGTGTTGTGCTTTTAAATCTGTTGTGTCTATTTTTATGACAAAAATGATGTGCAAACTCTTTATTGAGGTGCCTATGTTGTTGTTGCAGTGCATATGCATAACTTTTGAGACAACGATGAAAGCTTCCACCCTATGTATTCTGACTCTTAAAATAGTGCATGCTTAAGTTTCTTTGGTGGCTTACTTTTGAATAGCTATCGAAAATGTGGTCGAACTATTGGATTAACTAATATAAAGTAGTCTGAGCCTCATTTTAATTTTATTTCTGTCAATTTTGATTGTCTTCTTTTGTATTCTATTTTCTGAGCCTTATTCTACTCTTTCCTCTATTTTTTTCTTTACAAGGACTTATGTTTTAGAGACTGCCTCACCAAAATTCTTTTACCGGTGCCTGCAATCTTGATTTTTCTTGTGATTATGCAAACAATATACATAAATTTTTTGTACACATTCTACCTCTTTTTTTTTTTGTAAACAGTAGATAATTTTTTGTATAGAAATTAGATATGTGAACTGTGAAGATCCATTAATTTTGTGATATATTTTGACTTAATTTTTTTGTATTTGCACTACCTAGTATATAGGCCAAAATTATTTTGAAATGTATTATGTATATGTTCTTCAGTGTAAAATTTTTTTTAATATGTGCAAAATTTTGTTGGGCTTTCATTTTTCTAAAGTTCGGCACTTAGTTGCCCAAATCGGTGAATCAAACCAAAGAAACTGATTTATTTTTAAAAACCGACTGTTCGGTTTTGATTCTCACTTCAATTTGGTTCGGCTTCCAAATACATAACTTTAAAATCGAGTTTTGTCTACCTAGCAACTGAATAGACCGATGCTCTCCCTTATTTCATATAGATTAAACGTGATTTTTTTTTTAGTTCATATGAATTCGATGTGAGTATAGCCCATGAATCCTAGCCCAATCGGTAAAGGTGAGGCACTCATAACTCGTAGGTCATCGATTCAATCTCTAGTAGGGCATGACAAAGATCATATGTGTCCTTTGTCCACCACCCACTAGGATACATATTCTAATCTAATACTACAGTTAATTGCAATAAATTATTTTTATGTATTACTATTAACTATATATATATATATATATATATATATATATATAAGCAATAATACATATAGCGGGCTGCTACATTATTTTAATTTTTTTAATAGAATTTACTAAATTTATACAATTTTTTTAAAAAATATTTTCATAATAAATTATATATAACTTTTTTAAAATATCATATTAACATTAGTATATGTATCTAAAAGAAATTAAATTTAAAAAAAAAACATTTGTTTAAATATTTATAAATTTTCTTTAAGGGTAAATTTGCTTCTCAATATAAACATTAAGGTTAAAAATGCACCTTTATCTAATATTTCTTTTAAACATATCAAACATTGTGAACCCCACTAACACAAAAAAATTAATGTTGTTTATATACAGGCCCTAAATGTGTCATTTTCAAAACAATAAAAATGTATTTGCACCTCGAAAAACATAAAAAGCTTATGTGAGATTAGGGTAAAACAATAAGAGTGTATTTGCACCTTTTCCCTTTTTTTTTTAATGTTTGGACAAAATTGCCAGTAGGGGTGTAAGCGAGCAACGCCGCTCACGAGCTGTTCAGCATTCGGCTAGTCAAAAGCTCACTCAAACTCATTTATTAAGTTAAACGAGACAAGCCCAAATATAATTTTGAAGCTCGTAAGCTAAATAAGACGAGCCCGAGCATCTTGAAACTCGGCTTGTTTAAGCTTGTGAAAAGGTTCGCGAACAGGCTCGTGAACAAGCTTGTGAAATAAGCTCGTGAATAGGCTCGTTAAGTAAGCTTGTTTATTATCTCATAAATTTAAATATTAGTATTAAGTAGTGATATTAAATAAGTATAATTTAAGAAATTTTTTTAAGTAATTTTGGTTTTTAGCAATTTTTATATTACTTTATTTTTATCACCTTATTATAAGACTGTGTTTTATATGTAAGGTGGTTATTAATGAAGAGTATATATTTTAAAAAAAAAACTATAGAAGGCATCATAATATAAATTAAGTATGAATATTAAATAAATATAATATTAAATAAACTACATAGTCCTAATGTTATAAAATGGTTTAGTATTATTGTTTAATATTAATGTAGTATTAAATAGATATAACATTGATTAAAATTATTATTAAACAATATAAAATTTTTATTATAAATTATAATTTAATTTGAATTATCTCATCACAAAAATATATAATTTTAATGTCATTACTAGATAATTTGTCCATTACTATAAAATTACATAGTTTTCATTTAATTTGAATGATCTCATCACAAAAATATATAATTTTAATTTCATAAATAAATAATTTGTCCATAACTATAAAATTATATAGGTTTATTCAAAACTACATAGTTTTTATGTATCCTAATTCAATAAAAATCCCTCATAACATATCTCATAAATAAATAATTTGTCTATCACCATAAAATTATATAATTTTCTCAAAACTACATAGTTTTGATTTAACCTAATTCACTAAACATCACACTTTACTTTAACCTATTTCATTCATTCTCAATCATTTAACATAATCTTAATGTTATAAACGATTTAGTATTGTTATTGAACAAAAATAAAATTGTTATTATAGATTATAATTTAGTTTGAATTATCTCATCACAAAAATATATAATTTTACTGTTATAAATAAATAATTTGTCCATAACTATAAAATTAAGTAAGATTCTCAATTTAAATATTTGGGTGGGTTCCCAACTTTGCACTTATTTCATTTTTGGTACTAAAATTTAATCGGTTTCATTTCAAGTACCCAACTTTGATTTAAGTCTCATCCGTCGGTGACCTGGTGGCGTGATGATGATGTGGTAGCTAGCAATAGAATATTCAGGGAATATTTGTCACGTCACCCATAGCCAGTCATCAATTTTTAAGGCTTAATTGCAATGGTGGCCACCCAACTTTGATTTTGTTTCTTTTTAGTTACCTAACTTTGATTTTGTTTCAGAAAGGATACTATTACAAATTTGTAGTCTTCTGAATTTCTCTTAAAAACCATTTTAATCCCTCAATATCTTTATTTTTTAAATTTAATCCAAAATTATAAAAAATTTGAAAGTTTATTTCTCTTAGGCTATGATACCACTCCGGATGAGTCTACTCTTACTAGGTAGAATCAAAATAAGTTTCAATTTTTTCCTTATTTCCTATAAATGTATAGAAAATATTGACTTATTTATATATAAAAAAAAGCTTTAATTCTAAATTAAAATAGTAATTATGGATTATTTAGGTACTAGAAAAAATTTTAAGTGATTGCTATGAAATTAAATAGAAGTTTATTATCTGAACAGATACAAATTAAAAGTTTGGTGTCATGACCCAAAATAGGGGCCATGACCGGCGCTAGGGAACGGGAATTCTTTCGAATCCGGAACCCATAGCAAGCCTAAAAATAAAATAAATCATGCAATGATAACAATAATCATATAATATGCAGCGGAAATAAAAATCATAAATATAATAATAACAGTTTCATCACTGGATTTGAATCAAACCTCATCACATATATATATAATCTTTTAATACAAATCCAGTTTCAATATAATACATCTCTTTAAAATAAAATACATGAAATCCCATATTTAATTCACAACTACTGCAGTGTCTAGATTATAAAAATAAGACTCAAGTAGATAATTTACACAAAGAAGCCGGGGCGGAAGAAATCCGGCGTATCGACCTGCTACTGAGGTCTGAAGAAGTTGACTCTCCTGAAAAATAGTCAACGGAGGGGAGTCAGACCTCACTGAGTGAATTACTATAATATATATACATGCATACTAAATGACAATGCATACAGTCAATAATACATATCTAATATATATATACAGACAATTACACACAGATGCAATAAAAATCATTTTTATATATTTTATCTGAAAATCATCTTTTATGAAGGATCACATAGAACCCTAGAATATCGTAACCTCGGAAATAGTATTAGACAACACTTTAGCCATACAGGCTCACTTATTCCAAATATATCCACTTAATCCATTTAGACAGTAGACTGGCCCCGAGACACTAAGTCAACCGAGCTCCAGCAGTCTGACTGCCAGTGTGATTGGCCCCGAGACACTTGGTCAACCGAGCTCCAGCAATCACACCCAAATCACATCACACATCAGATAATCATATTCAATCAATATCCACAAATGGTTAGTAATATAGCCTCAATACTATAGGCGTACCGGTACGTACTCGGTCCTAGTGCTGCCCACTAGGTAGCACGTTCTATCGATATCCTTCATTAATAAATATAAAACATTCATTCATAAAAATAAATGATGCATGAAATTAAATAAAATAACATTATAAACCATATATATACTGGAAATATACCAAAAGTAAACCAGGTATATTTGGTATATTTCGAGTATATATACGTCAAATAAATCCAATCAAATTGTAAAATAAGCTAGAAATATATTTAAAACATTTTAAATATATTTTATTAACAAAAACATGCATATAATTTGATATATACCAAAAATAAACCAAAATAAACTAAATACAAACTTAAGTAATAATCAAATTATTTATGCATATTTAATCAAAATAAAACATGCATTTCTAAATCATGCATCCTAAGCATATATATATAAAATAGCAACTCACCCTAGTGCGCTCCACGAGATGGGTCCGACAGGCCTGGTCCACTAGCCTTCGATCTCGATGCAACTAAACAAATAATAAATAACCGACATTAGAATAAACCTAACAGAAAATCCTAGAATTCGATCTAGAGTATTAAACACAGAATTGAGATTAGGGTTCGACCGGATATCACGTTTTACGAGAATTCTACCAAAAATTCGATAGAACCTCCCCTGTAAAACGGACATCTCTCTACTCAAGGAGTAGAGCCGACCCTGCAAAGAAACACACTTCGAAATTCAAACACAAAACACACCCAAAACCCCTCGGTCGGACTCCAAACTATAGTCTACCGATCGGAATCCACAATCACAGAATAATTCAAGAAATACCAAAAATACCCTTATATCATAGAAATACATTTTATAAATAGAAATTACATAATTAACCTTAAAACATTGTAAAAACTAATAAAAACTCATTTTATTAGAAAAACCGTATATTATATATATAATTGAAAATAATTCACGAAAAATAGTTTTAATTAGTTAAAAATACTAAATAATTTGTGAAAATAATTTTTATACCTTAAATAACTATTAAAACCAATTAAATTACATTTTTAGCCAATTTAGGGTAAAATTACCAAAATACCCCTATATATATAAATATATTTAAATTACTTCAAAAATTCACCAAAAATCATACAATTATCCAAAATTAATTTTCTCAACATATTTATCAATAATATCAATAATTAAACCCAATTATCCAACTAAATTCAATTAAAAACATAATTAACCCTCATTTCCCAAAATTACATAAACTTCAATAATTCAAAATAAATACATAGAAATTCATAAAAATTCCAAATAAATTCCTATAATTCATTTCAACACCTAATTTAATCATAAAACACAATTTCATAATTTAAATAATTAATTTCCGAAAATTTAGAAAATAATATTAAAATATTCAAAAATACCCAAAAATCAAAATAATCTCCAAAAATTCTACAAAAATTCACACATGTAGATTAAGCTACTAGGATCAACATTTGTTAAGGGATTTTTCATGAATCAATCAATTCGAAGCTCAAAAAATTCAAGAACCCTAATATAGCCGAAATTGAAAATTCGACCTAAGCAAATCAAGACCATTTCAGCTCAAACCAAAGCTAGAATCACACTCAGCGGAGCTCAAGGAGAAGAAAGAGACTGGCAGTGTCCAAAACGGTGGCCGAAATCGTGAGGTGAGAAGAAATGCAACTCTCGGCCGGAAATGGAGAAAAGAGGCTTGTCGGCGCCGGGGAAGAAGCTTGGGGCGACGGAGCAGCTGGATGGGGAAGGCGGAGCTACTGGCGGCACACTGACGGCAAGGGAACGGCAGTTGCAGACGGTGGTTGGTGATCGGGCACAATCGGGGAAGAAGAAAGGAGAAAAAGAAAAAGAAAAGAAAAAAGAAAAAGAAAAGAAAAAAATAATTTTAAATAAAATATTTAGGAAAATTCACATACCACACATTATATTTAATATTTTAAAATTTAATATTAATTAAAAATAATTCAATAACAATAAAATAAATAAACAATAATAAAATATTAGGGTAATATATTAAACCCTAATTAGATAAATAATTACATGTATACACGGTGTTTAGTATTTTAAAAATACGTATGAATTCATGCAAGTCTGTAAATATATTTAAAATAATTAATAATAAATTATTTACGTGAAAATTTCTCCGAAAATAAAAGTCTAGGGAAAATTTTACGTAAAGCACTGTAAATAAGACACAATAATTAAAATAGGTTTTAAATGCATACAAACTCGTAAAAATATCATATAATATACATATGAAAATTATTAACACTGCATATCCCGATACAGTGTAAAAATATTTAAAAACACGGGATATTACATTTGGTAACCAAATTGAAACAAAGATAAAGTTCGGTATCCTCATGTAAATTGGGTGCTAAAAATTAATGACTAGGAATGGATGACATGGCGAATATTTTCTGAATATTCTCTTATCGGCTGCCACGTCATTATCGCACCACCAGGTCATTGACAGATGAAACTTAAATCAAAGTTAGGTTCTTGAAATGAAACTGATTAACCTTTAGTACCCAAAATGAAATAAGTGCAAAGTTGGGTACCCACCCATATATAAAATTGTGTAGTTTTATTACTCAAAACTATGTAGTTTTGATTTATCCTAATTCAATAAAAATCCCTCTTAACATATCTTATAAATAAATAATTTTTCTATAACCATAAAATTATATAATTTTCTCAAAACTATATAGCTTTGATTTAACCTAATGCACTAAACATCACTCTTTACTTTAACCTATTTCATTCATTCTCATTCACTTAGCCTAATCTTACTGTTATAAAATGATTTAGTATTATTATTGAACAAAAATAAAATTGTTATTCTAGATTAAAATTTAATTTGAATTATCTCATCACAAAAATATATAATTTTAATGTCATAAATAAATAATTTGTCCATAGCTATAAAATTATATAATTTTCTCAAAACTACGTAGTTTTACTCAAAACTATGTAGTTTTGATTTATCCTAATTTAAAAAAAAAATCCCTCTTAACATATCTCATAAAAAAATAATTTGTCTATAGTCGTAAAATTATATAATTTTCTCAAAACTACGTAGTTTTGAAGTTTTATTCAAAACTACGTAGTTTTGAAGTTTTATTCAAAACTACTTAGTTTTGAAGTTCTATTCAAAACCATGTAATTTTAATTTAACCTAATTCACTAAACATCATTCTTCACTTTAATCTATCTCTTTCATTCCTATTCACTTAACCTAATCTTATGAAACGATTTCAATATTACAAAGAAATTTACTATTAAATAATGCTAATCTAGTATGAAATAAATATAACACCAATTAATATTATTATTAAGTCTTAAATTCTAAATTATAATTTATTTTTATTATACACTTATTCAATGACATAGTTAATCTTAAATTAAAGTTATGTAATCTTAATATAATATAATAATTTAATATTATTATATAGTATTAATTTAACAATAAATAAATTATTAAACTATAAATTATAATTTAATTTAAATTATTTTGTCATAAAAACAAATAAATTTAATATTAGAAATAAATATACCTATAGAACTACTATACAAAACTAGGTAGTTTTCAGCAAAACTACGTAGTTTTGGCTTTAACCTAATTCACTAGAATTTTTTACCTCACTTTAACCTATATCTTTATTATCAACTATTGAATTAAACTGTAATGACCCTGTATTTTAAATAATATAAAATTATTTTAAGATATACAGTGTTAATAAAATTTAAATTTTATTTATATATTATCATGAATTGTGTATATTATTCATTTATTTTATTATAAATATTTTATTTACGTAAAATAATTATTTTGTGAGTTTTATTATTTAAATAATTAAAATTATTTTCATTGCTAATGTTTTTAAATAGCATTATTAATAATATTTTTATTGTTATTAGTATTATTATTTAATTAGGGTTAATGTTATTGTTGTGTTATTATTATTGCATGGTTGTGTGTTTATGTGTGTGTGTGTGTGTGTGTGTGTGTGTGTATATATATATATATATATATAACAAAAGTTGGTCAAAAGTACATCTCGTGGTCAACCTATTCTTCCTCTCCCTTTTATTTTCCTTTCTTCTTTCCTTGCCATTTTCTTCTTCCTTTCTTTACGCCATTTTCTTCTTATCTCTATGCAAACCAACGAACCAGCAACCTTCAACCCCACCGGACTGCCACCACTCACCACTGTCACCTTCCCTCTTCCTCTAGCCATCGTCGGCCACCAACAGAGCCATTGGGAGTCGTTGAGAAGTGTTAAACCGAGACTGCATAGTAGGTGGCCGCCATTAAAACTGGTGAAGTTTTCAACGACGAGAGCTCTTGATTCTAGTCTTTATTGAAAGCTCTGATACTGGTGAGTCCATTTCCAAACTCTGTTTGAGCTTAAATCCCCTCATTTTTGAGTTTTAGTTTGATTTTAGTTTATTTCTATTTTAGGTTTTATTTTTTTTTTGAACTTGATATTGATTAATTCATGAATTCTTGCTTTACAATTGTTGATCTTGGCAACTTTATCTTCCTAAAAATATTTTTTTTTATTTTTTTTAATTAATTTGAATTATGGGCAATTTTTTTATTATTTTAATATTAAAATATTGAATTTTTGATAATTATGTTAATTAATTAGTTTTAATGAAAATTTAGTTATATTAGTGTTATTAATTTGAGTTAATAATTTTAGAATTTATAAAATAATTTTTAGTGAATTTATATAATTTTAAGAATATTTTTATATTATGTGAATTTTGTATATATAGGTTAATTGTGTAATTTTGTGGAAATTAATGTTAAATAATGTGTTTTAGATGATTTTAGAATTATATAAGATATTAAAATGATTTTTATAAATTATTTACTATTTTTAACTAATTAATACTAATTTTTGAAAATTATATTAAAATAATATGTTATTTACTATTTTGGTGATTAAATGGATTTTTAATTATGTTTATTATATATTTAAGCTATTTGAGTATATAAAAGTGAATTTTACTATTATATGTTGAATTATTGAAATTTTCAATTTTTATTAATATTATATTATTATTTTAGATTTTATTTAATTATTGTGTAAATAATTATATTTAGTGATTTAAGGTTTAAATATATTATATTTTGGTATTTTGTGGATATTTATGGAATTTAATGATTTTTAATATATTTCTTATTTTATTTTGATTTTTGGTGAATTGTAAACATTGGTTGGGAAATTGTGCAATTCAGGATCCCAACCTGAGGTGTTGAGCTTTATGGTATTAGAAGTGTGTTTTTCTTGCAGGATTGACTCTACTTTTTAGTAGAGAGATGTCTGTTTTATAGAGGAGGTTCTATCGAATTTTTGATAGAATTCTTGTAAAATGTGACATCGGGTCGATCCTGATTTTCTGTGTTTGTTTGAGTTTTAGATTCCTAGATCGAGTCTCCTTTAGAAGTATAAGTTAGAATTTATTCTGATTTGTTATTAGTAGTTATTTTCTAGTTGCGTCGAGATCGAGACCTATTGGACCGGACCTGTTGAGCCAGTCTCGAGGAGCACAAACTTGTGAGTTATTATTCTATATATACGTTGCATATAGAATACATGCTTTTGAGAATCCATGTTTTTATTATGTTTAAATATGAATCATTTTATTAAATGACAAAGTATATTATTAGTATACTTTAGGTATATTTTTGGTATATGTGACATTTTACTTGGTTTGTTTTAGTATATAACTTGTATATATGACATTTATATATACATTAGCATGTTTTAGTATATATATTCAGTATATTTGTCATATATTTAGCATATTCATTTGGTATATTTTTTGTATATTTATGGTATACTTTTAGTATATAAGTGGTATATCCTTTTTAAATGAATGCCACTTGTATTTTAATTATGCATTTTACTATTTTTAATAATTATAAGAATGATTTAAAGGATAGTAATAGAACATGCTACCTAGTGGGCTACACTAGGACTGTTGTGCGATAGTACGGTAGAATTAGGTTGAGAATCTAATATTGTTATTGAGATATTAGTTTTGGGAAACGCTGACTGTGGATCCTCAGTTGATTGAGTGTACTCAGGGCCAGTCATGTCGGTGTGAGATTGCGAAACCTCGGTTGACCTAGTGCACTCGGGGCCAGTTTACTAGCTTAAGTTGGATAAATGAATACTTGGAGTTTTGATTAAGCCTGTTGGCTGATGATTTTTATGATCGAGGTTGCGAACTATTAGGGTTCTGCTCCGGTCCTTCAACTAAAATGATTTTATGTTTTTATTATATATATAATAAATTAATTTTTAGCATCTATGTGAAATGCTTATATATATTTATAGCTATACTAATGCATGACTGTATATGTTTTAGATTGCATGTTTATATATTATAATAATTCACTCAGTGACGTCTGACTCCCCTCAATATTTTTTTCAAGAGATTTCTCGTCGTCAGACCTCAGTAGTAGACCCCTACGTCAGACTTCTTCAGCCTCGATTAGATTATATAAATTATTTATCTGAACTGTGTTGTATTTTAGAAAATTGTAGTAGTAGTGCTTTGTATCTGTAGAATGTGGTTTTAGTATGAGACCTTTCTCTGAATATTGTATGGAAATATTTTTATTTTATAATATTACATTTAAGTATTTATTTTTATATTGATTTAAGTTTAATTCTGGTGTATTTTTATTTATTTATTGCATGGTTTTATTTTTAAGGCTTGCTATGGGTTCTAGATTGGAAAGAATTCCCGTTCCCTAGCACCGATCATGACTCCCCGGTTTGGATCATGACATAAACCTAATTCCTTTCTCTCAAAATGATTTTAGCAATTGCCGCCCCTTACCCTCCTTCCTCACCCTCATCTGCTTGTCGTCTAGCCAACTAGCCACTCATCCTTCCTCCACCAACTGTCCTTCCTCCACCTCGACATCCTTCCTTACCCTCACCCAGCCATCCTTCCTCTCCTTCTACTAACCAGCCTTTATTTACTACCATCACCATCAAAATTATCATCGTCCACTATTATCTGTCATCGTCATCACCATCATCACCGTCCACTTTCTTATGTCAACTTGCATTAAGCTAAAGCTTGTTCAAAGGAGCACGTTCTTCTTCTTATTCTTTGTTGTGGTATTTTCTCCTTTTTTTGCTTACTATTGTTTCTACTTTTAATTTGTATTTTATTTTCCTATTTTTCTTTTTTTTTACGATTTATTAATGTTTTAATTGTTTGTTATGCTTTCTTGCAATTTTGACCTTTTTTTAAAAAAATTTTTTGCTTGAGGTATGTTTGGCTATTAAGAAACTGCTGGGAGAGAAGAAATGAAAATAAATGTTGCTTCAAGTTTATTTTTTCTTTATAAAATTTGATTAGTTTGGTCTTTTAGATTACCACTACCCTTGGTGCTTGTTTTAGGTTTTTAAACTAGTTTGCTTTTATATTGACCATATTTAATTGATGCAGTGAATATTTTTATTTTACTTGTAGCTATTGATTTTTTATGTTGCTTGCATTTTTCTTTTAATAATACTTTGAAGCCCTTTTACTTTTCTTCAATTACTAAAATGTGATGTTAGTTTAAAAGCTAATAGGTTCAGTTTGTGTTCTTAATATAAATCTTTTGTTTAAACATATGTTTTTTATTCTTTTTTGTTGCATAGGAAGATCCTATTTCCTCTACTAAATAGTCAACTGGTTTGATTAATCCATCTACACTTTCACTTTAATGCTCCGATTTCTCTATTGAACAAATTCTCTCAAGGCGTTCACCCCATTAAGCCCTTCTCTCTTCTTCACACGTCCCCTGCCAAATTTTGAACTGCTGAAATCTCACTCTATCCCATCTTGGTTATTCATTCAGGTTAGTGCATTTATGTAGTTTTTCATCCACTGTGATTCTTACACTATCCCATTTTATGTTTTGATTGTATTTACTTAATATATATGCTGATTTATTAAGAACTATCCCATTTATGCTAATATCACAAACTTTAAATCTTATATTTATTTTAATTTTTTTTATATATATTTTAGCTACTGATTTTTTTTTTGGATATTTGTTGCACTTTTTTTAGGATCAAAAGGACATCAAAGAGGTTAAAATACCTCTCACTTGAAGTTGATTATATAAAGGTTTTATCTTTGTCTTTATGTGATCTTGAATTTTGAATATAAAGTTGAATTCTAAAAACAAATTGGTGGATGCAGGTTGAGTTTTTTATTTGTTTGATCCTAACCAAGTGATCTTTATATTTGGTGGTAACAACCTTTCCCTGTACCTCCTCTATATGTTTTCTTTTACCATGTCCTTTATAATTATTTTTTTTCCGCAATCATACCAATATTCATATAAAATAGAGACGTATAGTCAATCTATGTGATTATGATGACTTAAGAAATTTTATTATATATGTTTATCTCTTTATCTTTTTTGTTTCCATTTTTTGGACAACTGGATAACATAGAGACTTGATGCACAAACTCAACAAATTTTCCCTATAAATGAATGATGGATATTTTGAACTCTTGAACTTGAATGAAGCTAAATTGAATTTTTATTGTCTTATTTCATTTTGAAATTTATTTTTATGTTTACTATTTTAGATGAACATTTTCCTTAAATGTGTTTGGTTGTGTATTAGATTTGTAGAATTTCAATTATTTTGTAAGATTTTTTTTTGAATTTGATTCGTTACTTGCTCACAAGCTCATAAATGGCCACTAACCGAGCTCTTTAAATGAGCTCTCTCACGAGTGAGCTTAAGCTCATCATAAATGAGTCCTTCCCAAGCGAGTTCGAGTAATAAATGAATAAGCTTGAGCTAAGCTCAACCTCAAATTTGAAAAATGTAACCAAGCTCAAGCTTAATCTTTCTAACCTGAGCTTGGCCAATACTCAACTCGGTTACACCCCTAAATTTACCTGTGGTCTGCATTATTTTATTTTTTTTAATGTTTAGATGAAGTTGCCCCCCATAATTCATGGGGGCAATTTCATTTTTATGTGATTTTTTGGTAAAAACACAACCCTACCCTCTTTTTTTATTACTCACTTCCTTAGCAGGCCCACGCCAATAATCATTTGTGTGTGTGTGTGTATATATATATTTATTTATATGTGAATGACTTTCCACATGGGTATGTCATTCATGTCTTTTTTTCCAACTTGTGTATTAAAAGAGTCTTAGAGAGGGGGTGAATAGGACTATCGAATAATAATAAGAAATTAAAAAACTTTTAACAAAAATTAAAAAAAATTTGAGAAGGAAAAATGATAAACACATGAATTTAAGGAGTTTGAATTCTCAAAAATCTTATGTCTCCACTTAACCTATCCCCGAGTTAGGATTTTGAATCACCACAATCTATTTTCCTAGATTGATTTTTACAACTTAAGTTTTAGGCTCAACTCAAACCTTACAACTTGAGTTTTCAAGGCTTACTCAAAAACCAATTCATAAGTGTTTTCAAGGCTCACACTAAAATCGAATTCCTAAGTGTTTTAATGGCTAAACACTTAAACCAATTCCTTTAGAATAGAATCTCACTTCCCATGTTCTTAACCCTAAAAAATAGAAGAATAAGAATTTCTATTCTAACACTCACTAACTCTCATAAGAGCATACAATAATAAAATGAATTTTGAAAGAGTTTAGAGAGCTTAATTGAATGCTTGAAAGTATAGAATAAATAAACAAGTTTCTTAACCTTAAAATAATCTTCAAAGGTTATATTTATACTTGAGCAATCATTGGAAGCAATGATTTTGTTCCCAATAAAATCAAAGTCCATTTAAATGAAATTTGAAATTTTGAGTTGTAATTTGTCAAGTCCTGTTGGGATATCGTCAGTCTCAGTCAGGATGAGCATTGAATAGCCATTATGAGCTATTGTATTTGAATTTTTGCATTGATCCCAGTCAAGATATTAATGTCCCGGTTAGGATATTATTGTCCCTAGCATTATCCGGGTCGAGACATTGGACCATAATCAATTCTTCCAAAAATTGAAGTTTTGCAAAAATTGGTCTGCCTTGTTCCTAGTCAGGACCATGATAGGATTTTCACTTTTTGTGCAATTTAGTCCCTGTATTGAGTCTGATTAAAATAGTGCTTTATGATATCTTTCTGAGACTGAAGATGATCGAATCAGCCTTAACTTTCTTCATAAAAGTTATAAATAATTGCCTCATCTTTCCATATCATTTTAAATCACTTCAATTGAACATCTTTAGCTTAAGATATTACTGAAATACTAAGAGCTGCGCAACCTAAAATGAAAGATGCATATGTTGACTTCGAATCAAGATTTTTATACACAAATTAGCTCGAATTTTCACAAGTAAGCTCAATTAAGAAAGCTTAAGATGTCTGCTTCAAAAGTGGTGAAGATCATTTTCTCATTATAAAGCTCTAAGGATAACAAAAAGCCTCCTTAAATCTCAAAGATCGAATTAGCTCAAAAGCATACTTATCAATCCAAGTTGTGAGGCAAGTCGTAAGCAAATCACTATATATCCAAAAATATATATTTTTGGTATATAATTATTTATTAAAGATTGTGGATTTGCATAAATTTAGATATTTCATTGAAATGCATATTTATACTCTTTTAAGAAATATTTTATTGTTTCCAATCATTTAACAATTAAACTTCATGATAGCTTAATTCCTAGACACTTAGTTGAAATCATTCAAATCAAAATTGTTTGTCAAAGTCCAAAATTAGGAGTTTGATCATGCAAATGGTCAACAATCTCCCCCTTTTTGGCGTTAACAACCAATTTGAAAAGATAATAAATAATGTGTGTGTGTGTGTCAAAAATAAATAATGTGTATAAGCATGTTAAATTAAAATAGCTCCCCCTTTCAAAATAAATAGATGCAATAAATTGCTCCCCCCTTAATATATGCATAAAATCAATATCATGTACCAAAGCATGGAAGAATCAACAGAGCATATATAAGGATTTAAAGAAATTGAAAAAAATATTAAATAATTATAAAGGAGATGGTTTTAAAAAATAATACCAATTTGAAAGATAGTCATAAAAAAATTTTATCCTTTATATGAAAATACATTTCTTTATTTCTCCTTTTTGTAAACATGATAAGAAATATAAATTTAATTTAAAATTTATTCTCCATGACAAAAATAAAAAATATATCATGAGAGAATTATGGCCTAACATAACAAATGTGTTAAAAACATAATAAAAATGTTTGGCAATATGAAGGAAATAATTTCAAACATATATTCATACAATGCATCATAAAAAGAGTACATAGTAAAACCTCATATGATCATATAGAGCTTAGCTAGCTAACTATAAATGATCATGTGGGATGTAGCATATCACAAACACAAACACTAAGCATAATTTATCACATAGCTTCTTCTCCCTCTTTGTCAAAGAAAAAAATAAAAGAGAGAGATAAAAAGGGAAATTAACCTAAAGGGAAAAAAAATTTAGAGGGAATATAAGATTAAGAACTAAAACAATAAAAATAAAGATACACAAAATCTTTATAAAATCTATGTCATACTTAAACAAAGTAAGCAAAACAAGACCTTTTATTACATATATTATATGACAAAACTAGTCACACTTACAATGTTACTATGCATACATAAAAAATTTATGTAAATAAATTTAAATAATTTTCTCCTCTATTTCCAATTAAAAAAATAATAATAAGGTTTGGATTAAAAAAATTAATATTAAGGACACACTATCACATAGTTATGTCACTAACATAAACACATCTTTGAAAAAAAAATTCTCTCCCTTTAAAGATGTTAACTAAATACTCTTGCAAACTCAATTATTTCTTCCCCTTTGTCAAAAGTAAAGATAGACCAAATCTTAAAAAAAATATTCATGCCTTATCAAAGATCAAAACTATTCCTAAAAAGAATTTATACATGAATAAATTAAACATGAATTTTGCATGTATAGACACAATAAAAAACAATTCATGCATAAACACAATCAATAATAAATTAAACAAACTCAAATATTTTTCCCTTTTGTTAAAAATCTAAAAAATCATTAAAAAACAATTGCATTAAAAGGATAAAGTTACAATCATATTAAGATATCAATTGTAGACAACATAAAACGAATAGCTCATAACTTATATCCGGAAAATAAGTCGAACCTAAATTGACATAAAATATTCATAAAAACAAATTATCAGCTCAAAACTTAGATACCGAATACTGAAAATAAATCAAACAGAAATTGACAAAAAAACACACAAAAATATAAAGAAAATAATTAGTCTTGTTAAGGAGGAGGAAAGAGGGAATAATTTTATTAAAATAAAATAATTAATTAATTGAATTTAACTCAATAATTAAATATTAACTAGCAAAAAAAATTAATTGTTAAGATCAAAATCAAAATTAATAACCAAAAAAATTAATAAGCACAACATGATTTCACATGAAAATAATTCAACCATTAATCAATATGGTATAAAATCAAAACACACTGGAACCATTAATCATACCAATCTCATAATTAATAAAATTCATTCTTTCCTTACAAAGAGGATTAGTAAAAAAGTCAGTTAATTGATGATTAGCATTAAAAAATTCAAAAAATATCACAGTTTTGCATAGGATCACGTAATAAATGATGTCTAACATCTATATGTTTAGTTCTAGAGTGCTAAATGGGATTCTTACTAAGGTTTATAGCACTTGTATTATCACATTTAATGGGAATATGATTAATATCAATGTCATAGTCCAAAAGTTGTTGTTTTTGCTATAAAACTTATGCATAACAACAATTAGCTGCCACATATTCTACTTTAGTAGTGGACAAGTTAACTGAAACTTTTTTCCTACTAAATCAAGAACTAAGCAATTACCTAAAATTTGATAAGTTTCGAAAGTGTATTTTCTATCTAGTAAACTACCGGCAAAGTCCGCAACAGAATAACTAATGAAGTCAAAGGAAGAACTCCTAGGATACCAAAGTCCTAAATGCATTATACCACAAAGATATTTGAAAATTCTTTTAATAGCATTCAAATGAGACTCTCTAGGACTTGATTAAAATCTAACACATAAGGAAGTAGCAAATATAATATAAGGTCTACTAGTAGTTAAATAAAGAAGGGATCTAATTATACCTCTAAATTGCTTTTCATCAACCAGTTTGCCATTCTCATCCTTATTGAGTTTGGTTGTAGTGCTCATTGTAGTTTTGCTTGTCTTAGCTCCATCCATGCCAAACTTCCTAAGAATGTCTCTTGCATATATGGTTTGATTAATGAAAATCTCATCTTTGCATTGCTTGATTTGTAATCCGAGAAATAATTTTAGTTCTCCTATTATACTCATCTCGAATTTCCCTTACATTAGCTTAGAAAATTCCTCACATAATCAATGGTTAGTAGTACTAAAAATAATATCATCAACATATATTTGAATAATTAATAAATCATGCTTGGATTTCTTTATGAAAAGAGTTATATTAACTTTTCCTTTAGTGAACATTTTCTCTAGTAAGAAGTTGCTTAATCTTTTATCTTGGAGCTTGTTTCAATCCATATAATGCTTTTGACAATTTAAAAACATGATTTGGAGAATCAAAATTTTTAAAACTTAGAGGTTGCTCAACATATACCTCCTCTTTAATGAAACCATTTATAAATGCACTTTTAACATCCATTTGATAAAGTTTAAAATCCATGAATGATGAAAATACAAATAGCATTCTAATAGCTTCCAACCTTACAACAGGGGTAAAGGTTTCATTATAATTAATGCTTTCTTCTTGATTATAACCTTTAGCTACTAGTTTAGCTTTGCTCCTAGTTATGACACCTTGTTCATTAATTTTATTTCTAAACACCCATTTGGTGCTTATAATAGGATGGTATTTTAGTCTAGGAACTAAGGTCCAAACCTTATTTCTCTCAAATTGATTTAACTCTTCTTATATAGCAAGGACCTAAAATTCATCACTTAATGCATCATCAAAATTTTTTAGCTCAATTTAAGAAATGAAAGCTAAATTAACAATACACTTTAATTTTAATCTAGTAGTTTCCCTTTTGTAGTGTCACCTATAATGAGATCTTGAGGATAAGCTTTCGTAAATTGCCAATCTTTTGGAAGTTCATCATTCAAGGTAGGTTAAGATGTCTCCTCATTATCCCCCTTATTTGGACTTTCAAGTTCCAAAGGCTTACTAGCATTTTCTCCTTGAGTTTCTACAATCTCATTGTCACTTACAAGATCATCAACACTACAAACATCCTTTCTAGGATCAAGTGAGTTTGATTCATCGAATACAACATGCATTGACTCTTCAACTACCAGAGTTCTCTTATTAAAAACTCTATATGTTTTACTAGAAATATAATAGCCTAGGAAAATTCCTTCATTGACTTTGGAATTAAATTTTCCAAGATTATCCTTGGTATTTAATATAAAGCACTTGCATCCAAATACTCTTAGATATGAGATTTTGGATTTTCTATTGTTCTATAGCTCATAAGATGTTTTATTCAAAATTGGTCTTTTGAAAACTCGATTTGAAATGTAAAAAGATGTGTTAACGGCTTCCACCAAAAACTATACAGGCAAGTTATACTCATGAGGCATTGTTCTAGCCATTTTGTTAAGGAGCTCTAGGAGAAGAAAGCGTATGTAAAATACCATTTTCATTATAATATTCATTTTCAAATTTGGTTCTATAATCAATTCTAATAGAAGAAATGCAAAAATCTTTTTCTTTTTTTAACTCTTTTGCAAAATTTTTAAAAGCTTTAAATGCATCATTCTTATGAGCAAGAAAACATACCCAAGTAAATCTAAAGTAATCATCAACTAATACATATGTATAGTGCATTCCACCGAGACTAGCAACTCTAGTTGGTCCAAACAAATCAATATGTATAAGTTTAAGTGGTCTAGAAGTAGATACTGCATTTTTTAGCTTAAATGAGGACTTAGATTATTTTCCCTTTTGAAAAGCATCACAAGGTTTATCCTTAGTGAATTCAAGCTTAGGTAAACCAATCATAAGTTTATGTTTACAAAGATTATTCAAAAGCTCAATATTTGCATGTCCTAACCTTCTATGTCATGTCTATGTGTCATGGGAAATAGACATTAAGCATTTGATGTCTTTGTTATCAATTTTGTACAAATCAATAACATAAACATTGTTTACTCTTTCACCACTAAAAATTACTTTGTCTTTATTAAGACTACTAACAAAGCAATTTTTAGGATAGAAAATCAACTTATTTCCCATATCATATAATTGACTTATACAAAGCAAATTATGATTAAGATCATCAACAATGTCACGACCCAAATTGAGAAGTCATAACCGACGCTAGAGAACGGGAATTCTTTCGAATTCAGAACTTGTAGCAAGCCTTAAAATAAAAACGTATGAAAATAAAATACAAAAATATGCCAGAATTAAAACTTTAATTAATATAAAAATAACTCTTTATATCATAACATATTAAAAATATCTTCATACAATATTCGGTATAAGATCTCTAACAATACAACATACTACTAATACAATAACACTACTACTGTAGTGATTACTAAAATATAAGAAAAAAATAGTTTAGTATTTACACAAATCAACTAGAGAGGAAAGGGATCGATGAATAGTACTACAGGGGAGTTCTGATGTAGATCCTGAAAAAAATATTGAGGGGAGTCAGACCTCACTGAGTGAATTATTATAATATATATACATGCAACCTAAAGTCATATACAACCAATCATTAGTGTAATAATATATGTATACATTCATTTCATACAGATGTCAAAACTCCACTTTTTATATAGTAGTAAATGCAAAAGAAATTTTGTGTGAAGGATAAGAGCATAACCCTAAAAATATCCTCAACCTCGATCACTAAATCTTATTAGCCAACAGGCTCACTTAATTCCAAAAGATTTTTCTTTACCATTTTTGGACAATAGATTGGCCCCAAGACACTAAGTCAACCACACTCCTCACAATCTCATTGTCGGTGTGATTGGCCCTGAGACACTAGGTCAACCGAGCTCACGCAACCACACCATTCTTTCACACAATCACAATATTTGATTATTTAAATCTCACATTAAATATCTCATAATATCAACCTTAAAATTTTACGCACTTATACCTGCACAGTCCTAGTGCAGCCTACTGGGTAGCACGTTCTACTACTATCCTTTAAATAAATCTTATAATTATTAAAAACAATAAAATGCATAATTTAAACATGATAGCATCCATTTTTAAATAAATATACCAACATATACCAAATATATATATAATCATTTAATAAATAAATCATTTTTAAATACATTACAAAAATTATAGATGCTCATAAATATGTATTCTACATGCAATGCATATATAAGATAATAACTCACAATTGTGCTCTCATCTAAAAAAGATAAACTGACCTGGTCTAGTAGGCCTCGATCTCGATGCAACTATAGAAAATAAATAAATAATAATATTAGAATTGAAATCCTAATTTTATACTTCTAGAAATTTTAAGAAATGACTCAATCTAGGACACGACTGGACCAACAATTAAAACTCAGCATTGACCCGAAGTCATGTTTTATGAGAATTCTACCAAAAATTCAACAAAGTTTCCTCTGTAAAATAGATGTCTATCTTCTAAAAATAGAGTCAATCCTGCATGCAAATACACTTCAATATTCATAAAAGCACAACTTGGGTTGAGCCTATGAACTACACAAATTGTCCAACCGAGAACCAAAATACACAAAAATCAATAATTTAATAATAAACATTAAAAATCACTAAAATCCATAAAAATTAATAAAATACCTTAATATCATTTATTTAAATAAAAAAACACTAAAGATCATTTATTTTGAAATTAATTTAATAAAATCTCAAATAGCATAAATAATATTAGTAAAAATTCCATTTTTCAAATATAAAAAATTAAATAACATAAAGTTCAATTTATTATTTAAATTACACAATTATATAATAAAATAGCTAAAAATCCTTTTAATCATAAAATAATAAAGAAAATTATTATCTGAATATATTTTCAGAAATTATTATTAATTAGCTAAAAATAGTAAATAATTTGTAAAAATTATTCTAATACTATTTATTATTAAAAAATTATCCAAAACACACTAATTAACAATAAATTCAATTAAATACGAATTTACTAATTTTTCAAAAAATTACCATAATACTAAATATTTTCCAAAAATTAATCAAAATTACTATAAATTCGTAAAAATTTACTTTCTCATTGCTAAAGCTTAATATTTATATTAAAAACACTAATTAGCATTAATTTCAATAAAAATCATAAAATTCACCTTATTTTTTCAAAAAATTATATATACACACATAATATTTTGTCTTTTCCTAATTAAAAAAAAAAGGTCAGAGCATTAAAAAAATTTTCGGGTTTTTCTTTTTCCCTCTCTCTTCCTTTTTCTTTTTTTTCTTCTTTTTCTTCTCTCCCGTTCTCTTGCAGCACAGCCAGCGCCATTGTGAGCCACCACCAACCACCACTATAATGATAATAATAATAATACTAACAATAATATTTTTAAATAAATAATCACTTTCAAATTAATTCCTCCACTACATATTAAAATATTTATGATAAAATAAATTAATACTATTCACAATAATAATACTAATAGAAAAATAAATAATAATGTACAACACTAAAATTAAATTACACAAAATAATAATAATATATAAAAATTTAAGTTATTTATTAACACTGCATATCTCAAAATAAATATTTAATAATTTATAAATATCGGGTTACAACAATCTTCCCCCCTTACAAAAACTCATCATCGAATTTTCAAATAAAAGAACATAAAACAGGAATTCATCGAGGAAAAAGGTAAGGGTAGGCCACTCGTATCTCAGCCTCAGTCTCTTACGTGCGCTCCTCCACGTTGTTACTCCTCCACAACACCTTGACCATCGTGATCTGCTTCGAATGCAACCAACGAACTTAATAATCAACTATCACAACTGACTTTTCCTTGTACGTCAGGTCTTCATTCACTTCCACACTTTGGGGCTTTAACATGTGTGAAGGATCCGAAAATACTTCCTCAGCATCGAGATATAAAACACTACATGCACTTACGACAGATTCGGAGGCAAAGCCAACCGATATACAACCATGCCCACTCCCTCCAAAATCTTGAACGGTCCAATATATCTCAGTGCTAATTTTCCCTTCTTGTTGAACCTTATCACACCCTTCATTAGAGACACATTCAGAAACACATAGTCTCCAACTTGAAACTCCAAATCTCTACGCTTCGGATCTGCATTGCTCTTCTGTATGATAGCTGTGGTTTCTAATATTCTTCTGATCATAACAACTTTCTCAGCTGCATCCTTAATAATCTCAAGTCCAATCAATGCTCTCTCTCCAATCTCATCCCAACATAGAGAAAATCTACACTTCCTTCCATACAAAGCTTCATATAGTGCCATTTTAATACTACTATGATAGTTATTATTACAAGCAAACTCTGCCAGTGGCAAATGATCATCCTAACTACCTTTAAGATCTAATACACACATCCTCAACATATCCTTAAGTGTCTGGATCATCCTCTCAGATTGACCATCTGTCTGAGAGTGAAAAGCAATACTAAAATCAAGCCTGATGCCCATTGCTTCCTGCAACTTCTGCTAAAATTGAGAGGTAAACATTAAGCCTCTATAAAAAAACAATGGAAATAGGCACTCCATGAAGGTGCACAAAATGTTTAACATATAGTTTAGCCAACTTAGCTACAGAATAAGTAGCTTTAACTGGTAAGAAGTGAGCTGATTTGGTTAACTAGTCCACAATTACCTAGATGGAATTGTATCTATCCTTTGAATGAGGTAACCCTACTAAAAAAATTCATAGCAATTCTCTCTCATTTTCACTCAGGAATCGAAAGAGGCTGAAGCTTCCTAGAAGGCTTCTGATGCTTAGCTTTCACCTGCTAACACGTTAAACACTAAGAAACATAATCAGCTACATCCTTCTTCAATCCATCCCACCAGTATAGATCTCCAATGTTGTGGTACATCTTAGTAATACCTAGATGTACACTGTAAGCTATAAAATATGCTTCTTCCAGGACTTTGCTCTCAAATTATCCACATCAGGAACGCATAATCTACCACTGATCCATAAAACACCTTCATCATCCAGTGTAAAATTAATGAACTTTCCTTCATGAAAATTCTCCTCAATCTCTGCTAGAATAAGATCTCAGCCTTGAGCTGCCTTAATCATATCTCTCAACATTGATCTGACTCTGAACTAGGCTAATAGTCCTCCTAATCTACTAATCTTTATCATCAAAAGTTGATCCACTGACTCATGCAACTCTTGGATCAAAGGTCTCCTCTCCACACTAATGTGAGCAAAACTACCTAAAGACTTCCTACTTAAAGCATCTACTACTACATTAGCCTTACTAAGAATAAAGCAGTCATAACCCTTCAAGAGTTCCAACCATCTCTTTTGCCTCAAGTTCAAATCTCTCGGTTGGAAAATGTACTTCAAGTTCTTGTGATTTATAAAAATCTCATAAGTCACCCCATACAAATAATGTCTTTAAATCTTAAGAGCAAATATCACTATAGTCATCTTTAGGTCATGAGTAGGATAATTTTGTTCATGCTTTTTCAACTGCCTCAAAGTATAAGCTATCACCTTACCATTATGCATCAACACACAACCTAAGCCGACTCTGGAGGCATCACAATACATAGTAAATTTATCTTCCCTATTAGGTAAGGTCAGAATTGGAGCTGTGGTCAACTTCTCCTTCAGTAACTGAAAATAATTCTCATATGCATCTGACCACACAAACTTCACATTCTTCTGAGTTAGGTGAGTCGTAGGAGCTTGTAAGCTACCAATTTCGGGATGCACTTGTGCACAATTGTGATGTAAGCCCCTATGATGAAATTTATTCAAAAATTGAACTTAGTTATCAATTTTCTAGACTTTAAGGGCTAAATTGTAACATTTTTTAGGATTTGATTGCAAATAAGTTAATTTTTTAGGGGTCTTTTGGTAATTAAAAGTTATCTCATGATGTCATGATGCGAAAACTTATCTCATAACCTTTGATTTTAGTGGTTTTCTTTTATTAGTCTCTCAAAATTCAGATGTCTTATTGATAATTCTATACTGAGAGTTTCTAAAACTCTAATCAATCTAATGCTTACTTTACACCCAAACGAGGGGAAGAATATGCAAAGATAAAATCTATGGACTTGCAGTATAAATTGGTTGAATTTTGAAGTGTCATTTTAGTCTTTTAAATAATGAATGTGCATATAATCTACTCCAATGCTTAGAAATGAGTACGAGTACAAATCCCTCAATGTTATCCATGCTGAGTAATACGAGAAAGACGGGGGAACAATAAGAGGAGAATCAGAATAAGAGCAAGTATAATGTACTCCAATGCCCAAAAATGAGCAAGAGTATCAACGTGAACTTCTGGCGGTATCCACACTAAGTAATACAAGAAAGGCGGGGGAATACTAAAAGAGGACCCACGTTAAAAAAATTAAAAATTAAAAAACTTGCTCTATTTACTCCAACGCTCTGTAAGAGTATAAGTATCCAAAGGACCTTTCCAACAGTATCCATACTTAGTAATATAAGAAAGGCGGGGGAATACTTGGATAAGGAAGAAATCCATAAAAATAATTCAAAGACTATTTTGATACTCTGGATTCAATATTTTTATACTTAATTTTCACAAGTTTTGTTTAGCAAATTCTCCCTAAAATTAAGTGTGGAAGTAAGCTCTTCACTTGGTAAATGTTATACTCTCAGCATAAGATGGTTAACGATGCCTCTAACCTTTGCAAATGGCAAATAAGTGACAGTCATGAAAATAAAAAATAGTGAGATTCGTTAAGTACATGCTAAATTTTCAACATTATAATGTACTTTTATACATTCATCATGATTGAAACTAACTTCAATATGTTTGCAGGAATTATAAAACTAAAAGGAAGTGCACAATGGAATTAAAATTAGTCAGCATAAAGAATTCAAAGCATTCAACTCAAACAACCAAAGATAAAAATCAACAAGCAGTTATAGACTGTAGCAACATCAAAGGCGAGCAATGAAAGGATTGCAGTCAATTTGCAAGCAATTATGGATTGCAGTATCATCAACGAGCAGTTTTGGACTACAGCTTCATCAGCAAGCAATTATGGATTGCAGCATAATCGTATAGATCAATCAACATTACATGATCGAGTGTAGTGTATTCCACTTTAGTCCATTACTTTTGTGTGCATATGAATTCAAGTTCTTTCATTCCAATTTGGTCCATAATTGCATTCTAATTAGGAATACATTCCTAATTAAATCATGACATTCATCAAATTAATAATTCATTGAATTATTAAGACGGCATAATCAATCTATGATTTTGAATTTTCTATCAAGTACAGAATATAGAACAAGATTATAGAATTCATTTTTTGCATTTTACATGCTTCATTTTAATCAAAGGATTCATCTACTGCACTGTAGCTATGATATGAATTATAAATGAATATGTTATGTGTTGCACAGTAGTCATACCCTTCATTATGTTATGTACTACATAGTAGTTATGACTTCAAATTCAACTACATTAGATGTCCCACGAGGAATATAGTATGCATCGTTAGACGTCCTACAGGGAATATAATGAAATTCAATTCAACTATACTAGACATCCCACAAGGAATATAGTGTGCATCGTTAAACATCCCATAGGGAATATAATGAAATTCAATTCAACTACACTAGACGTCCCACAGGGAATATAGTGTGCATCGTTAGACATCCCACAGGGAATATAACAAAATTCAATTCAACTACACTAGATGTCCCACAGGGAATATAGTGTGCATCATTAGACGACCAACAGGGAATATAACAAAATTAAATTCAACTACACTAGACGTCCCACAGGGAATATAGTGTGCATCATTAGACGTCCTATAGGGAATATAACAAAATTCAATTCAACTACACTAGACGTCCCACAGGGAATATAACGAAATTCAATTCAACTACACTAGACGTCCTATAAGGAATATAGTGTGCATCATTAAATGTCCTACAAGGAATATAACAAAATTCAATTCAACTACACTAGATGTCCCACAGCGAATATAGTGTGCATCGTTAGACATCCCATAGGGAATATAACGAAATTCAATTCAACTACACTAGACGTCCTACAGGGAATATAGTGTGCATCGTTAGACGCCCTATAGGGAATATAATGAAATTCAATTCAACTACATTAGACGTCCCACAGGGAATATAGTGAACATCATTAGACGTCCTATAGGGAATATAACAAAATTCAATTCAACTACACTAGACGTCCCACAGGGAATATAACAAAATTCAATTCAACAACACTAGACGTCCTACAGGGAATATAACGAAATTCAATTCAACTATACTAGATGTCCCACAGGGAATATAGTGTGCATCGTTAGACGTCCCACAAGGAATATAACAAAATTCATCATTGCTAGACGTTCCACAGGAACTATAGCAAATTTTAATTCATCAACACTAGACGTCCCACAGGGAATATAGTGTGCATCGTTAGATGTCCCATAGGGAATATAACAAAATTCATCATTCCTAAATGTTCCACAGGAATTATAACAAATTTCAATTCATCTACACTTGACGTCCCACAAGGAATATAATGTGCATCGTTAGATGTCCCACAGGGAATATAATAAAATTCATCATTGCTAGATGTTCCACAGGAACTGTAGTAAATTTCAATTCATCTACACTAGACATCTTACAGGGAATATAGTGTGCATCGTTAGACGTTCCACAGGGAATATAATGAAATTCATCATTGCTAGACGTTCCACAAAAACTATAGCAAGTTTTCAATTTATCATCACTAAACATCCCACAGGGAATATAGCGAAACTCATTTGCACAAAGTCCACTAGACGTTCCATGGGAAATATAGTGTGACTTATCAAACACTACACCTTGCTCAACAATTTAAACATCAATCTATCATTTAGAATACAATAAAGTGTCCTAATTTCTTTCTTTCGAAATTGTGTGCTTCTATTGCTTTGCCGCAATTTGTCAAGCAAACAGTGACAAAGGGGGGCAACTGTTAGCACCTAATTTTGGGATGCAATTGTGCACAATTGTAACATAAGCCCTTTATGATGAAATTCATTCAAAATTAAACTTGGTTATCGATTTTCTGGACTTTAAGAACTAAATTGCAACATTTTTAGGATTTAATTGTAAATAAGTCAATTTTTTAGGGGTCTTTTGGTAATTAAAAGTTAAAAAAAATTTAGGATCGACATTGGTGTAATGCTGACCGGCATTGCACAGTGCCGACGTGCAATAAGTCTTTTTTTTTAATTTTTTGCATATTTTTTCTTATTTTTTATCGATTTTTTCAGTGTTTTAATTGGTTGAAAATTCAAATTTTATCTTTCTGATTATCTAATAAGGTTTTTTTTAAATGCAGAAGGTTTTTTTAAATAAAAAATAAATGTTATCTAATCATTAGATGAGTCTGTTCCTCCTTTAGAGGAACTTAGTACGTGCAGACTCTGCATTTAAAAGTAGAGTCTGCATGCGTGCATGGAAAAAAAAAATTTTTTTACACAGACGGAGGAACTGAGAGAAACTCACATATCCGTAGATCAAACTTTGATTTCTTCTGTTCTTTCAAAATTGTAATCTTTTCAGTTCATTTAATGAGGACGATCCAACATTTTTTTAGTCCCAATCCAAAATCAAATCAATACTGAGTCAATTTCAATGGTGAAAATCCTAATCTGAGGGGCCAAAAAGGGCATTTGCACAGCATCTAAATCATCAGTGTTATTTTCTATTTCATTTTTTTATTCTTTCTATTTTTTTCTTTTTGTGATTTTTCTTTTATTATGTTATTCTTTTTTATTGTTTAATTTCACAACTAATCTGATTACTTGTATTTTTTTTTATTTTGATATGTGCATGTAGATTGAGGAGGATACTACCTATATTTAAATTGAGCAGAAGGTCCATGGAATGCCATGGAAGAACCTGTGATGTTTTCCAGTAGAATTTAGGGTTTTGTCTTTATTTTTTCCATTTTCAGTGTTCTGTGTAGTCATTTTAATTTCTGTATGTATAATCATTTAAATTTAATTTTTGTACGTAGTTTGTAATAGCCCCAGTAGTGGGAATAGTGAAAATTTTAATTTTCTGTACTTTAAAATTGATTAGTAATTTTAATTTTCTATACTTTAAAATTGATTAGTAATTAAGTTCAATTGGGTAAAAAAAATAAATTAAAATCAATGGTGGCAATAGCTTAAATTAGGGTTTGCATGTAATTAATTTAGGTTTTTTAGAAAATCACTGTAATGTTTATTTGATCTTTTTTTGTGTTTTGGGCTTTTTTTTATGTTTTTATCCTTATGGGCCCCAAGCCCACGTTTAGGTTTAATCCACTTAATAAATAGGCTTAAAAAATGGTTTAGGTTTTTAAATAATTAAAATCAACTTAGGCCCATTAGGTTAATTAGATTTTAGGCCCGCTTAGTTAATTAAAATTGTTTAGACTTAGCTCAGCCCACTTAATTTCATTTCTTTTAAAATAAATAGACCTAGACCCATATTTCACTTAAAATAAAACCAAGTTACACTTAGGTCCACTAATTTGATTTTCCTTTAAAATTGAATAGACTTAAGTCCATTCCTTAGACAAATTAAAATAAATAGATATAGGCTCACTAATTAATAAAAATGTAGGCCCACCTATAATCCATTTCTCATTTGTAAATAATATGTAGACTTGGCTAACTTACAAAATAAAATTAACATAGTTTAGACATAGGAACATTGCCTTTTTATGCGTTTTTACTTGTAATTTTATTGACTTGTTGCCTTTTAGGTTAAATGGATGTTAATTAGTGTTTAATAAAATTGCATGTAATTAGAGGATGGAATAATCATTTATAAAACTATTCTAAAAGAACACGAGACTAAGAGAAGTTAGTATTCTGTATCCAGAATCTCTTGGTTGTGGTACTAGCTTTCTTTTAGAGAATCGAATACCACCTTTTTGAATTATCCTAGTTATTACCCTGGGTAGTGATTCCTCATCTCCATGCCATGTCTTTGTGATAGTGGTTAGTATGTTCTCTAAGGCCTTGAGCCTAAACAGTGTCATGGTTGCTAAAATCTTGGATACGTGCCAAACCCCGTCGCCTATAGAGCTGCAATCCCAAGAAATCCTACACAAATCTCCTATAATACCTTGCCAAACCCAAGAAACTTCGAATCTCTATGACTGATGTCAGTCTAGGCCACTCAGACATTGCCTCAATTTTCTATGGATCAACTTGAATATCATCTTTAGACACCATGTGTCCAAAGAATGCAACACTTGTTGGGGTTCCGTGATGCAAACGTAGTGGAAAAATTAAAATTTTATCACGTTCCCAAGCTAGGATCCATGTAATTCGACTAATTGATTAAAACTAGGGTTTTAATAATCTTACCAAAACGTAGAAGAGGCAAGATTCTCTGGAAGGATGAGAGGAGGTTCACACCGGTGACACCTTACCTCGAGTTTTTGGCTTGGTTGTTCGGATCAAGACGTCTCCAAAAGGATGCGTCCTCTATAGGTATCCACACGAACATCCCTTCACAAAATGAATTTGAGTGTGTGTGCTAGCAACCTCTTGACTGTCTCACAAATCAAGAACAAAAGGAAAAACTCTGTCTTTGTTTTCTAAGAGGAAAGAAAATGAATTTGGAGGCAAAAATAAGTGTGTGAAACCCTAGAGAATATAACATATTTATAGACTCCAAGTTAGGGTTTCACTTACCAATAACCTTTTGGTAATTTTCCATTTATTATATTCTGATTTTGTTTAAAAATAAATCAAAAATAATATCTTATTTATTTATTTAAAATAACATTTATCTTAAATAAATAAACAAATAAATAAATAAATAAAACACTTTAATTATTTATTTCCACAGAGTTTATTTTGGGCTTATTAAACCCATATCCATTTTGGGCTTGTTCTAAGTGTGTGACCCTGTAGGTTCACATAACATTGGTAGTGGGCCTAAATCTCTATATAGGCCTACAAGCCATAAGTGGCCTCTAGCAAGACATTATGACTACCCAAGTCATGTGAAGTCAATAATCCGACATAACCTAATTACAATGAATTTTATTGTCCCTTTATCACATGATATCTTAATTGAACATAAGGCATAGAATGTCATCCTTATATAGTTCAATATTATGACTTGATTCCAAGTAGACTGAAAATGATAACTCTTTATCAATTCATTTCAGCATGGCCATGCATTTTATTCAGTCTATCTCATCAAGGGGCCTTTAGATATCTTTCTCATATTAATGAGGGATAAATTCCTTCTAAATCACTCACATTCGTCACATAACTAATTTTATATCCAATAACATTCTTTTAGTCATCCGGTTAAAGACAATGTTAGAATGTGTCAAAACATAAAATAGCTATGTAGAAATTCATGATGATTTCAAGGTCAAAGGACTGAAATAAAATTACTGTGATAAAAAATACTTATGACAATAATCTATGTAGTATTCTCATAGTGGGTCAATCCAGTACATGATCTCTCATCATGTACCTATGAGTTGACTTAATATCTCATATTTATGATTAGTAAAACATAACCATCAGTCAACATCATACTAGCCTTAATACTTTAATATTCATATAATGAATAAATGGCTAGGGATAATTAGAATAGAACTCTTATTTTAATCTAAGGGTTTTACTATCAAGTCACATACTTGATGGCCTTAGTAAGAATTAACCATTCATGTAATTATCATAAAATCAAATGATAATATAATACCTCTTTATTAATAAAATAAGAAAGTCAATACATAATCACAAATGATTGACCTAGTGCATATCACTAACAACACTTTCCAACCAGAAATCACACTTTGAGAATTTAGCATAAAGCTGATGTTCTCTAAGTTTGCAGTATTGTCCTCAAGTGATATACATGCTCTTTCATTCTCTTAGAATACACCATTTTATCATCAATGAAGACTACCATAAACTGATCTAAAAATGGTCTGAACATCCTGTTCATTAGATTTATAAAAGCAACTGCTACATTAGTTAACCCAAAAGACATCACTAGAAACTCATAGTGACCATAATGAGTGCGGAATGCCATTTTAGGAACATCAACTTCACTAATCCGCAATTGATGATAACCCAACCTCAAGTCAACCTTGGAAAAGAACTATGCACCCTAAAGATGATTAAACAGATTATCTATCCTTGGGAGAGGATACATGTTCTTCACTGTTAGCTTATTTAGCTCTCTGTAATCTATGCACAGTCTCTGTACCATCCTTCTTCTTCACAAACAGGATTGGTGCACCCTAAGGAGAAACACTAGGTCTAATAAAATCCTTATCCAGTAAATCTTGCAACTGCTCCTTTAATTCCTTTAACTCTGCAAAAGCCATTCTAAGTTAGCATCAAAATAGGAGTTGTACCTGGGACCATATCTATATACAATTTGATCTCTCTATGAGGTGGTAGACCTGGCAACTCCTCAGGAAAAATGTCAGGAAACTCACAAGCTACTGGAACATCTATGAAAGACAACTTCTCCACTAAGGTATCCCTGACTAGTGCCAAGTATCCCTGAAACCTTTCCTCAGCATCTTCCTAGGCATGATAACAGAAATAAGATTCTGAGGTGCAAAACTCTTACCATCCACAAACTTAAACTCTTATTCATTCAAAATTCTAAAAATCACTTCTTTACTCAAATAATCAATAATGGCATAGTGTTGAGATAACCAATGCATAGCAAGGATCAATCGAACTCCATCACATCTAACAACAACAATTCCACTGACAATTCTCTACCTCCTACTAACACCGGACATCCAGAAAAAACCACATCGATGTCTAACAAATTGCGTAGAGGAGTGGCAACAGATAAATGAAATGCCATCCTCAAAGTTTGCTAACATGACTTCGAAGCAAAAACAAGGGACACGAAAGAATGTGTGGCACCCGGATCAATCAAAACTCTATCATCCAAGTAATAAAATAGAAGTATACCTACAACAATGGCGTTGGATGCCTAAGCATCCTACTGGGTGAGGGTGAAAACTCTTGCCTGACCTCGACCTCCCTATTAGCTGCTGGAAGCCTAACCAAAACCCTTGGCACCTCCTCTACTACCTCTGCCATGCCCTTAATGCGATAAGCTCGAATACTGAGTTGGAGTGTAATGACCCCGTATTTTAAATAAAATAATATTATTTTAGAATATGCAGCGTTAATAATTTTAAATTTTATTTGTATATTATTATTTATATTCGCTAATATTATTTATGTATTATATTCTAAGAAATAGTTTACGTAAAAATAATTTATTTTACATGGGATTACTTGATACTAATAATAATAATAATAATAATAATAATATTATTATTATTATTATTATTATTATTATTATTATTATTATTATTATGATTATTATGATCATCATCCTCGTTGTTTTTTTTTGTTGTTGTTGTTGTTGTTATTATTATTATTATTATTATTATTATTATTATTATTATTATTATTATTATTATTATTATTTTGATTGTAGGGCATTTTAGTAATTTCATAATTAAAAAAAAAGTCAATCAGGTCAAACTCTCTTCTCTCTCTCCTTTCTTCCTTCTTCTTCTTCTTCTTCTTCTTCTTCTTCTTCTTTCGGTCAGCCTTCATTGTGTCGCCAGAGCCACCCCAACTATCACCACCGACCACCACCATCTCTGACTTCTCCCAGACATTGCCAGTCGCTTTCAGCTCACCGCAGAACCATCGGAAACACCGCACGTCGAGAGTGAAGCTCAATAATCGTCGGTGAGCTTCCGGCCACCATAGGACTTCATTCTGGTTTCTTTTGAACGCTCTCAAATTGGTGACTCCATTTATGAGCTCTGTTTGAGCTCAAATCCCTTTCATTTTTAGATATCTTCAATTTTTAACTTATGTTTTTGGAGTTTTTATTTTTTTTAACTAGATATTGTTTGATTCTTGAAGAATTGCTTAAGAAATATTGTTTGTTGTAGCTTTAACTTCTCAAATATATTTTTTATGTATTTTTTGAATTAATTTGAATTTTTGGGTAATTTTTTATTATTTTAATGTCAAAATATTGAATTTTTTATAATTATTTTAATGGAAATTTAGTTAAATTACTGTTCGTAATTTGAGTTAATAATTTTAGAATTATTAAAATAATTTTTGGTGAATTTATATAATTTTTGAGAATGTTATTTATATTATGTGAATTTTGTATTTATGAGTTAATTGTGTAATTTTATGAAAATTATAGTTAAATAATATGTTTTAAATGATTTTAGAATTATATATGGTATTAAAATGATTTTTATAAATTATTTACTATTTTTAACTAATTAATACTAATTTTCAAAAATTAAATTCAAATAATATAATATTTATTATTTTGGTGATTAAATGGATTTTTAATATATATTTAAGCTATTTGAATATATAAAAGTGAATTTTTATTATTTTACATTGAATTATTGAAAATTTTGATTTTATTAATATTATATTATTATTCGACATTTTTATTTAATTATTATGAAAATAATTGTATTTAGTGTTTTAATGTTTAAATATATTATATTTTGGTATTTTGTGGATATTTATGGAATTTAATGATTTTTAATATATTTATTACTTTATTGTATTTTTGGTGAATTGTGAACCTTGGTTAAGGAATTGTGCAGTCAGGGTCCCAACCCAAGGTGTTGTGCAATTTGTGTGTTAGAAGTGTATTTTTCTTGCAAGATCGGCTCTATATTTAGTAGAGAGATATCCATTTTACAAAGGAAGTTCTGTCGAATTTTCGGTAGAATTCTCATAAAACGTGACGTCAGGTCGATCATGAAATTCTGTGTTTGTCTGAGTTTTGTATTCCTAAATCGAGTCTCTTTTATAAGTATAAGTTAGGAATTTATTCTAATTTTTTATTACTATTATGTGTTTGTCTGAGTATTGTATTCCTAGACTGAGTCTCTTTTAGAAGTATAAGTTAGGAATTTATTATGATTTGTTATTATTATTTATTTTCTAGTCGCACCGAGATCAAGGCCTATCGGACCGGGCCCGTTGAGCTAGTCTCGAGGAACGCAAACTTGTGAGTTATTATCTTATATATGCATTGCATATAGAATGCATAAAAATTAGCATCCATGAATTTTATAATGAAATTGAATATGAATATTTCTTTAAATGTAAAATATATTTTAAGTATACTTTTAGTATATTTTCAATATATTTTAATATACATGCGACATATATATTCGTTATATTCCTAATATGCAATCGGTATATTTTTGGTTTATTTTGGTATATATGTGACTTATATATTTGGAATATTTTTAATATATCTCCAGTGTACAATTGGTATATTTTCTGTATATGATGGGTATATTTTGCTATGAATGGATGTTATTACATTATGCATTTTTATTATTTTTAATTATTAAGTTTATTTGAAGGATATTAATAGAACGTGCTACTTAGTGGGCTGCATTAGAACCGTGTATGTACTGATGCAATAGATTTTAGGGTTGAGTTATAAAATCACTTGAGGTGACTTTTATTTAATTTATTATTTGAGATTGATGTGATTGAGTAGTGTGATTGCGGGAGCTTGGTTAACCTAGTGTCTCGGGGTCCGTCACACTGACAGTGAGACTGTTAGAGCTCGGTTGACTTAGTGTCTCAAGTCCAATCTACTATCCAAAATGGAATAAGAGAATTTATTTGGAATTAAGTAAGCCTATGTAGCTAGTGAGATATTTGTTTGAGATTACGATGATTTTAGGGTTCTATTTGATCCTTCACCTAAATAAATGTTTTCTACATTTCAATATATATAAATGTGCATTTTAGCATCTATATGAAATGCCTGTGTATGTGTGTGTGTGTGTGTGTGTGTGTATGTGTACTGATGTCTAATTGTATATGACTTAGATTGCATGTATATATAATATAATAATTTACTCAGTAAGGTCTGACCCCCCTCAATTTTTTTCAGAAGATTCCTCGTCTTTATACCTCAATAGTAAACCTCTATGCTAGACTTTATTAGCCCCAACTAGATTATATAAATTATTTATCTAAACTTTTACTGTATTATAGAAAACTACAATAGTAGTGTTTGTATCTATAGAATATGGTTTTAATGTCAGAGACCTTTCTTTGAATATTGTATGAAATATTTTTATTTTATGATATGAAATTAAGTATTTATTTTTATATCAATTTAAGTTTTAATTCTGGTGTATTTTTATTTAGTTATTGCATGTGTTTTTATTTCTTAAGCTGGCTACAAGTTCCGAATTCGAAAAAATTCCCGTTCCCTAGTGCCAGTCATAACTCCCAGTTTGGGTCGTAACAAAGTTGGTATCAAAGCCCTAGGTTATTAGTGTTATTGACCTAGGTTTTCAGAGTTTTATTTTCTTTAAAACTACTACAATTACTTAGGTTTGAGTATTTCTTCGATAATTTTTCCTTGATTTAGTATTCTACGCAATCCTTAGATTGTCTATTTTGTCTGAATTCCTTTGCTTTTGTCTTTTTAGAAAAAGGAGGCGAGCTCGTGTTGCTCCACCGGTCATTTAGGATGAGGATGATGAGTCCTTTCAGGATGAGGTTTTACCTCCTGAGTAGCCAGCGAGGCATAGAGGTGGAGGTAAAGGTAGACCTCGAGGAGTGACTGGTCACCGTAGATAGCGAGAGCTATAAGATGAGAAACCTGTAGAGCCAGAGTATGAGGAAGTTACGATACCTCCAGTTGCACCACCGATTCAGATTGCCTATCAGTAGGGTAAGTCTGACCCTGAGGCAGTACTATTTTATGCCAGAGTTGGGAGGATAGCTTTCGAAGAGATGTCATATCCATTAGACTTTCTACATCTTATTGAGATGAGGACTCAGATTGCTCATACTGAGTACTAATGGATCATGATTGTCGAGTTGTCTATTGAGGGACCAACCCTGGATTAGTTTGTCCAGGTAATTCAGCTATATATGACTATGATGACTTGGGCATAGTTCAGAGAGAGATTTATGAGGAGATTTTACCCAAAGCCACTCCGAATGAGTTACAAACTTCGACTGATGAGCATCACTAGAGGTGAAAGATCTATTAAGGACTACACTAGAGAGTTTCTCTAACTTAGCAGATATGCAGAGGATCTTATGCGAGATCAATATTTTACTGTTATAACATATGTCATTAGTCTGGGTTCTGTATTTGCTGGGATGCCTACTGTGGGCCTTACTCTAGAGTCGATGATAAAGCTGGGCAAGGAGATTGAGTTGAGACTAGTCAAGCAAAGAGTTATGCCTAATTACTGTCAGTTGGGTATTCAATTAGGAGGATTTCAGACTACTCTATATTCAACCTTTCAGATTGGTTTTAGTAGTCAATAGAGAGACTCAGTGAGCCGAGAGTACATAGGAGTAGAAGACATTGCCGTACTGGACCTCGTAGACCGATCAGATTTGGGTCAGGTGCTTCTAGCAGCAATAGTGGTTGAAGTTCAGGATCAGCAGCCAGCGCGTGTTAGACTTGTGGTAGAGTCCATCAGGGACCCTGTTATATGGTGCCATTGACATGCTTTAGATGTGGACAGACAGGACACTTTGCCAGATCATATCCATATTCTAGTTTTCAGCCATAACATTTTCCATATTAGTCGATTGCCAGTGCAGCACCAGCTCCTTTTCAGTTACCTCCAGCTCAGCATTCAAGTTCGACGCAAATTGTAGCCCAACAGGGGCATGGTAGAGGTACTAGAGGAGGTGTCAGAGGTTTTGTCCAGGCTTCTACTAGTCAGTAGGGAGGTCGAGATCATGCTAAGGTTTTCCACCTCACTCAACAGGATGCTCAGGCATCTAATGCCATCATTGTAGGTATTATTCATGTTTGTTACTTGGATGCTTGGGTTTTATTTAATATAGGTGCCACACATTTCTTTGTATCCCCTGTGTTTGCTTTAAAATTATGTTGACAAGCTTCAAGGATGGCTTTCTATCGCCACTCCTTTCAGTGATTCATTGGACACCCGTTGTTCTTTCTGGTTGTCCAGTGTTTATCAAAGGCAGAGAATTACCAACAGAATTGGTGTTGTTAAATGTAATGGAATTCAATATGATTTTGGGTATGGATTGGTTGTATCAGCATTATGTCGTTGTGGATTGTCAGAGTATAGAGGTGATTTTAAAAATTTCGAATGAATAAGAGTTCAAGTTTGTGGGTGATAAAAGTTCTGCACCTTAGAATCTCATCTCTGCTATCATGGCTATGAAGATGCTAAGGAAGGGTTGTCAAGGATGTTTGGCATTAGTCAGGGATACTTTAGTGGAGAAGTTATCACTTACAGATGTTCCTATTGCCTATAAGTTTCCTTATATTTTTCCTGAGGAGTTATCAGGTTTACCACCCCATAGAGAGATTGAGTTCTGTATAGATGTGGTTCCAAGAACTACTCCTATTTCGATGCCACCCTACAAAATGGCTCCTACATAGTTGAAAGAGTTGAAGGAGCAGTTGCAGGAATTGCTAGATAAGGGTTTCATCAAACATAGTGTTTCTCTTTAGGGTGCACTAGTCCTGTTTGTGAGGAAGAAGGATGGTACCCTGAGACTATGCATAGATTATAGAGAGCTGAACAAAGTGATAGTGAAGAATAAGTATCCTCTCCTGAGGATAGATTATTTGTTTGATCAGCTTCAGAGTGCACATTTCTTTTTTAAAATTGACTTGAGATCAAGTTATCATCAGTTGCGGATCAATGAGATCGATGTTCCTAAAATGGCATTCCGCACTCGATATGGCCACTATGAATTTTTAGTGATGTCATTTGGGTTGACTAATGCACCAGCTGCTTTTATGAATCTGATGAACAGGGTATTTAGAACATTTATGGAACAGTTTATGGTAGTCTTCATTGATTATATACTGGTGTATTCGAGGAGTATGGAGGAGCACATATATCACTTAAGGACTATACTGTAGACACTGAGAGAATATCATCTTTATGCTAAATTCTCGAAGTGTGATTTCTAATTAGAGAGTGTTGCATTCCTTAGACACATGGTGCCTAAAGATGGTATCTAGGTTGATCCATAGAATATTAAGGTAGCATCTAAGTGGCCTAGATCGATGACAGTCATAGAGATTTTTAGTTTTCTAGGTTTAGCTGGGTATTATAAGAGATTTGTATAGGATTTTTTTAGAATTGCAGCTCTTATGACTCGCTTGACTTATAAGAATGTGAAGCTTGAGTGGAAATAAGAGAGAATTGCTATAGATTTTGTGGTTGGATTACCTCATTCTAAGGATGGATATGATTTCATCTAGGTAATTTTGGACAAGTTGACCAAGTCTGCTCATTTCTTGCTTGTGAAAGCCACTTATTCTGTAGTTAAATTGGTGAAGCTGTATGTTAAGCATATTGTGTGCCTTCACAGAGTACCTGTATCTATTGTATCTGATAGAGATTCATTGTTTACCTCTCATTTTTTGCAAAAGTAACGAGAAGCAATGGGCACCAGGCTTGATTTCAGTACTGCTTTTCACCCTTAAATAGTGGTCAATCTGAGAGGATGATCCAGACACTGGAAGATATGTTAAGGATGTGTGTATTGGATTTGGGAGGTAGCTAGGATGATCATTTGCCACTTGTGGAGTTTGCATATAATAACAGCTACTATAGTAGTATTGGAATGGCACCGTATAAGGCTTTGTACGGAAGGAAGTGTAGATCCCCTCTAAGTTGGGATGAGATTGGGGAGAGAGCATTCATTGGACCTGAGATGGTTCAGGATGCCGCTAAGAAGGTTATTGTGATCAAAAAGAGATTAGAGATCGCAGTTAGCAGATAAAAGAGCTATGTGGATTCGAGACGTAGAGATGTAGAATTCCAAGTTGGAGACTATATATTTCTGAAGGTGTCTCCAATGAAGGGTGTGATGAGATTTGGCAAGAAGGGTAAACTAGTATCGAGATACATTGGACCATTCAAGATTCTGGAGAGAGTGGGCATGGTTACATACTAGTTGGCTTTGCCTCCGAATATGTCTCAAATGCATTTAGTGTTCCTGAAAAGAGTCCTAGAGGGGGGGGTGAATAGGACTATCAAATAAAAATGTGGAATTAAAAGAATTCTTTACAAGAATTAAATAGAAGTTAAGAAGAAAAAATGAAGAACATAAAAATTTAAAGAGTTCGAATTCAACAACAATCCTACGTCTCCACCTAACTTATCCCTAAGTTAGGATTTTCAATCACCCACAATCTTATTCACAAGATTGAGACTGTATAAGAGTTTTATGGCTCACTCTTCTAACCTTTCAACATGAGTTTTCAAGGCTCACTCAAAAAACCAAAACCCAAGTGTTTCAATGGATAACACTTAAACCAATTCCTTTAAAAATAAATTTCACTTCCCTTCTAATCTAACCTAAGATTTAAGATGAAGAGAAATTCTATTTCTAACACACACCCAACTCTCATAAGAGTTAGACAAAGAAATAATTGTTTAAGAGAATTTGATAGCTTAATGAAAGCTTAAGAAATAATGAATGATAAACAAGTTTCTTAACTCCCATTCAGATCTAGAAGTATTTATACTAAAAAATATAGCTGTTGGAGGTGCAAATGATGTGTCTAATGTCTATATTTTGAATTATTGAGACTGATGCTATCAGACAGCTATTCATGGATTGAAACCATAATTGGCTCCTTAAGATGTTTGAATTTGCCCACACTTTCTTCATAAAAGCTGTAGATATTTGAATTATCTTTCCATATCAATTTGAATCACATAAATTGGACTTCTAAAGGTCAATATATATCCAAAATACTAAGGATTTTACAATCTATAATGCAGATTACGGTCAGACAGCTATACCCAAATTAAAGCCGTGATTTGCTCCTGAAGAAATTTGATTTTTCCTATACTTTCTTCATGAAAGCTGTATATATTTGAATTATATTTTCCATATCATTTTTAATCACCTAAATTTGACTTCTTCAGCTCATGATATGTCCAAATTACTAAGGGTTGTGCAATCTAAAATGCAGAATACTATCAAACAAATATACACAAGTTGAAGCCGTGATTTGATCCTGAAGAAATTTTAATTTGCCCATATTTTCTTCATAAAATTTGTATATATTTGACTTATATTTTCATATAATTTTGAATCACCTTCATTGGACTTCTGTAACTCAAGATATGTCCAAAATACTAAGAGGTGTGCAATTTGAGATGGCAGATGTATACGCGGATTTCAACTCAAAATTTGCCTAACCAAATGAACTTTGATTTTGAAAAATAAGCCTAATTCAAAAATCTCAAGATGTCTACTTCAAATGTTAAGAAGCTCATTTTCTCATTTAAGAGGTCTAAATATGTCAAAAGTCTTCTTCAATCTCAGAGGTTCAATCAACCTGAAAAGTCACTATTCATCCAAAAGTGTATATGCTTGGTATATGTTTGGTATATAATTCCCTACACACTTAATTGAAATTATTAGTATAAAAATTGTTTGTCAGAGTCCAAAATTAGGAGTTTGATCATGCAAATGGTTAACAGTTCCATATCTCGATGCTGAGGAAGTATATTTCAGACCCTTTACACGTGTTGCAGCTTGATAGTGTGGAAGTGAATGAGGACTTGACATACGAGGAGGAACCTATTGCGATTGTTGACTATCAAGTTCATTAATTGCATTCGAAGCAGATTCCGATGGTCAAGGTGTTGTGGCGAAGTAACAACATGGAGGAGCACACTTGGGAGACTGAAGCAGAGATGCGAGCTTCTTATCCTTATCTCTTTCCTCGATGATTCTTGTTTCTGTTCTTTTTTTTGAATTCGAGGATGAATTCTTACAAGGAGGGGAGATTGTAATGACCTAGTATTTTAAATAAAATAATATTATTTTGAAATATGCACTATTAATAATTTTAAATTTTATTTGTATATTATTATTAATATTCGCTAATATTATTTATGTATTATATTCTAAGAAGTTTTTTATGTAAAAATAATTTGTTTTACATGGGATAACTTGATAATATTATTGTTGTTTTTGTTGTTGTTGTTTTGATTGAAGGGCATTTTGATAATTTTATAATTAAAAAAATTAGAAAAGTCAAACGGGTCAAACTGTCTTCTCTCTTTCTTCTTCTTCATCATCATCTTCTTCTTCATCTTGTGGTTAGCCTTCACTGTGTCATCAGAGCTGCCCCAGCTGTCACCATCGACCACCACCATCTCCAGCTTCTCCTAAACGTTGCCAATCACTTTCAATTCGCCGCAGAACCACCGGAAAGGTCGCACACCGAGAGTGAAGCTCCATAATTGCCGGTGAGCTTTCGGCCTCCATAGAACTTCATTACAGTCTCTTATGAACACTCTTGAATAGATGAGTCCATTTTCAAGCTCCGTTTGAGCTCAAATCTCTTCAATTTTTAGATATCTTCAATTTTTAGTTTATATATTTTAGGATTTTTATTTTTTTGAACTAGATATTGTTTGATTCATGAAAACTTGCTTAAGAAATATTGTTTGTGGTAACTTTAGCTTCACAAATATATTTTTGTGTATTTTTTTGAATTAATGTGAATTTTTTGGTAATTTTTCATTATTTTAATATTAAAATATTGAATTTTTTTTATAATTATGTTAATTAATTAGTTTAATGGAAATTTAGTTAAATTAGTGTTAGTAATTTGAGTTAATAATTTTAGAATTATTAAAATAATTTTTGGTGAATTTATATAATTTTTTAGAATATTATTTATATTATGTGAATTTTGTATTTATGAGTTAATTGGGAAATTTTGTGAAAATTATAGTTAAATAATAGGCTTTAAATGATTTTAGAATTATATAGGGTATTAAAATGATTTTTATAAATTATTTATTATTTTTAACTAATTAATACTAATTTTTGAAAATTAAATTCAAATAATATATTATTTACTATTTCAGTGATTAAATGGATTTTTAATTATTTTTAATATATATTTAAGCTATTTGAAGATATAAAAGTAAATTTTTACTATTTTATATTGAATTGTTGAAAAAATTGATTTTTATTAATATTATATTATTATTTGAGATTTTTATTTAATTATTGTGAAAATAATTGTATTTAGTGTTTTAATGTTTAAATATATTATATTTTGGTATTTTGTGGACATTTATGGAATTTAAGATTTTTAATATATTTATTATTTTATTTATATTTTTAGTGAATTGTGAATTTCGGTTGGAAAATTGTGCAGTTCAGGATCCCACCCCGAGGTATTGTGAAATCTGTATGTTAGAAGTGTGTTTTTCTTGCAGGATCAGCTCTACTTTTTAGTAGAGAGATGTCCATTTTACAAAAGAAGTTCTGCTGAATTTTCGATAGAATTCTCGTAAAACGTAAAGTCGGGTCGATCCTAAAATTCTGTGTTTGTCTGAGTTTTGTATTCCTAGACCGAGTCTCTTTTATAAGTATAAGTTAGGAATTTATTTTGATTTGTTATTATTATTTATTTTCTAGTTACGCCGAGATCGAGGCCTATCGGACCGGGCCCATCGAGACAGTCTCGAGGAGCGCAAACTTGTGATTTATTATCTTATATATGCATTGCATATAAAATGCATAAAAATTAGCATCCATGAATTTTATAATGAAATTGAATATGAATATTTCTTTAAATGTAAAATATATTTTAAGTATACTTTTAGCATATTTTTGGTATATTTTAATATACATGCGATGTATATATTCATTATATTCCTAATATGCAATCGATATATTTCTGGTTTATTTTGGCATATATGTGGCTTATATATTTGGAATAACTTTAAAATATCTCCAGTGTACAATTGGTATATTTTCTGTATATGATGAGTATATTTTGCTATGAATGGATGCTATTACATTTAAATTATGCATTTTTATTATTTTAATAATTATTAAGTTTATTTGAAGGATATTAATAGAACGTGCTACCTAGTGGGCTGCACTAGGACTGTGTACGTACTAATGCAATAGATTTTAGGGTTGAATTATAAAATCACTTAAGGTGACTTTTATTTAATTTATTATTTAAGATTGATGTGATTGAGTAGTTTGATTGCAGGAGCTCGGTTAACCAAGTGTCTCGAGGCCCATCACACTGACAGTGAGACTGTTAAAGCTCGGTTGACTTAATGTCTCAAGGCCAATCTACTATCCAAAATGGAATAAGAGAATTTATTTGGAATTAAGTAAGCCTACGTGGCTAGTGAGATATTTGTTTAAGGTTACGATTGTTTTAGAGTTCTATTTGATCGTTCACCTAAATAAATGTCTTATGCATTTCAATATATATAAAAGTGGATTTTAGCATCTGTGTGAAATGCATGTATATATATATATATATATATATATATTGATGTTTGATTGTATATGACTTAGATTGCATGTATATATATTATAATAATTCACTCAGTGAGGTATGACCCCCCTCAATATTTTTTCAGAAGATTCCTCATCTTCAGACCTCAGTAGTAAACCTCTACGCCGGACTTCTTCAGCCCAGGTTAGATTATGTAAATTATTTATCTAAACTTTTACTATATTCTAGAAAACTGTAGTAGTAGTGTTTATATCTGTAGAATGTGGTTTTAATGTCAAAGACCTTTCTCTGAATATTGTAAGAAATATTTTTATTTTATGATATGACATTAATTATTTATTTTTATATCAATTTAAGTTTTAATTATGGCATATTTTTATTTAGTTATTGCATGTGTTTTTATTTCTTAGGCTTGCTACGAGTTCCGGATTTGAAAGAATTCTTATTCTCTAGCATCGGTCATAACTCCCGATTTGGGTCGTGACATGGAGGCAACTGATAAAGGGTTGGAGCTGAACTAGTGATGGACTGCTGTAGAAACTGCTACTAATAGCCAGAATAAGGACATGCTTTGGCAAAATGCCTCGTCTGTCTGCATCTAAAACAAGCTCTAAGAGTCATGTAGCATGACCCTTAATGGACTCTCCTACACATCTGACAAGCACTGGTTGTTGATCTAGTACTACCACAACTTAAACTCTGACCAATGCTACTACTGGTAGCACCAGAATCGAATATGATAGGTCTATGTGAACCACCATGGCCATGTATGCTACTCTTATGGACTCTCAACTAAAGTCTCTAGCTTTGCTGATGTAATATCCCGTGTTTTTAAATATTTTTACACTGTACCGGGATATGCAGTGTCAATAATTTCTGTATATTATATGATATTTTTACGAGTTAATATGTATTTAAAACCTATTTTTAATACTGTGTTTTATCTACAGTACTTTACGTAAAATTTTCTCGGGACTTGCATTTTCGAAAAAATTTTCACGTAAATATTTTAATATTAATTATTTTAAATATATTTTCGGACTTGCATGGACTCATACGTATTTTTAAAATACTAAATAAAGCCTACGTGTGTGTATATTTATTTAATTAGGGTTTAGTATTACCCTAATATTTTATTTATTATTTATTAGTTTTATTGATATTTAATTATTTTTATTTAGTATAAATTATTAAAATATTAAATTTTATGTGTGTGGTGTATATTTAAAGTGTGTAATTTAATATTATTTTATTATATAGTGTAAAGTATATATATATACATTAAAATTTGTCAAAAATCAAAAGAATTGGAAAATTACCATTTTGCCCCCGTGAGCTTCTTCTTCCCCGACCGTTCCCTTCACCGTCCGGTCGCTACTACTGCCGTTTCTTCACCGTGGGTGTGCCGTCCGGTGTGCCACCACCTTCCTCAACCTTCCTCGTCGCATGTGGTAGCCGTTTCCGACGTCTGGAAGTCGGTTTTGGCCGGAGAGGCCGAAACTTTGGCCACCGTCGATCACACCGATTCCGGCCACCATTTCTGACACCGTCAGTCTCTTTATTCTCCTTGAGCTTCGGTGAGTGTGATTCTAGCTTTGGTTTGAGCTTAAATGGTCTAGAATTGCTTAGCTTTCGAATTTTCAATTTCGGCCTATTAGGGTTTTTGATTTTTTTGAGCTTCGAATTGATTGATTTATGAAAAATACCTTCACAAATATTGATTCTAGTAGCTTAATCTACATTTATGAATTTTTGTAGAATTTTTGGAGATTTTTTGGATTTTTGGGTATTTTTGAATATTTTAATATTATTTTCTAATTTTTGGAAATTAATTATTTAAATTATGAAATTGGAGTTTATGGTTAAATTAGGTGTTGAAATGAATTATAGGAATTTATTTGGAATTTTTATGAATTTCTAAGTATTTATTTTGAATTATTGAAGTTTATCTGATTTTGAGAAATTAGGTTAAATGTGTTTTTATTTGAATTTAATTGGTTAATTGGGTTTAATTATTAATATTATTGATAAATATGTTGAGAAAATTAATTTTGGATAATTTTATGATTTTTGGTGAATTTTTGAAGTAATTTAAGTATATTTATATATATAGGGGTATTTTGGTAATTTTACCCTAAATTGGCTAAAAATGTAATTTAATTGGTTTTAATAGTTATTTAAGGAATAAAAATGATTTCTACAAATTATTTAGTATTTTTAACTAATTAAAACTATTTTTCGTAAATTATTTTCAATTATATATATAATATACGGTTTTTCAAATAAAATGAGTTTTTATCGGTTTTTACTGTGTTTTAAGGCTAATTAGGTAATTTTTACCTATAAAATGTATTTCTAGGTTGTAAGGATATTTTTGGTATTTCTGAATTATTCTGTGTTTGTGGACCCCGGTCGATGGATTGTAGTTTGGAGTCCGACCGAGGGGTTGTGAATGAGTTGTGGTGTTTATTTTCGAAGTGTATTTCCTTGCAGGGTCGGCTCTACTCTTTTGAGTAGAGAGATGTCCGTTTTACAGGGGAGGTTCTGCAGGATTTTCGGTAGAATTCTCGTAAAACGTGATGTCCAGTCGAACCCTAATTTCTAATTCTGTGTTTAATACTCTAGATCGAATTCTAGGATTTCTGTTAGGGTTATTCTGATGTCAATTATTTATTTCTTGTTTAGTTGCGCCGAGACCGAGGGCTAGTGGACCAGGCCCGTCGGACCCGTCTCGTGGAGCGCACTAGGTGAGTTACTATACTATATATATATGCTTAGGATGCATGATTTAGAAATATATGTTTTATTTTGATTAAAATGCATAAATAATGTGATTTGTATTTAAGTATATTTTTGGTTTATTTTTGGTATATAATAAATTATATACATGTTTTATTAATAAAATATATTTAAAATGTTTTTAAATATATTTTTAATTTAATTTATGATTTGATTGGATTTATTTGACATATATATACTCGAAATATACCTGGTTTACTTTTGGTATATTTTCGGTATATATATGTGGTTTATGTTGTTATTTTATTGAAATTCATACATCATTTATTTTTATGAATGGATGATTTATTTATTAATGAAGGATATCGATAGAACGTGCTACCTAGTGGGCAACACTAGGACCGAGTACGTACCGGTACGCCTATAGTATTTAGGCTATACTACTAACTATTTGTGGATATTGATTTGATGTGGTTATTGATATGTGTGAGATGTGGTTTGTGGGTGTGATTGCTGGAGCTCGGTTGACCAAGTGTCTCGGGGCCAATCACACTGGCAGTCAGACTACTGGAGCTCGGTTGACTTAGTGTCTCGGGGCCAGTCTACTGTCTAAATGGATTAAGTGGATATATTTGGAATAAGTGAGCCTGTATGGCTACAGTGTTGTCTAACACTATTTCCGAGGTTGCAATATTCTAGGGTTCTATGTGATCCTTCATAAAAGATGATTTTCAGATAAAATATATAAAAATGATTTTATTGCATCTGTGTGTAATTGCCTGTATATATATATTAGATATATACTGTTGACTGTATGCATTATCATTTATTGTGTATGTATATATATTATAGTAATTCACTCAGTGAGGTCTGACTCCCCTCCGTTGACTATTTTTCAGGAGAATCAATATCCTCAGACCTAAGTAGCAGGTCGATACGTCGGATTTCTTTCGCTCCGGCTTCTTTGTGTAAATTATCTACTTGAGTCTTATTTATTTAATCTAGACACTGCAGTAGTTGTGAATTAAAGTATTGGATTACATGTATTTTATTTTAAAAGAGATGTATTATATTGAAACTGGATTTGTATTAAAGATTATATATCTATGAGATGAGATTTGATTTAAATCCAGTTGATGTGAATAATATTATGATATTATGATTTTTATTTCCGCTGCATATTATATGATTATTGTTATTATTGCATGATTTATTTTATTTTTAGGCTTGCTACGGGTTTCGAATTCGAAAGAATTCTCGTTCCCTAGCGCCGGTCATGGCCCCTATTTTGGGTCGTGACAAAGTTGGTATCAGAGCGGAGTTCTGTGTCAGGGCTTAGTTATGTGAGTTGTGGCCCTAGTTTTCGAGTTGTGTTTTCTGTTGAACTACTGCAGTGTATTAGGTTCGAGTATGTCTTGATGAGTATTCCTTGCTTTAGTTTTCAGCGTTATTCCTCTGTTTTCTGTTTTGTTTGAACCTTTCCGTTTTTCTTTTCAGTATGAGGAGGCGAGCGCGTGTCGCTCCACCGGTCGTTGAGGCCGAGGATGATGAGTCTTTTCAGGATGAGGTTTTACCTCCTGAGCAGCCAGTTAGACGTAGGGGTCGTGGCAGAGGTAGACCTCGAGGAGCGGCAGGTCACCGTAGGCAGAGAGAGTTACAGGACGAAGAGCCTGTTGAGCCTGAATTTGATGTTCATGTTCCTCCAATTGTTCAGCCTACCTATCAGCAGGGTATGTCTGACCCTGAGGCAGCTTTGTTCTATGCCCGAGTTGGCAGGATTGCTTTCGATGGTACTTCTGATCCGTTAGATTTTCTGCATGCGATCAAGACTAGGACTCGGACTGCTCATACCGAGTACCAGCGGATCATGATTGTTGAGTTTTCTGTTAAGGGACCAGCCTTAGATTGGTTTATTCAGATGATCCAGCCCTATATGATGACGATGACATGGGCTCAGTTTCGAGAGCGATTCATGAGGAGATTCTGTCCAGAGCCTCTTCGTTTAAGCTATCGTCTTCGATTGACCAGTATTTCTCGTGGAGATCGATCTGTAGAGGAGTACACCCGAGAGTTTCTTCGACTGGGTAGATATGCTGAGGATCTGATGCGAGATCAGTATTTCGCAGTCACTACGTATGTTACTGGTTTGGGTTCAGCTTTTGCTGGTATGCCTACAACAGGTCTTACTCTGGAGTCTGTGATCGAGTTGGCTAAGGAGATTGAGCTGAGGTTAGTTAGGCAGGGAGCGATGCCTGATTATTACCAGCTAGGAGTTCAGTCTAGTGGATTGCAGGCTACTCCGTATTCGAGTTTTCATGTTGGATCGAGTAGTCAACAGTGAGGTCCGACTCAGCAGAGTCAGAGACAGCAGCAGCGAGTGCATCGGAGCAGAAGACATGGCTGTGGAGGTCAGTGTAGATAGTTCAGATTTGGATCAGGTGCTTCGAGCAGCAGTAGTGGTCATAGTTCTGGATCAGCTGCCAGCGTTTGCCTGACTTGTGGTAGAGTCCATCAGGGACCGTGTTATCTGACACCACTGACATGCTTCAGATGCGGACATACAGGACATTTTGTCAGATCATGTCCTTATTCCGGGTATCAGCAGCAGCAGATTCCGCGATTCCCACAGCAGTCGATTGCTAGTGCAGCACCTGTGCCATTTCAGTTGCCACCAACCCAGCATCAGAGTTCCACTCAGTTTGTTCCACAGCAGAGTCGTGGTAGAGGTACTAGAGGAGGTGCCAGAGGTGTTGGCCAGGCTTCTACCAGTCAGCAGGGAGGTCGAGGTCAGGCCAGAGTCTTCCATCTGACTCAGTAGGATGCTCAGGCATCTAATGCAGTCGTGGCAGGTATTGTTTCTGTTTGTTACCTGGATGCATGGGTTTTGTTTGATCCGGGTGCCACGCATTCGTTTGTTTCTCCTATTTTTACTTCTAAATCTTGTTGGCAAGCTTTGAGGATGGCTTTTCCTTTGTCCGTTGCCACTCCTCTGAGCGATTCCTTGGACACCGATATTGTTCTTTCTGGTTGTCCAGTTCTCATGGGAGATAGAGAATTACCCGCTGATTTGATTTTGTTGGATGTGATGAAGTTTGATGTTATTTTGGGAATGGATTGGTTATCTCAGCACTTCGCCGTGGTAGATTGCAGGAATAAGGAGGTGACTTTTAGAATTCCTGGTGAAGAAGATTTTAAGTTTGTGGGTGATAGGAGTTCAGCACCTCAGAATCTTATTTCTGTTATTACGGCTAGGAAGTTGTTGAGGAAAGGATGTCAGGGATATTTGGCATTGATCAGGGATACGTCAGTGGAGAAGTTATCACTCACAGATGTTCCTGTTGCTTGTGAGTTTCCTGATGTTTTTCCCGAGGAGTTGCCAGGTTTACCACCTCACAGAGAGATTGAGTTCTGTATAGATGTGGTTCCAAGTACTACTCCTATATCTATGCCACCCTATCGAATGGCTCCTGCAGAGTTGAAAGAGTTGAAGGAGCAGTTGCAAGAGTTGTTGGATAAAGGTTTCATTAGACCTAATGTTTCTCCTTGGGGTGCACCAGTCCTGTTTGTGAAGAAGAAGGATGGTACCCTAAGACTGTGCATTGACTACAGAGAGCTGAATAAGGTGACAGTGAAGAACAAGTATCCTCTCCCGAGGATAGATGATTTATTTGATTAGCTACAGGGTGCCCAGTTCTTTTCTAAGGTTGACTTGAGGTCAGGTTATCATCAGCTACAGATTAGTGAATCTGATATTCCTAAGACAGCTTTCCACACTCGATATAGCCATTATGAGTTTTTGGTGATGTCTTTTGGTTTGACTAATGCACCAGCAGCTTTTATGGATTTGATGAACAGGGTATTCAGACCGTATGTGGATCAGTTTGTAGTAGTCTTCATTGATGATATACTAGTATATTCTAGGAGTATGAAAGAGCATGTATATCACTTGAGGATTGTACTGCAGACATTGAGAGATCATCAGCTTTATGCTAAATTCTCGAAGTGTGATTTCTGGATGGAGAGTGTTTCTTTTCTTGGACACGTAGTGTCTAAAGAAGGTATTCAGGTTGATCCACAGAAGGTTGAGGCAGTGTCTGAATGGCCTAGACCTACTTCTGTTACAGAGATTCAGAGTTTTTTGGGTTTAGTCGGGTATTATAGGCGATTTGTGCAGGATTTTTCCAAGATAGCAGCCCCTATGACTCGCTTGACTCAGAAGAATGTTAGATTCGAGTGGTCAGAAGCTTGTGAGAATAGTTTTCAGTTGTTGAAGGAGAAGTTGACCACAGCTCCAGTGTTAGCTTTGCCTAATGGTGTGGATAAGTTCACAGTTTACTGTGATGCCTCTAGAATTGGTCTTGGTTGTGTGTTGATGCAGAATGGAAGGGTGATAGCCTATGCTTCGAGGCAGTTGAAGAAGCATGAGCAGAACTATCCTACACATGATCTTAAGATGGCTGCAGTAATCTTTGCTTTAAAGATTTAGAGACATTATTTGTACGGGGTGACTTATGAGATATTTACTGATCACAAAATCCTTAAGTACATTTTTCAGCAGCGAGATTTGAATCTGAGGCAGAGAAGATGGTTGGAATTGTTGAAGGATTATGATTGTGAGATCTTATATCATCCGAGTAAAGCTAATGTTGTAGCAGATGCCTTGAGTAGGAAGTCCTCAGGTAGTCTTGCTCACATCAGTGTTGAGAGGAGACCATTAATCCAAGAGTTACATCTGTTGGTGGATCAAGGTCTGATGATGAAGATTAGTAGATCAGGTGGACTGCTAGCTCAGTTTAAAGTACGATCTGTATTGAGGGATAGGATTAAAGCAGCTCAGAGCCGAGATCCTATTTTGTTAGAGCTTGCAGAGAATGTCAGAGCAGGGAAGTTCACTGATTTCACACTTGATGATGATGGTGTGTTGTGGATCAGTGGTAGATTGTGTGTTCCTGATGTGGATGATTTGAGAGAAGAGATCCTAGAGGAAGCACATTCTACAGCTTACAGCGTTCATCCAGGTGTCACTAAGATGTACCACAGTATCAGAGATTTATACTGGTGGGACGGATTGAAGAAAGATGTCGCTGATTATGTTGCTAAGTGCTTGACGTGTCACCAAGTGAAAGCCGAACATCAGAAGCCTTCTGGGAAGCTTCAGCCTCTTCCTATTCCCGAGTGGAAGTGGGAAAGGATAGCTATGGATTTTGTGGTCGGTTTACCTCGTTCGATGGATGGATACGATTCTATCTGGGTGATCGTAGACAGATTGACAAAGTCTACACATTTCTTGCCTGTGAAAGCCACCTATTCTGTTGCTAGATTGGCGAAATTGTACGTGAAGCATATTGTGTGCCTTCATGGAGTACCTGTGTCCATTGTGTCAGATAAAGGTTCGGTGTTTACTTCTCATTTTTGGCAGAAGTTGCAGGAAGTGATGGGCACTAGGTTGGATTTTAGTACTGCTTTTCATCCTCAGACAGATGGCCAGTCTGAGAGGATGATCCAGACATTGGAAGATATGTTGAGGATGTGTGTCTTGGATTTGGGAGGTAGCTGGGATGATCATTTGTCACTTGTTGAGTTTGCATATAATAACAGCTACCATAGCAGTATTGGCATGGCACCGTATGAGGCTTTGTATGGAAGGAAGTGTAGATCCCCGTTGAGTTGGGATGAGATTGGTGAGAGAGCTTTGACTGGACCTGAGATGGTTCAGGATGCTGCAGAGAAAGTCACCGTGATCAAGCGAAGATTAGAGACAGCAGTAAGCAGACAGAAGAGTTATGCGGATCCTAGGCGCAGAGATGTGGAGTTTCAGGTTGGAGATTTTGTTTTTCTGAAGGTATCTCCGATGAAGGGTGTGATGAGATTTGGCAGGAAGGGTAAGTTAGCACCGAGATATGTTGGACCGTTTAAGATTCTGGAGAGAGTTGGCACTGTTGCATATCGGTTGGATTTGCCTCCGAGTATGTCACAGGTGCATCCAGTATTTCATATCTCGATGTTGAGGAAGTATATCTCAGATCCTTCTCACGTGTTGCAGCCAGACAGTGTAGAAGTGAGTGAAGATTTGACGTTTGTGGAAGAACCTGTGGCGATCGTAGATTATCAAGTTCGACAGTTGCGATCGAAGCAGATTCCGAAGGTCAAGGTTCTGTGGCGCAGCGATAAAGTTGAGGAGCATACGTGGGAAACTGAAGCTGAGATGCGAGCTTCTTACCCGTATCTCTTTCCTTTTTTATCTTGTTTTCTGGAACTCGGGGACGAATTCTTGTAAGGGGGGAAGACTGTAATATCCCGTGTTTTTAAATATTTTTACACTGTACCGGGATATGCAGTGTCAATAATTTCTGTATATTATATGATATTTTTACGAGTTAATATGTATTTAAAACCTATTTTTAATACTGTGTTTTATCTACAGTACTTTACGTAAAATTTTCTCGAGACTTGCATTTTCGAAAAAATTTTCACGTAAATATTTTAATATTAATTATTTTAAATATATTTTCGGACTTGCATGGACTCATACGTATTTTTAAAATACTAAATAAAGCCTACGTGTGTGTATATTTATTTAATTAGGGTTTAGTATTACCCTAATATTTTATTTATTATTTATTAGTTTTATTGATATTTAATTATTTTTATTTAGTATAAATTATTAAAATATTAAATTTTATGTGTGTGGTGTATATTTAAAGTGTGTAATTTAATATTATTTTATTATATAGTGTAAAGTATATATATATATACATTAAAATTTGTCAAAAATCAAAAGAATTGGAAAATTACCATTTTGCCCCCGTGAGCTTCTTCTTCCCCGACCGTTCCCTTCACCGTCCGGTCGCTGCTACTGCCATTTCTTCACCGTGGGTGTGCTGTCCGGTGTGCCACAGCCTTCCTCGCCGCCTGTGGTAGCCGTTTCCGGCGTCTGGAAGTCGATTTTGGCCACCGTCGATCACACCGATTTCGACCACCATTTTCAACACCGCCGGTCTCTTTCTTCTCCTTGAGCTCCGGTGAGTGTGATTCTAGCTTTGGTTTGAGCTTAAATGGTCTAGAATTGCTTAGGTTTCGAATTTTCAATTTCGGCCTATTAGGGTTTTTGATTTTTTTGAGCTTTGAATTGATTGATTTATGAAAACTCCCTTCACAAATGTTGATTCTAGTATCTTTATCTACATGTATGAATTTTTGTAGAATTTTTGGAGATTTTTTGGATTTTTGGGTATTTTTTAATATTTTAATATTATTTTCTAATTTTTGGAAATTAATTATTTAAATTATGAAATTGGATTTTATGGTTAAATTAGGTGTTGAAATGAATTATAAGAATTTATTTGGAATTTTTATGAATTTCTAAGTATTTATTTTGAATTATTGAAGTTTATCTGATTTTGAGAAATTAGGTTAAATGTGTTTTTATTTGAATTTAATTGGTTAATTGGGTTTAATTATTAATATTATTGATAAATATGTTGAGAAAATTAATTTTGGATAATTGTATGATTTTTGGTGAATTTTTAAAGTAAGTTAAGTATATTTATATATAGGGGTATTTTGGTAATTTTACCCTAAATTGGCTAAAAATGTAATTTAATTGGTTTTAATAGTTATTTAAGGAATAAAAATGATTTCTAAAAATTATTTAGTATTTTTAACTAATTAAAACTATTTTTCGTAAATTATTTTCAATTATATATATAATATACGGTTTTTCAAATAAAATGAGTTTTTATCGGTTTTTACTGTGTTTTAAGGCTAATTAGGTAATTTTTACCTATAAAATGTATTTCTAGGTTGTAAGGATATTTTTGGTATTTCTGAATTATTCTGTGTTTGTGGACCCCGGTCGGTGGATTGTAGTTTGGAGTCCGACCGAGGGGTTGTGAATGAGTTGTGGTGTTTATTTTCGAAGTGTATTTCCTTGCAGGGTCGGCTCTACTCTTTTGAGTAGAGAGATGTCCGTTTTACAGGGGAGGTTCTGCCGGATTTTCGATAGAATTCTCGTAAAACGTGATGTCCAGTCGAACCCTAATTTCTAATTCTGTGTTTAATACTCTAGATCGAATTCTAGGATTTCTGTTAGGGTTATTCTGATGTCAATTATTTATTTCTTGTTTAGTTGCGCCGAGACCGAGGGCTGGTGGACCAGGCCCGTCGGACCCGTCTCGTGGAGCGCACTAGGTGAGTTACTATACTATATATATATGCTTAGGATGCATGATTTAGAAATATATGTTTTATTTTGATTAAAATGCATAAATAATGTGATTTGTATTTAAGTATATTTTTGGTTTATTTTTGGTATATAATAAATTATATACATGTTTTATTAATAAAATATATTTAAAATGTTTTTAAATATATTTTTAATTTAATTTATGATTTGATTGGATTTATTTGACATATATATACTCGAAATATACCTGGTTTACTTTTGGTATATTTTCGGTATATATATGTGGTTTATGTTGTTATTTTATTGAAATTCATACATCATTTATTTTTATGAATGGATGATTTATTTATTAATGAAGGATATTGATAGAACGTGCTACCTAGTGGGCAACACTGGGACCGAGTACGTACCGGTACGCCTATAGTATTTAGGCTATACTACTAACTATTTGTGGATATTGATTTGATGTGGTTATTGATATGTGTGAGATGTGGTTTGTGGGTGTGATTGCTGGAGCTCGGTTGACCAAGTGTCTCGGGGCCAATCACACTGGCAGTCAGACTGCTGGAGCTCGGTTGACTTAGTGTCTCGGGGCCAGTCTACTGTCTAAATGGATTAAGTGGATATATTTGGAATAAGTGAGCCTGTATGGCTAGAGTGTTGTCTAACACTATTTTCGAGGTTGCGATATTTTAGGGTTCTATGTGATCCTTCATAAAAGATGATTTTCAGATAAAATATATAAAAATGATTTTATTGCATCTGTGTGTAATTGCCTGTATATATATATTAGATATATACTGTTGACTGTATGCATTATCATTTATTGTGTATGTATATATATTATAGTAATTCACTCAGTGAGGTCTGACTCCCCTCCGTTGACTATTTTTCAGGAGAGTCAACATCCTCAGACCTCAGTAGCAAGTCGATACGTCGGATTTCTTCCGCCCCGGCTTCTTTGTGTAAATTATCTACTTGAGTCTTATTTATTTAATCTAGACACTGCAGTAGTTGTGAATTAAAGTATTGGATTACATGTATTTTATTTTAAAAGAGATGTATTATATTGAAACTGGATTTGTATTAAAGATTATATATCTATGAGATGAGATTTGATTTAAATCCAGTTGATGTGAATAATATTATGATATTATGATTTTTATTTCCACTGCATATTATATGATTATTGTTATTATTGCATGATTTATTTTATTTTTAGGCTTGTTACGGGTTCCGAATTCGAAAGAATTCCCATTCCCTAGCGCCGGTCATGGCCCCTGTTTTGGGTCGTAACAGCTGATAGAGCCAATTTAAAAAGTGATGTACTGAGTACTCTACGATCCTCCTACCTGTACACCTCCCAATTGATAGTAATTAGGCATAACTCCCTGCCTGACTAATTTGAGCTCTATCTCCTTGGCCAACTCTATCATCGACTTAAGAGGAAGGCCTATAGTAGGCGTCCCAACGAATGCAGAACCTACTCCGATGACATACATCGTAACTGTAAAGTACTAATCTCTCATCAAGTCCTCTACATATTGACCCAGTTTGAGGAACTCTCTAGTGTACTCCTCTATTGATCTGTCACCTCTGGTAATACCCGTCAGCCGAAGTCAGCAACTCATTTGTATAGGCTCTAGACATAAACACCTTATGAATCTCTCTCAAAACTGAGCCCAAGTGAGTGTCGTCATGTGCGGTTAAATGACCTAAAGGAACCAATCCAAGGCTAGTCTCTTGATAGACAGCTCGACTATCATGATCCTCTAATACTCAGTGTGAGCAATCCAAGTTCTTGTCTCAATTGCATGCAGAAAATCTAGAGGGTCTGTAGTCCCATCAAATGATATCCTACCGACTCTAGCATAAAACAACGCTGCCTCAAGGTCACATATGTCCTGCAGATAACTAGACTGAATCTGCAGTGCGACTGGGGTTATAGCAGCTTCCTCAAACTCCCACTCTACATGTTCCTCATCCCATAGCTCTCTCTGCCTACAACGACCTATCGCTCCTCGAAGTCTACCTTTGCCTCTACCTCTATGCCTAACTGGTGGCTTAGGAGGTAAAAACTTATCTTGAAAGGACTCATCTGTCACGACTAAAACTGAGAGTCATGACTGCTACTAGGGAATGGGAATTCTTTCGAATCTGGAATCCGTAGCATGCCTTAAAAATAAAAACACATGCAATAATAATATAAAAATACACCAGAATTAAAAATTTATTTAATATCAAAGGAAATCTTTATATACCATACATAATGAAAATATTTCATATAATATTCAGATACAAAAATCTCAAACTAAAATAATACACATCTATCACAACAACACTACTACTGCAATTTCTAAAATATAATAAAAGTTCAGATATAAAGTTTACATAGTCTAATCGAGGCTAAATAAGACCACATAAAGTACTACTAGGGAGGTCTAAAGAGGAAGAAGATCCTATAAAAAAAATATTGAGGTGAGTCAGACCTCACTGAGTGAATTATTATAATATATATACATGCAACCTAAAGTCATATATAGTCAAGCATCAATATAATAATATACATATACACACATTTCACACAAATGTAAAAATATGCTTTTATATAATAATAAATGCAGAAAATGTTTATTTAAGTGAAGGATCAAATAAAACCCTAAAAATAATTGCAACCTCAATCATAAAAATCTCTAGCCATGCAGGCTTACTTAATTCCAAAGAAATTCTCTTATTCCATTTTTTAACAGCAGACTGGCCCCGAGACACTAATTCAATCAAACTCTCGTAGTCTCACTGTTAATGTGATTGGCCCCGAGACACTAGATTAACTGAGCTTCCGTAATCACACTACCCACTCATTGCAATTCTCATATTCAATTAATCAAATCTCTCCTCAAATAAATCTCATAACGATGAATCCTAACTCTAATGCACTGGTACGTATATCGTCCTAGTGTAGCCTACTAGGTAGCATATTCTACTGATATCCTTCAATTAAATCATATAATTGTTGGAAAATAATAAATGCACAATTAAAACATAATGGCATCCATTTTATAAAGAAATATATCAATTATATCCCAAATATATACTAAGCATATACTAAAAATATTCTAAATATATATGCCATATATATATATATATCAAAATATACCATAAGCATACCAAAATTATACCTAATATATATTAAGAATATATCAAACATATACATCGCCTATATATCAAAATAAACCAAAAATATACGAAATCATTTAATAAAATAATTCATGTTTTAAACATATTATGGAAACATGCATGCTCATAATCATGGATCCTATATGCAATGCATATATAAAATAATAACTCACAGATTTGTGCTCCTCTAGACAGACTTGACGGGCCTGGTCCGATAGACCTCGGTCTTGGCGCAACTAAAGAAAATAAATAATAATAACAATATCATAATCAAACACCTAATTCATACTTTTAGGAATTCTAAAGAAAAACTCGATCTAGGACATGACTCGACCAAAATTCAAAAACTCAAGATCGACCCGACGTCACAGTTTACGAGAATTTTACCGAAAATTTGGCAGAGTCTCCTTTATAAAATGGGTATCTCTCTACTGAAAGTAGAGCCGATCCTAAAAGCAAACAAACTTCTAAAATTATAAATGCACAACACCTTAGGTTCGGATCCCGAACTACACAATTTTCCAACTGAAGATCACAATTCACAAAAATCAATATTTAATAATAATAATAATAATATAATAAAAATCATTAAAATCCATAAACATCAATACATAACCACAATATAATATATTTATATAACAAAAACATCAAAGATAATTATTTTTCCAAATAAATTAATAAAATCTCAATTAAATTATATAATACAAATAAAAATCCATATTTTCAATTATTCGAAATTAACTAGTAAAATTCACAATTAATTATTTAAATAGTTTAAATATATAATAAAAATAGTTAAAAATTCATTTAATCACAAAAATAGTAAATAAATTATTATTTGAATATATTTTCAAAAATTATTAATAATTAGTTAAAAATAGTAAATAATTCATAAAAATTATTTTAATACTATTTATTATTCCAAAATTATTCAAAACATACTAATTAACCATAATTTCAATTAAAACTCAAAATTCACTAATTTATATTAATTTTTTCAAAAATTAAATTTTCACATAAACTTTCAAAAATTCATAGTAAATAATCGGAACACAATTTTCATAAACTTTCTTCACAAACTATATTTGAAATAATCCAAAAACTTTACTAAAAATAAAAATATTTTCCAGCAAAGATCAATGGAACAGTGACTCACCGGAAAATTCAAACCTCAGAAATCAAATAATTCAACAAAAATATAATTTGCATAGATTAAGCTACACACAACAACTTTTCTAAAGATAATTAGCTTAAATCACAAGAAAATAAGCTCAAAAAAATTTAAAACTAAAATTAACCTAAATAAAAAACTTGAAGAAAACTTGCAATCTATATGTTCTAAAATTAAACCGAGCTTAGGCTTACTCAGAGCATGAGGATCCAAACAAGCCTAGGGATGCGAGCTTTGGTCACTAGAAAAGCCATCGGTGACAAACGAACCTCCGCTGTTGCTGCTACGGTTATTGTTGTTTTCGACGTTGAGCTAGCATGCTGGAGGTGGTTGAAAGGAGAGGAGAAGGAAGGGAGGTGATGGTGGTGGGTGATTGCAGCTGATGGATGCCGGCGAGGTTGGGGTGGTGGCGTGCAATGACGGGAAGCAGGGGAAGAAGAAAGAAAAAGAAAAAGAAAAAGAAAGGGAAGAAGGAAAAAAGAAATCCAAAAAAATTTTGATCCTGACCCTTTATATATATATGTATATATATATATATAATCATCAACATATATATATATATACATATATATAATATACCACATTAAATAATAATACTAATAGTAATACTGATAATAATGGTACTAATAATAATAATAATAATAATAATAATAATAATAATAATAATAATAATAATAATATTTTTAAATAACAATAAATTCCAAATAAATCATCTACATGACAAAATATTTAAAATAAATTAATAAATACTATTCACAAATAATTATAATATATGTAAAAAATTTTAAAATATTATTAACATTGCATATCCCAAAATAATTTTTAATAAATTAAAATAAAGGGTTATTACATCATCATCCTTAGCCTCAAAGACAGGTGGAGCGACACGCGCTAGCCTCCTCATTCTGAAAAGATAAAAACCAGTGAAATTCAGACAAAACGAATAACAATAGACATCTTAACAATTATGTGGAAAACTATGTCAAGGAAAACTTATTGAAGATATAATCGAACCTAATTTACTACAATAGTTTTAAAGAAAACACAACTCTAATAATCTAAGTCTACAACACTAAAAACCTAGGCTTTGATACCAACTTTATCATGACCCAAATCGGGTAGTCATGACCAGTGCTATGGGATGGAAATTCTTTCAAATCTGAAACCCATAGCAAACTTTAAAATAAAAACGCATGCAAATGTAATACAAAAATACGCCAGAATTAAAATTTTAAATAGTATAAAAATAACTCTTTATATCATAACATATTAAAAATATCTTTATACAATATTCGATACAAGATCTCTAATAATACAACACACTACTAATACAATAACACTAGTACTGCAATGATTACTAAAATACAAAAAAATGATAGTTCAGTATTTACTACAAAGGAGGTATGATGTAGATCCTGAAAAAAAAATATTAAGGGGGTCAAATCTCACTGAGTGAATTATTATAATATATATACATGCAACCTAAAATCATATACAATCAAGCACTAGTATAATAATATATGTATACATGTATTTCATACATATGCCAAAAATCCACTTTTTATATAATAGTAAATGCGGAAGAAATTTTGTGTGAAGGATCAGAGCAGTACCCTAAAAATATTCGCAACCTCGATCACTAAATCTCACTAGCAAACAGACTCACTTAATTCCAAAATATTTCTCTTTACCATTTTTGGACAATAGACTGGCCTTGAGAAACTAAGTCAACCAAGCTCCCAAGTCTCACTGTCGGTGTAATTGGCCCCGAGACACTAGGTCAACCGAGCTCCCATAACTACACAATTCTTTCACACAATCACAATATTTGATTATTTAAATCTCACATCAAATATCTCATAATATCTACCCTAAAATCTAACGCACTTGTATGTACATAGTCTTGGTGCAGCCTACTAGGTAGCACGTTCTACTACTATTCTTCAAATAAATCTTAGAAATTATCAAAAATAATAAAATGCATAATTTAAACATGATAGCATTCATTTTTAAATAAACATACCAAATATATATATATAATCATTTAATAAAATAAATCATTTTTAAATACATTATAAAAATTATGGATCCACATTAATATGTATTCTACATGTAATACATATATAAGATAATAACTCACAGTTGTGCGCTCCTCTAAAAGAGATAGATCGGTCTGGTCCGGTAGGCCTCGGTTTCGATGCAACTATAGAAAATAAATAAATAATATTATTAGAATCGAAATCCTAATTTTATACGTCTAGAAATTCTAAAAAATGACTCAATCTAGGACACAACTGGACCAACAATTAAAACTCAGGATCAACCCGAAGTCACGTTTTAAGAGAATTCTACCAAAAATTCGGCAAAGTTTCCTTTGTAAAATTGATGTCTCTCTACTAAAAGTAGAGTCAATCATGCATGCAAACACACTTCAATATTCATAATAGCACAACTTCTTGGGTTGGGCCCCCAAACTACACAAATTGTCCAACCGAGAATCAAAATACACAAAAATCAATAATTTAATAATAAATATTAAAAATCACTAAAATTCATAAAAATTAATAAAATACCTCAATACCATTTATTTAAATAACAAAAACACTAAAGATAATTTATTTTGAAATTAATTTAATAAAATCTCAAATAGCATTAAATAATATTAGTAAAAATTCTATGGTTCAGATATACGAAATTAAACAACATAAATTTCAATTAATTATTTAAATTGCACAATTATATAATAAAAATAGCTAAAAATCCTTTTAATCATAAAATAATAAATAAAATTATTATTTGAATATATTTTCAGAAATTATTATTAATTAGCTAAAACTAGTAAAAAATTTTGTAAAAAATTATTCTAATGATATTTATTATTCAAAAATTATCCAAAACACACTTATTAACAACAAATTCAATTAAAATACAAAATTTACTAATTTTTCCAAAAATTATCATAATACTAAATATTTTCTAAAAAATAACCAAAATTACTATAAATTCGTAAAAATTTATTTTCTCATTTATAAAGCTTAATATTTATATTAAATACAGAAATTAGCATTATTTTCAATAAAAATCATATAATTAATAAAATTCACCTTATTTTTTCATAAACACAATTTTACACATAAACTAAATAAATTCATAATTAAAAATCTATAATTAATTTCACCAAATTTTCTTCACAAACTATAATCCAAATAATGTAAACAATTTACTAAAAATATAAAAAAATTTCCGGCGAGGATCACTGGAATAGTGACTCGCTGGAAAATCAAAACACAAAAATTCAAATAATTTAGAAAAATCAAACAAAAATATATATGAGTAGCTCTTGATGCACACAACAACATTTCTAAAGGAATTTAGCAAGAATCACACTAAATCAAACTGAAAAAAATCAAAAACCTAAATTAACCTAAATTAAAACTTGAGCATTGATCAATTACCAGACGTCCTAAGCTCAAAACGACTTAAGAATCAGTTTGCTCGAACTAAGAGGAGTTGAATGAGCCCTGAACCACGAGCTCTCTCTGTCACGACCCAAAACAGGGGCCATGACCGGCGCTAGGGAACGGGAATTCTTTCGAATCCGGAACCCGTAGCAAGCCTAAACATAAAATAAAATAAAATAAAGCATGCCATAATAACAGTAACAGTATGATATGCAGCGGAAAATAAAATCATAATGTCATAATATCATTCATATCAACTAGATTAAATTCAAAAATCATCTTATAGATACATAATCTTTAATACAAATCCAGTTCAATATAATACATCTCTTTAAAACAAAATACATGAAATCCAATACTGTAATTCACAACTACTGCAGTGTCTAGATAAAATAAATAAGACTCAAGTAGACAATTTACATAAAGAAGCCGGGGCGGAAGAAATCCGGCGTATCGACCTGCTACTGAGGTCTGAGGAAGTTGACTCTCCTGAAAAATAGTCAACGGAGGGGAGTCAGACCTCACTGAGTGAATTACTATAATATATATACATACACACTAAGTGATAATGCATACAATCAACAGTATATATATAATATGTATATATACAGGCAAATTCATACAGATGCAGAAAAATCATTTTTTTATATATTTTACTAAAAAATCCCAATTTATGAAGGATCACATAGAACCCTAGAATATCGCAACCTCAGAAAATAGTGTTAAACAACACTCTAGCCATACAGACTCACTTAATCCAAATATATCCACTTAATCCATTTGGACAGTAGATTGGCCCCGAGACACTAAGTCAACCGAGCTCCAGCAGTCTAACTGCCAGTGTGATTGGCCCCGAGACACTTAGTCAATTGAGCTCCAGCAATCACACCCAAATCACATCTCACATATCAATAATCATATCAAATCAATATCCACAAACAATTTAATAATATAGCCTAAATACTATAGGCGTACCGGTACGTACTCGGTCCTAGTGCTGCCTACTAGGTAGCACGTTCTATTGATATCCTTCATCATTAAATATAAAACATTCATTTACAATAATAAATGATGCATGAATGTACATGAATTAACAATATAAACCATATATATACCGGAAATATACCAAAAGTAAACCAGGTATATTTCAAGTATATATAATTCAAATGAATTCAATCAAATTATAAATTAAGCTGGAAATATATTTAAAAACATTTTAAATATATTTTATTCACAAAATATGCATATAATTTATCATATACCAAAAATAAACCGAAAATATACTTAATATAAACTTAAGAAATAATCAAATTATTTATGCATATTTAATCGACATAAAACATGCATTTCTAAATCATGCATCCTAAGTATATATATATAGTATAGTAACTCACCTAATGCGCTCCACGAAACAGGTCCGACGGGCCTGCTCCACTAGCTCTCGGTCTCGGCGCAACTAAACAAGCAATAAATAATCGATATCAGAGTAACCCTAATAGAAATCCTAGAATTCAATCTAGAGTATTAAAATACGAAAACAGAATTAGGGTTCGACTGGACATCACGTTTTACGAGAATTCTACAGAAAATTCGGCAGAACCTCCCCTGTAAAACGGACATCTCTCTACTCAAAAGAGTAGAGCCGACCCTGCAAAGAAACACACTTCAAAATACAAGCTCAACACAATCAAAATCCCACGGTCGGACTCCAAACTACAGTCCACCGACCGGGGTCCACAAACACAGAATAATTCCAGATATAACAAAAATATCTTTAAATCACAGAAATACATTTTATAAATAAAATTACATAATTGACCTTGAAACACTATAAAAACCGATTAAAACTCATTTTATTAGAAAAATCGCATATTATATATATAATTGAAAATAATTCACGAAAAATAGTTTTATTTAGTTAAAAATACCAAATAATTTGTAGAAATCATTTTTATACCTTAAATAACTATTAAAACCAATTAAATTACATTTTTAGACAATTTAGGGTAAAATTACCAAAATACCCCTATATATATAAATATACTTAAATTACTTCAAAAATTCACCAAAAATCATTCAATTACCCAAAATTAATTTTCTCAACATATTTATCAATAATATTAATAATTAAACTCAATTAACCAATTAAATTCAAATAAAAATACATTTAACCTAATTTTTCCAAAATTCCATAAACTTCAATAATTCAAAATAAATACTTAGAAATTCATAAAAATTCCAAATAAATTCCTATAATTCATTTCAACACCTAATTCAACCATAAACTCCAATTTCATAATTTAAATAATTAATTTCCGAAAATTAGAAAATAATATTAAAATATTCAAAAATACCCAAAAATCCAAACAATCTCCAAAAATTCTACAAAAATTCATACATGTAGATTAAGCTACTAGGAACAACATTTGTGAAGGAAGTTTCCATGAATCATCCAATTTGAAGCTCAAAAAAATCAAAAACCCTAATAGGCCGAAATTGACAAATCGAAAACTAAGCAATTCTAGACCATTTTAGCTCAAACCAAAGCTAGAATCACACTCACCGGAGCTCAAGGAGAAGAAAGAGACTGGCGGTGTCAAAAATGGTGGCCGGAATCGACGTGATCGACGGTGGATCGGTTTTCGGCTTCTCCGGCCAAAATCGATCTCCCGACGCCGGAAACGGCCTCCACAGGTGGCGAAACTGGTCGGGGAAGACGGTGGCACACCGGACGGCACACCCACGGTGAAGGAACGGCACGGCAGCGACCGAAAATGGAGAAGGGAGAATCGGAGAAGAAGAAGAGGACTCGGGGGCAAAATGGTAATTTGGCAAACTTTTGTAATTTTGACAAATATATGTATATATATATACTTTATACTATATATTAAAATAATATTAAATTACACACATCAAATATACACCACACACATAAAAATATTAATATTTTAATAATTTATACTAAATAAAATTAATTAAATAACAATAAAACAATTAAATACTTAATAAAATATTAGGGTAATAATAAACCCTAATTAAATAAATATACACACACAGGCTTTATTTAATAATTTAAAAATACGCATGAGTCCATGCAAGTCCGTAAATATATTTAAAATAATTAATAATACATTGTTTACGTGAAAATTTCCCCGAAAATGCAAGTCCCGGGAAAATTTTACGTAAAATACTGAAAATAATAGACAATAATTAAAATAGGTTTAAAATACATATCAACTCATAAAAATATCATAATATATATACAAAAATTATTGACACTGTATATCCCGGTACAGTGTAAAAATATTTTTAAAAACACGGGATATTACACTCTCTGTCGGAATCACTACTGACATTGTTGTTGTGTTGCTGAGTTCGTCAGTGACAGGGGAGGAGAAGGCTGGCGGACGATGGCGGGAAGGGAAGGGAAGAAGGAGGTGAAGCTGGTGAGTCTCAGTGGTGGTTTTTGGTGGCTCACGGTGGCACAGGCTATGCTGCAGGAGACCGGGAGGGAAGAAAAAGAAGAAAAAAAAAGGAAAAGGAAAAAAAAAAAAGAGATAGGGAAAAAGAAAAACCCAAAAAAATTTTAATGCTTTGACCCTTTTTTTTAATTAGGAAAAGACTATATATATATATATATATATATATATATATATATATATATATATATATACTAACAATAATATTTTTAAATAAATAATCACTTTCAAATTAATTCCTCCACTACATATTAAAATATTTATGATAAAATAAATTAATACTATTCACAATAATAATATTAATAGATAAATAAATAATAATATACAACACTAAAATAAAACTACATAATATATAAAAATTTAAAATATTTATTAACACTGCATATCTCAAAATAAATTTTTAATAATTTATAAATATCGGGTTATAAGAAACAAGCAACACATGATATATAGATAAAGATTGAGGATTACCTATTTCTCTAATGCCCACAATTTTTCCTTTTGTATTGTCTTTGAATATAACATGTCCTCCATCCTTAGTATCAAGCTTGTTGAATTGCTCCTCGTCTCCCTTCATATGCCTTACCTTAAACATCCAATATCAAGATACCACTTGCTTTTTTATCTTATGGATTTCAAGCACACCTACACAAAACAATTTAAGTGTTCTTTTGAACCCAAACCTTTCTTGGTCTAGGTTAGTTAGTTTCAAGATAATCCAAAGGAAGTAAATTCGTGTATAGTCTTCTATAGAAGCACACATTGTTGGTATGTCCTTTGATCATGCAATATGAACATATGACATTTTCAAATTTATTTCTCCTATGATGATATGTTTTCTTAGTGTGTGAAACATGTCTTTTGTATTATAGTGATGTGTGTCTCTTATTATTTTGAGTTATGGTGTGAGACATGCATTAGTAATGGCAATGTGTATTTTAATAGGTTTGTGCAATATATTTAGGTGCATTGTATTCTGTAACATGCTTATGAGTGTTGTGTTTAGTGTATATATAAGTATGTTTGGGTTGCGTTCTTCTAACATATGTCTTACCTCTTTGTGCCAATGAAGGTTGAGTCTTATAATACTTTCCTTAATCATTTAACGCATAAGACTTATTAGCTTTAAAAGGTTGAATATCATTTGGTTTGGAGGTAGAAGGAGTGGAGTCATGTGAGCCTTTAACAAAATTAATGTGTTATGATAATGATGAAGGTATTCCATTTTTATATCCAATTCCATGGGTATCTCCATGAAATTTTTGAGATTCAAAAAGACTAACCAAATTTTCTTTTCCTCTCTTGAATTTAGCAATGGAATTCTTTAATTCTAAGAACTCCTTAAAAAGCTTATGATTTTCACAACTTGATTTCTTGAGTTGATCTTCCAATGAATTAGAAGATTTTGCATTGTTAACAAGTTTTTCATTTGATTCAACAAGTTTATTAAAATAATTTTTTAAACTTTCAAATTCTTTGGTCAAGCTAGCTAAATCATGCTTATAATGTTTCTTCTTAGATAATAAGCTTTTGCATTTAAGTAAGAGTTTGCTCATAATAGCGCTCTCAACATTATCATCATCAAATTCATTATAATCATAATAATCATCATAAAAGGAATTAGAACTAGATGGTACCTCATTTTCATCTTCAAGGGCCATGAAGCAAAGATTGGCTACTTATTATTATTGTTCTTATTCTTTAAATTTAGAGGAGTCATCCCAATTAGACAGGATTTGCACTTTTTTGTGTAATTTAATCCCTATGTTGAGTTCAATCGAGATAGTGCTTTGTGATATCTTTCTAAGACTAAAGATTATCAAATCAATGTTAACTTTCTTCGTAAAAGTTATAGATATTTGTCTTATATTTCTATATCACTTTGAATCACCTCAATTGAATCTCTGTAGCTCAAGATATTATTGAACCTGCACAATCAAAAATGAAAGCTGCATATGCTGACTTTGACTCAAGATTTTCTTACCCAAATGAGCTTGAATTTTAACAAGTAAGCTTAATTCAAAAAGCTTAAGATGTCTACTTAAAAATTTATGAATATCATTTTCTCATTATATAGCTCTAAGGATGTCAAAAAGACTCCTTGAATCTCAGAGATCGAATTAGCTCAAAAGCATACTTATCAATCCAAATCATGAGGCAACTCATGAGCATATCACTGTATATCCAAAAATGTATCTTTTTAGTATATAATTATTTCTCAAAGATTGTGGACTTTCATAGATTAAGATATGTCATCAAAATGTATATTTATACTCTTTCAATAAGTATTTCATTATCTCCAATCATTTAACAATTAAACTTCATGATAGCTCAACTTCCTACACATTTAGTTGAAATCATTATAATCAAAATTATTTGTCAAAGTCAAAAATTAAGAGTTTGATAATGTAAATGGTCAATGTATATGTCTTAATATGCTAGAGGATAGAGTTTGTATTAATTTACCTATTAAAATATTTTTGAGACAAATTCCAAACTTAGTTGCAACCACATAACCTTCTCCTCATTCTTCCTTTATAGGTGATTTCTTTAGTGATTTTATATAATTTATAAATAATATAAATTTGAGTTCTAGTTCTAATTTTTAAATTTTTTTTATTTTGTTATTATTTAATGATCTAAATAAAAAATTTTAGTGTTATTCTTTTTTTTTTTTTTTGAAAGATTAAGTTTTATTAAGAAATAGAAGAACACCAACAAAGCTGGGAAAATAATACAAACAAAATTAGGGCCTTACCAACACAACAAGCTAACTAAGGCTAAAGTGAATACTCATCAGTAAACACTAAGTTTTTTAAAGGTTGTGAGGAAAGCATTGAGACGATTTGTTATCTCCGTGATTGATTCTTGAGGATTCATTTTGAAGAGTTCATATTCATACATATGAAGTTGAAGCTTTTTGCTTTTTACTTGTACATTGCCTTCATAATGGTTTTTCAATCTCTGGCTAAAATGCAATGTTGAAGCTTGCATCCTTCTTCTCTTATCATGGAAGAAAGTAAAGTGATCATAACCTTTTTATTTTTGTAATTTTCTTCCTTTTGATTATTACTCCAACAACTTCTTGAAAGAGTAGTTTGTAAACCATCAATGATAGTTTTTTGTGGTTGCTAACCTTTAAGAATAACTTCCCAAAGTCTAATAGGATCACAATCTAGATATAGTTCCATTTTGAACTTCCAATGAAGATAATCATTACCATCAAAGAATGGTCTAAGTGAAGACATATTTTAAGATTCACTCCCCATGATCTTGTATTTTAGCAACTAAGTTCCTAGAATCCAAGTTTTAATACCAATTGAAAGAGTCCTAAAGGGGGGATGAATAAGACTATCAAACAATAATAAGAAATTAAAAAGATTTTAACAAGAATTAAAAAGAATGTTGAGAAGGAAGAATAATGAACATGAGAATTTAAGGAGTTTGAATTCTCAATAATCCTACGCCTCCACCTAACATATCCCCAAGTTAGGATTTTGAATCACCACAATCTATTTCCCTAGATTAATTTTTACAACTTAAGTTTTAGGCTTAACTCAAACATTAGAACTTGAGTTTTCAAGGCTCACTCAAAAGCCAATTCAAAAGTGTTTTTAAGGCTCATATAAAATCGAAATCCTTAGTGTTTTAATGGCTAAACACTTAAACCAATTCCTTTAGAATAGGATCTCACTTCTCATTTTCTTAACCCCATAAAATAGAAGAATAAGAATTTCTATTCTAACACTCACCAATGCTCATAAGAGTATACAACAATAAAATCAATTTTGAAAGAGTTTAGAGAGCTTAATTGAATACTTGAAAGTATAGAGTGAATAAACAATTTTCTTAGCCTTAAAATAATCTTCAGATGTTGTATTTATACTTGAGCAATTCAATTATAGCTGTTAGAAGCAATAATTTCATTCTTAACAAAATCAAAGTCCATTTGAATGAAATTTGGATTTTTGAGCTACATCAATCCCAATCAAGATGAATATTGAATAGTCAGTAGGAGCCATTGTATTTGAATTTTTGCATTGGTCCCAATTGAGATATTAATGTCCCGAGCATTGTTTTAGTCGGGAAATTAGATCGGGATCAGTTCTACTAAAAATTGAAGTTTTTTAGAAATTGGTTTGCCTTGGTTTCGGTCGAGACCATGACAGGATTTGCACTTTTTGTATAATTTAGTCCCTATGTTGAGTTAAATCAAGATAGTGCTTTATGATATCTTTCTGAGACTAAAGATTATTGAATCAACCTTAACTTTCTTTATAAAAGTTGTAAATAATTGTCTTATATTTCTATATCACTTTGAATCACCTCAATTGAACCTCTATAACTCAATATATTATTGAAATACTAAGACCTGCACAACCGAAAATGAAAGCTGCATATGCTAACTTCGACTCAAGATTTGCTTACCCAACTAAGCTTGGATTTCGACAAGTAAGCTCAATTCAGAAAGTTAAGATGACTAATTCAAAATTGATGAAGATCATTTTCTTATTATATAGCTCTAAGGATGTTAAAAAGATTCCTTGAATCTTAGAGATCGAATTAGCCCAAAAGCATACTTATCAATCCAAGTCGTGAGGCAGCTCGTGAGCATATCACTGTATATCCAAAAATGTATCTTTTTAGTATATAATTACTTCTTAAAGATTATGGACTTACATAGATTAAGATATTTCATCGAAATGTATATTTATACACTTTCAAGGAGTATTTCATTATCTCTAATCATTTAACAATTAAACTTCATGATAGCTCAACTTCCTACACATTTAGTTGAAATCATTAAAATTAAAATTGTTTGTCAAAGTCTAAAATTAAGAGTTTAATTATGTAAATGGTCAACATATATGTCTTGATATGCTAGAGGATAGAATTTGTATTAATTTACCTATTAAAATATTTTTGAGACAAATTCCAAACTTAGTTGCAACCACATAACCTTCTCCTCATTCTTCTTTTACAGGTGATTTTCTTTAGTGATTTTATATAAATTATAAATAATATAAATTTGAGTTCTAGTTCTAATTTTTAATTTTTTTATTTTGTCACTATGTAATGATCTAAATAAAAAATTTTAGTGTTATTCTTTTTTTTGGAAAGATGAAGTTTCATTAAGAAATAGAAGAGCACCAGCAAAGCTAGGAAAATAATACAAACAAAATCAAGGCCTTGCCAACACAACAAGCTAACTTAGGCCAAAGTGAATACTTATAAGCAAACACTAACAAAGCCGCTAATAAACATAATATACTAAATAATGAAAATAAACTAAGAGGAAGAAATAGACCAAAATAACAAAACAATGCTATTATAAAACTAAACTACTAGGGCAACAATAAAAAATAAAGGTCTAACAACTCCACTATCTTTCATTAGAATTCTAGTAAGCTCTAAGGGTGCATTACCATAGATGTTAACATTCTAAATAGGAGATCATGTCTCGACAGCCAGTCCACTGGTCTATTGGCATTCCTGCTGATTGCTTGAAAAAGAGTATTGCTACTATAATTATTTTCTTTTATGATCTGTAATATTTCTTCAATGATAGCCTTGAGGTCCCATTTTAGCTCTTCCAGACCTCTAACTTGAGCCTTCAATACTGCCTCCACAACAATACAAGCATCAGTTTCTATTATTGAGTTACGTAATTGGTAATGGTTGTTAAATAAGATAACTTCTTTAACTATTATAGTGTCGGCTACTTCTACTAATAGGCTATGAATCTTTTTAGCACACACTGCAATAACCTTTCCTTCATAATTTCTGCATATAAAGGAATATTAAGCTATTTTTTCTTATCTCCATCAAAGCTAGTATCACAATTGAATTTGTGATTTCCAAACAAAGGAGGGTGCCAATTTTAGAGAGATTGAGTAACTCTCTGCTGAACCAAATCTAGAGGTTTATAATTCTTTATCCATTCATTCCATTGCTTATTACATTTGGCTATCGCTTTCCAGGGGTTATAAGAAGAGCCTTTAAAGATCTCCTTGTTTCTATGCTTCCAAACTTTCCAACAAGTGACAACAGCCAACTCCAATCTATTTCCATCTCTGTCATAGTTTAAATTATGAATAGCCTCTTTCCACTGTGATTTGAAGGAAAAATTATCAATTTCTATTGATTTAAAACATAAAGGTGATCCATACCACACTCTCATCACTTTGGAGCAGAGGAATAATGCTTTATGGATTTAGGTTGCCCTTTACAAAGCTACCAAGTTGTGCCTTATGAGCAATTTCTCTTTGTTAGGTTGACTTTAGTGGCCAAGGCATCTCGGCAATATCTCCAAATAAAAAAGTTTAATTTTTTGGCCACCTTAAAATCCCAAATAGCATGCCATTCCTTTTTAGTAAGATTTGAAGAAGCTAGTTGTTGATTAGTAGAATTAGCCAACCTAGTTTCTTCCTTGAGAATTTAATAACCAAATTTTACTATATAATTTCCCTTTCTAGTATGATGCCAAACAATATGATCTCTTCCTCTACTCCCCATAACAAGAATTCTTTGAATTGCTCAAACCTCTTCTGGTGAAAATAACTATTAAAGTATTCTTAAGTTTGAAGTTTGACCTTGTTGATTAATTAAATCCTCAACTAAGACACTTTGCATACCTTATGGTCGACTAGTTTGTATTTTAAAACCTAAAAGGTCTGGTAGCCATTTGTCTTCCTAAATCCTAACAAATTACCCCAATGAAATATTGCAATGACAACCTTTTTCCAGCACCTCCCTTCCTTTTAACAAACTAAACCACAACCATAATGGCCTATGACCAAGGTCAGATTTCCAAATATCAAAGTGTGGAAAGTAAAAAGTCTTTAATAATTTAGCACTTAAAGAATTTGAATACTTGATGATTCTCTAATACTGTTTAGAGAGTAAAGCTATATTAAAAGGCTCTAACTTTCTTAAACCCAGTCCACCTTTACCCTTATTTTCAATTAAATTTTTCAAAGCCACCTAATGTATTTTTCTCTTATCAACAAACTGAGACCACCAAAACCTCTTAATCATTGCTTCCAATCTATTTGTAACATTTTCAGGAATCTTGAAGATTGACATTATATATGAAAGAACTGTTTGAAGCACTGCCTTCACCATAATATCTTTTTTAGCTTGAGACAAACAATTAGCCTTCTATCCTTATACCTTGTGAAGAACAAGTATGGATATATTTTGGAAAAGTTGGGTTTTAGTTTTTCCCCGTTCCATAGGGATACCTAAGTGATTAGATAGAGATTTCTCTTCTTTAATACCCAACATTTCTGAAATTTACGTCCGCTTAGAGAAAGGGGTGCCAACACTAAATAGTAGACCCAATTTATTCAAATTTATTCTTTGGCCTAAAGCTTTAGAGTATTCCCCTAAAAATCTTTTAATATTTCTAGCTTCATTAGTATTTGTCTTATCAAAGAAAAGAGTATCATCTACAAATTGGATATGTGTTAAAGCGGGACATCCTCTTTTGATCCTTCTACCTGTCCGAGTTCCACTTCTTTGACAAACATTCTCAAAAGAACATCCGCCACAAGGATGAAAGTATAAAGGGACAAAGGGTCACCCTGTCGTAATCCACGTCTTAAAGAGAAACTTTTCTACACTTCACTATTTAGAATAATAGGATTAAATATTGTAGTGATGCACTTCATAACTTGTTGGACCCATTCTTCTTGAAATCCCAGCTTTCTCAATACAAGCTGCACAAAATCCCAATTTCCCTATTATAGGCCTTTTCCATATCTAATTTAGTTACCATCCCATGATTTCTACTTCCCCACCTTCTTTTTAAAGCATGCATTACTTCATAAGTAACCACTATATTGTCTATTATACTCCGATTTGGAACAAAAGTCAATTGGTAAGGAGTCATCAATTTATCAAGCCAAATTTTCAATCTATTGGCTAAGAGTTTGGAGATTACCTTATAGCTAAAATTGCAGCAGCTTATAAGTCTAAATTCAGCCACTCTATATGAATTTTTAACTTTAGGAACCAAAGCAATAAGAGTTCTGTTAATACCTATCTCCATTTTCCCTTCCTTCATGAAATCTGATACCAAACTAATGATGTCAGTTTTAACTTCCTCCCAATTTTCTTGGAAAAAGACTCTTGAGAAGCCATCAGGTCCTAGTGCTTTTATCCTGCCTAACTAAAAAATGGCCTTCTTCCCTTTTACCTCTATCACATCAGCTAGTAGATCTTGGTTTATTTGGTTTAAGACCAGCATTGGAATGATATTTATAAATCTTTGACTGACCTTAATCGCTTCTTCCTCATAGAGGTTGATGAAAATTTTATAAATTTCCTTCTTAATTGCTGCTTCAGAGTTCAACCATGCTCATTGTTCATCCTTGAGTTTCATTATCTTATTATGTTACCTTTGTTTAATAATGGAGATGTGGAAAAACTTAGAGTTTCAATCGCCCGCTCTGAACCAGTTGATTCATAACCTTTGTTGCTAATACATCTCTTCTTTTTGCTAAAGCTCTTGCATTTCTCTCTTTAGGCGAATCTCTCCCTCTTTCTCACTTAATGAGTACTATCCTTCGTTGATCTTATTTAGCTTGTGTCATTTATCCTGTGTTTGATGTTTTCAATCTTTTGCTTTGGATCTTGAAATTTCTCCTTGCTCCATTTCAGTAACTACCCCACACTCTCATTAATCTTTTTTTGTGAAATGAGTTTTTGAGCTCTGTTTAGCATCCTATTTCAAAATCTGCTTTATAATAGTTTGGCATTCCTCGTCCTTATGCCAGCTCTATTCAAACCGAAATCTTTTACCTCTTTTTTTCTTGCATTTTATCAACTAAAGAACAAAAGGACGATGGTCAGAGGCATAAAATTTCTCATGTACCATTGCTGCATTTGGGAATGACAAGTGCCAATCCAATATAGCTAGAGCCTTATCTAATCGAATCATAATACGATCCGCGCCATCTTTTTTGTTATGCCAAGTGAAATGGGGGCCCTTAAATTCCACCTCCACAAGACAACATTCATCAACAAAATTTACCATTTTTTCTGTTTGAGCCCAGTTGAATCCATAACCTCTGATCTTATCTCTAGGATCAATTTAGCTATTGAAGTCCCTAGCTATAAGCTAAGGGAGATCTGAACCTAGGTTGAGAATTTTTGCTTCATCGAACACCTATACTTGATTTCTTTTATCTGGTGCACCGTAAAATCCTATAAAATGCCATACATCCTCTGCTTTAAGGATTACATTAATGAAATGCTTTTGTTTATTGCAAATCTAAATTTCCCAATCACTTTTCCACTATAATGATAGCCCTCCCGATAGCCAATTTGGATCCATATATGTCCCATTATCAAACTTGTTTCTTTCCCTTTGATCCTCCATGTATTGTTGGTTCTATTTTGTTACCATCAAAAATACCATTTGAGGTTAATGGATTCAGAGTAGATATCTAAGTGCCCTTGCGGTCATCTTATTAGCCACTCCTTAACAGTTCCACACCACTATACTCATGGCTCATCTCTACTTTGCCCACTTGAGAAGCCTAAGAAAAGCTTAGTCAAAACTAGAAAATTTTAGAGGAAAATGATGAACTTAGTCGAGACTGGATAACTTCTGAAGGATAAATGACTATTTATCCTCACCGGAGCACCATGGTAAGAGAGACACGACAATTAGATAACTATTGAAGAACAAATGACTATCCACCCTTACCGGAGCAATGACGTAAGAGAGACTATTGATTGAGCCAAAGTGTCCTACTTCTTAGAACTCCAAGAAAAATATCCAGAGCTAAAACTGAACATATAACCTGAAGTGCTTCTCATATCATCACAAGATCTTGCCCAATCACTATCAGAATAACCATGTAAATTCAGCATTTTCTATTTCTCAAACATGATACCAAAATTGACAGTGCCTTTGACATATCTAAGCGCTCTTTTTGTAGCTTTAAAATGCACCTCAGTTGCACAATGCATAAATCTAAATAACAAACTTACAACAAACATGATATCAGGTCTTGTTGTTGTAAGATACATCAAACAACCAATGAGACTCTTGTATAATCCTTCATCAACTTTCTCAACTCCATCATCCTTTTTCAGCTTCTCATTCTGCATTAGTGGCATGCTTATGGACTTGCAATTCTCCATGCTGAATTTCCTGAGCACTTCTTTTGTATATTTTTCTTAGCTAATGAAAATCCCTTATTATGATTGTTGAATTTCCATGCCAAGAAAATATGACATCTCTCCCAAGTCTGTCATCTCAAAGGCCTTCATCATTTGAGCTTTAAATAATTGAATCATCTCTTCATTATTTCCTATCACAAGAATATCATCAACATACAGAGAAACAACAATTAGATTTTCACCAACACTCTTCAAATATAAGGTGGATTCACTTGGACTTTCTGTGAAACCATTTGTCAGTAAATGATCATCAATCCTGCTATACTAGGCTCTTAAAGGCTGTTTGAGACCGTATAGAGATTTTTTAGCAAATACACCTTATCTTTATTTTCTTTCTTCACAAAACCTTTAGGCTACTCAATAAAGATCTCCTCCTCCAAATGGCCATTCAAAAATGCTGACTTGACATCAAGTTGATAAATTTTCCACTCCAAATGAGCTGTAAATGCTAAAAGCAATCTGATTGTGTCTAGCCTCGCAACCGATGCAAATGTCTCTGAGAAGTCCACTATAAACTGTTGGGCATACCCTTTGACTACCAGCCTTGCCTTGTACTTGTTGATTGAACCATCTGCATTCAACTTTGTTTGAAATACCCACTTTACACTAATGGGTTTCTTATGGCTTGGTCTGTCTACTAATACCCAAGTCTAATTTTTTTCTATCATCATCAGCTCCTTTTTCATTGTAGCAACCCACTTTGAATCTTTCATAGCATCTGCATAACCTACAAGCTCAAGTACAATAACATTACAATTATGGTAAATGTTATAAAGTAATTTGGTACCTCTAATAGGAATATCATCAATACAATCATCAAATTCTTCAATCTGACTTTCAATAAGAGCAATATCTTTGATTTCTTCATGCTCCACCTCTGACTTGTCCCAATTCCATATAGCAAGCTCATCAAACCTGATGTCCCTTGTGATTATTATTTTTTCATTTAAAGGTTGATAGACCTGATAGCCTTTGGTGGTCCTACTGTAGCATATAAAGATCCCAACATCAGCCTTTTGATCAAGTTTATCTCTTTTTACATCTAGAACATAAGTGTAACATATGTAGCCAAATATCTTCAGGTTTTGTACAGATGGCTTGTGAACACACCAGACTTCAAATGGTGTTTTATTTTTTAGCTTCTTTGTCAGCAACTTATTAAGCAAGTAAACTGAAGTGTTGACTGCTTCAGCCCATAACTTCTTGGGAAGCTTCTTCTCAAATAAAAGACACCTGGCCATGTTCATCATTGTTCTATTTTCTTTCGCTCACTCCATTTTGTTGCAGAGTGTAGGTTATCGTCAACTGATGTTCAATACCTGCATCTTCACAAAACTTGTTGAATCTATCAGAATTATATTTAGTCCCATTATCTAATCTAATTACCTTCATTTTATGCCCACTTTGATTTTCAATCCAATTTTTGAAAGTCTAAAAAACATCAGCTACTTCTGATTTTTGTTTCATAAAGTAAACCCAACACATCCTACTGAAGTCATCAATAAATACTATATAGTACTTACTACCATTCAAGGACTATGTTCTCATTGGACTGCACACATCTGTGTGTATCAACTGTAGCTTTTCTGTCACCTTTCATGTCTTATTCTACTGAAATGGCAATTTAGATTGTTTCCCCAATTGGCAAATTTCATAAGCTCCAACTTTATCTTTAATAGTGGGCAAATTCTGAATAAGTTCATTACTATACATATATTTAAGTGCAAAGTAATGAAAATGTCCCAACCTTTTGTGCCAAAGTTCGAACTGATCCAAGGAACTAGGATATGCATATGCATCTGCTTGCAATAAATTCACTAAAAAACTCTTTGCCTTCACCTTAACTGAAAATAATTCACTCCCAATAGGATTATAAATCACACAAGTTTTATTTTTAAAAACCACAGAGTAATTCTTTTCAAGAAATTATCCCACACTCAAGAGATTTTGGTCAATTTCAAGTACAAATAACACATTTAATATTAGTTTAATACTTGAAGCACATTCAATAGCCACTGTTCCTTTACTTTTGGCAATAATATAATCTCCATTTCTAATCCTGACCTTGGAAATATACATTCGATCAAGTTCCTTGAACGTGCTCTCATCATAAGTCATATGATGAGTGCAACCGCTATCAATAAGCCATGCATCATTGGTTCTATTACTGATGAAGCAAGTCGCCATGAATAGCTACTCCTCCTTTTATTGATCAGCTACTTATGCATGATGTCTTTCTTGTTGCTTGCTCTTACACACCTTCTCTATATGACCCATTTACTTGCATGACCTACATTGAATATCAGGTCTGAACCAAAAATATCTTTGGAGATGCAATGTCTTTTTACAATGAGGACATGGAGGATATTTGCCTTTTTTTCCTCCATCTTAGTTACTATCAGCTTCCTTCTTATTTTCTTGTTCCAATGCTACTTGCCTTTTCCTACTGCATAAGCTTGATCTTTGTCTTTTTCTTGAAAGGCTCCTTCTATCATATCTTCTTTTCTAATAGCCCTTCTCTACTTTTGTGCTTGCTAACAATTGACTAGTTCAGTTAAGGAAATTTGAGTAAGATCTTTTGACTCTTCAAGGGATGATATCTTGGCTTTGAACCTTTCCAGTAGACTCACCAACACCTTCTCCATAATTCTTTTATCAGGTAATTCCTCACCAATTATCCTAATTTTGTTGACTATAGCAAGGAGTTTATTTGAATACTCCTTTATGCTTTCAGTTTCTTTCATTTTCAAGAGCTCAAATTCCCTTCAGAGATTCAAAACTTGCATTTGTCTTGTTTTGTCATTTCATTGGAAAGCTTCCTTTAGCAAATCCCAAGCTTGCTTTGTTGTCTCACAAGCCATGATACTTGTGAAAACTTCATTAGATATAGCTGAGTGAATGCAGGTCTTGGCCTTTGATCTCTTCTTCACTTCATTCCTTTGATTTCTTATAGCTTCCAATGTTGGATCTTCAGGCAATGGTTGAATTTGGTCATTTTCAACCATGTCCCAAAGTTCACAGACTTCCAAATAGGACTTCATCTTTACTGCCCAAATATGATAATTAACACCTGAGAAAACAAGTGGTGCAGCCATAAAGTTGTTTATTGTCATTGCTTGTAGGTTTGGTGTTTAAGGTTCCTCACAGATTCACTCACAATACAGGTCCCTTGAGAACAAGGGAGCTCTGATACCACTTTGTTGATGTTTAGAGAAAATTTCTGGTTTTTGATTTGACAAAGCACAACAGAAAATAAAAGAAAGATTTTGAGTTGTTGAAAGCATATTTTCTTTATTGACCAAGCTGCTATTTATACATGAAAAATCAACAAACAAATCAAAACAAATTCCTGAAAATCAGTTAACAAACACATTATCAAATCTGAAATTTAAAAAAACTTGAAACATTCAAACACAACAAAAATCAGTTGTGATATTTATTGTTATGATCTACTGAAACTGACAGCAAAAAGATGCAACAAATCCATCAGAGACACTATAAGGGTATATCACCAAACTTGAAGCTTGCAAAGCACAAAAGAGAGAGAACTCATGTTGCTCTCACTACCAAATAATTTTAGTATTATTCTGTTCGTATAATTTTATGTTTGTTTAATCTATCTAAGAAATCTGTAATTAACATTTGCTTAGAATCTTACTAAAGCTAAACATTTAGTTGTTATATATATATATATATACATATGCTTCGATAAGCACTTATGTGACTTGGTAATATTTGGAAGATATTTCTATAAAAAGAGTCGTAGATTTCATCATTAGAGGACATGCAATGCTTATGCACCGATATTATTTTATGAGAAAACGAGGCTACAAGCCTAAGAACAAAAAGAGCAAACTACACTCGGACAAGACGAGGATAAGAGATTCCTCTGCAATCATGATCAATCCATTCCTTAAGAGCTGGCGGCATTTGTTGCAACCTGTGACAACCCAAAGGAAAAGAGTTCGCTGTTGAAGCCAAGAAATCAGCTGCAAATTTTTTTGTTTTGTTGTGATTGTGTCTTTAATTTTTCATATTTATACAAATTAGACACTTTAGTTGATTAGTAGACACTTTAATTAAAAGTGATTTTCTATATTCGAATTTCTATTTCTTGTATTTTCATGTCTATTTCTGCTCTACTTAGAATTAACATGCTAATACAACATATTATACATACTTACTTTATCTATCTATTAAAAGATATATCTTGTAAAATGAATTTTGTTAGGAAATTTAGTCTTGCAAAAGCGTGATCTAAAAAATTGTTTGAAATAATAAATAAACATGACATAATAGAAGAAATATATAAAACACATCAATTAATGTGATTCAGCCCAAACCTGTCCACCGGCAAAGGAGAAACAAATTCACTATATAAAATTAACAATATAAGAAAATAATATGAAGATCAACCATCCATCCTTGAATCCAATTACCTCCCAAATAAGCTCACCCAATAATTTTTCACCCTTCAAAAAGATTAATATGTCTCTTACAAGATATCAATTCGAGAGATGCAAGAGCTATTATCTAAAATATCATGACACCCTTCTTGATTTAACCACCAAATATATCACAAATGCACTTAAATTTAAACTAATAATGTTGTAGACCAAAAATTCTAAGTTATATATTTAACAAATTTAAAGTAACAAAATATATTCTCTAATTGCATTTTTATGGTGATAGGAATTTACTACAACAATTAACAATAACAAATATGCAGGCTAATCTCCAAATTCTAAGGAATGAGGGTAGTAGATTGCTCATCATCCTGAGGAGTTTTAGAGCTAAATTTAGAGAACTTGAAAGAACACTCCATTCTTCTCAATTTCAGCAACAAATAAAGCAAAATTCCACACCCAAAACCCAATGCAGCACTAGACCCGGTCATAGAAACAGCAGCACAAACCAACATAACAAATGACTCTTCTTTAGTGTTCATATCTTTTGATGCCATAGCCAATTCAATCCCAGCAAATAACAGTAGAACTCCAAGAATTCCAATTGGGAATTGGTTCAAAATCCTCACAAAAGAATTCCCAAAAACCAATCCAATCACTAGCTTCCCTATGCCAAGAAACACAACTGATGCACCACTTCTTGCACCAAATCTGTACTGCCCTGCCAATCCACCTGCCCCATGGCACACTGGCATAGCACCAAACCAACATCCTACTAAATTCATTACTCCAACACTAACAGAAACTCTTGTTGCTGACATTTCTCTATCAGGGAACAGATCAGTTGATAGCTTACACACTGCTATTACAGAATTCAGCACAGATAATGGGATTTGCGGGATTGCTCCTTTTAAGAACCCAATTTTCCAGTCTTCCCACGTGATCTTCAAGACCCTGATTCTTGAGGGTCCAAATTTGAGATCCTTGATAATAGACGGATTGCGCATGAAACATAACACCAACCCAAATAAGAATACTATAAGAGCAGCAGGTATTGCTGATAAAATCCGCAATCTTTTATTGACTCGCCTCTGGGAAGAGCGAGACAAGGATGATTGACCATCGTGCTCCTCGTCATTACTGATGCTGTGATGATCAATACCGGATCCAGTGGTGAGTATCAGAAAAAGAAGAGCTGAAATAGCAAGAATTAGACCGTCAAGTCCAAGCCAAGAACGAGGGGAAGTAGATTTCGAAGTGACAAAATCTTGATTATAGCGAATATATTTGATAGCAGAGAAGGCAAAAGAAAGGCCCTGAGAAAGCTGGACGCCACGGACAACCGGTAGAGGGATGAAATTGTAGAAGAACGACATGAGACCAGTGACACCGAGGATAAAGAGGGTGGCGGCAGTGGAGGCGCCTGCGGTGGCGATTTGGGCAGTGGTGAGATGAGGAAGTTCCGAGACGGCGACAGCAGCGATGGACTTCATGGGTTGGACGGGCATAGGAAGACCGAAGAGAAGGCCTGTAGCAATGTTGTAAAGGGCCGTGAAGATTAGAGTGGTGGATAGGTCTAAGTGAGACACCAGAGTGAGCGTGAGGACTATCGGAATAAAGGTGCCCAAATCACCCACCGCACCGGAAAGTTCAGAGGAAAGGGTAGTTTTGAGATCGAGTTGACGCCTCCACCACCGGCTCCGGTGGAGGAGAGGGGTGGTGGTGGAGGAGGAGGAAGGTTCCATGGGTCGCGATGAGATGAAAATTTAGGCGAAGACGAAGATAGTGTCTTGTTTTTTTTGGGGCTGATTGTGTCGTGAGCTCAAAGTGGACATTTATTTTATTTTGAGTATTAAAACCTAATCACTTTCATTTTAAATATTCAACTTTCACTTAAATTCCGTTTGTTAGTGATATGATAGTACAATAATGATATCATAGCCGGTAAGATAATATTTATCATATCATTTATGTTTAATAATTAATTTTTAACATTTAATTTATAAAAAAATACCGAAATTTATATTTATTTCAATTTGATTATTTAATTTTTAATTTGTATCTTTTCAGATGATAAATTTTTATTTAATTTCATAGTAATTATTTAAAATTTTTTTTGGTATCTAAATAATTCATAATTAGTATTTTAATTTAGAATTAAAGTTTTTTTTATATATAAATAAGTTCATATTTTCTATAGATTTATAGTAAAGAAGGAAAAAAATGAAATTTATTTTGATTCTACCTAATAAGAGTAGGCTCATCTAAGTAATATCATAGTTTAGGATAAGTAAACTTTCAAACTTTTTATAATTTTTGAATTAAATTGAAAAGATAAAGATATTTAGGGATTAAAATGGTTTTTATGAGAAATTCAGAAGACTACAAATTTGTAATAATATGCTTTTTAAAACAAAATTAAAATTAGGCAACAAAAAAGAAATAAAATTAAAGTTGGATGACTACCATTACAACTAACCCTTAAAAATTGATGATTGGATATGAGTAATGTGGCGAATATTCTATTATCAACTCTTACGTTATCATTGCGTTATCAGATCACCGACGGATAAAAATTAAATTAAAATTGAATATTTAAAATAAAACCGATTAAACTTTAATATTAAAAATGAAATAAGTAAAAAATTAGATATCCACCTAGATATTTAATCCGTTCAAAGTGACTCCATTTTGTTAGAGGGTTGTCAGCATGTAACAAATTTTCATTTTTTTGCCTATTCAGTTCGATTATTTAACTATTAAATTTAATTATCTCAGTTTTCTAGAAAATAATAGAACAATTGAATACTTTTGAAGAAAAAATTAGCCATTGAACCGCTATTTAATTTAAAAAATTAATAGCAATGAATTACTATTAAAATCACTTATTTATTTAAAATATGTGAGATAATATGGGAGGATTTTAACTTAAATCGAATTTATAAAACGAATATAGCAATGCAATTATATTGTATTTATATTATAGATTTTTTTTCGTCGAAATATTTTAGATTTTATTATATATAACAGAAATTCTTAGGGGTGAGTTTTGGTGGTGCTCATGTTTTGGCCATCCGCCAATTATAGTGAAGAATTTCACCAAATCACGAAAAGTTTATTCCACCTCGGACCAATTAGTCAACGGACAAGTATTAAAAGGACAAAGCAAAGCTCAACAAACCAATAAGAGTTTGTTCCGTTGAAGGTTAGTTAACGTTTTTTTGTTTTTTTTAACATAATGAAGGTTAGTTAAGTTAATAAATGATAATGGCCCTTCAATGTATCAAAGGACATACCTTATCCCATAAAATGTTAATTAATGCGACTCCCAGTTGAATGCTAAAGTTGCTCATCTTCCGACTCTACGTTGCTCATCAACTCCACATCCACACATCGAGTGCCACTCAATTATTGCTAGCTGCAACCACGTAAATCAACAATCCAGCATACAACTTTTAAGATTTTTTTTATATGAATTGCAGTATTTCAAATTTATTAAATTTTAATCTATCTATTTTAATTTGGTCATAATAAAAAAATTAGCATATATAATTATAATATTCTACATCTATAAATAAATAGGTAATTTCTTGTAATATTAATAATTAACTTATGTAACTTTATAAATATCTAATTCAATACCTTTCGACAGTTGGTTTCTCCAAACTAATTTATCAAATTATGGTAAAAAATAAAAATATTTTTCAATGTAAAAAAATTTAAAATTTTTTCCCTTTTTTATGGTAATTATGAAATAATTTTCCATTTTAAGGGAAGAGAAAATTTTTTTCTTTTTTTCCCTCATATCGCTACCACTAGTGACTTTATAATTATACTACCACCAGCACTAGCTGTATGACTGTAATTTTTTTTTTAAAGATTTTATTGCGTGGAGAGAAAATTTGTCTCCCACCAGATTTGACATTGATGTGATGGATTATTGTTAAATGATTACTTTAACTTTTGTAATATTATAATTATATAAGTGATTATTTGATTATGATTATATTATTTTTTAATAGTTAATTAGTCACTAATAATTATGTAATGATTGTTAATAATCATGATAATTATTATTATTAATAAATTTTTTAGGTTATGTAAGTGAAATGTTTAATATAAAATAGATAATTTGAAATAATAATAAAAGTTATTATATAATATTTGTGAGAATAATAACAAGAGTGTATAATATTAAAAGAACTGTAATTAAAAAAGTAAAAAAAATATTAGTAATTAATTTATTAAAAAGTTAATTAAAAGTTCAGTTTGAGGAGGTGACTTGTAATATAAAAAGGTATGTTGTTTAAAAATAAACCGATTTAATATGTTGAATATTGGTAAAAATTGTTATATTTTTTAAAAAATAAAATGATTTAATATGTTGCATATATCCCAAATTGTTATATTTTATTAGATATATTTGTTAGTAATATATTTATGGATATTTAATAGTAAATATTTTTATGTATATGTTTTAGTAAATACATATGTTGTATTTAATTAGTGAAGAATAAATTATTTAGTTAGTATTGAAAATTTATTTCTCTGTTTAGCGAAAAAAAAATTGTTTATTTAATTTAAAATTTTGATTTATAGTATATGTGTTGTTGTTGATGTTAAACCATAACAATAATAATTTTTAATATATGTGTTGTTATTAAAAGAGAGGGTAAAATGGTTAAAATAAAATAATCATGATTAATATGTAATAGTTAGTATTAGAACAAAAAAAAATAAAGGTTGAAAGTAACAAATGAAAATAAAAAAGTGTTATTTTTCAATAGAAAAAAGAATAATACATCACAAGGTTTATGTTTGCAAACTCTAGAGCATAACCCTATATTCAGACGATGATGAATACGTGTAAAGCTCATGTCAATGAACTAAGATCCACCACTATCATAAACATCACCATTATCATCATCTTGAGCATCATCATCATCTTTGGCGTCATCATTATCAACATTAGTGTCACGAGGCATGCACATATTTAGATCAGGAGGAGGGGTGTGATGTGATGGAGTAAGCACTTCATGAGGATGAGGGTGGTAAATGCAGATAGAAAATTTTAGGTGGAAGAAGAAAATGATGGAAAATGAGGAATTTGCATAGCTAGAGCCATTTGCGATAAATTCAAAACAGAAGTAAATGGAAGTTGAGTAAGATGAAAGTTTGTGAATTATGAAGGGACAGAGGGAGAGGGAGTATAGTGTGATGAAGAGTGAATGGATGGAGAAGAAAAAAGTAATTAGGCAGGAGGAACGAGAGCTAAAACATGAAAGCATGGACTGGATGGATAAGTAAAAGAAAATTGAGGGGGAGAAATTAATGAAGTCCCTAAAGGATCAGCTTCTGACACTAATGTCGATGAGGTAGTGCTGACGCCTTAAGTGGAAGATCCTGCATGGAACTCAGAATGAATAAAGTATGGCCGAGGAATGGGAATACATGCAGCACTGGCAGGTGGGGGTGTTAAAGCGATCGCTCATCGATATGCACGACGCTGATGATGTCTCAGTGTCACCTTATCAAGAGGCCCAACATAATTCAACTATTGTGGGAGTGGTGTAGATTATTGTGTAGGATTGTGTCATCGCATATCATCGATAACTCATCGCCTGTGCTCATTAATTACAATTTCTTAATTGTTGGCGATCTTATTAGCTTGGGATAAATCTCGAGTTAACGCAATATGCTCCATTGCATCAACCTATGCATTGTAATAAAATAAATTTATAAGAAATTATAGAAAAAATTAGACAATATTTGAAATGATAAAATAAAATTAAGTATGTATAGTAACTCCCAAGCAAGCACTAAAGGGTGAAATCCATCGACGTGTCATAGAACGGTATCATTCCAAATATTGTGAATGGTAATGTATGGATCCATTTGAAGGTTCCCTAATAGTAATATTATGAGCACGACGGTCATAAAGTTCAACCTATTAGGCATGTCTTTTCACCTAATTTGTGTCATAATCCCACAAATTACTATGATGCAACACATCAAAGTGGAATGGAGGATGAGGAATGGGTTGTATACATCAAAATTATCGTAGTACCCTATTAAGGTAGTGTCATTCAACAATATGGATGCATATAAGCGGTACGATCGACCGCCATATGTCACGGCCTTGTACACAATAAACGGGCAGCTATTAAAGACATCCTCGGTGTATGGCTCTCATATAATCTGTATAAAAAATTTAATTTTTACCATATACCATGCTTAAATTACATAATGAAAAGCCTAAAAATTTATTAATAATAATAATAATAATAATAATAATAATAATAATAATAAATGTAATTATGGCATTATAAATATTGAATGAAAATATATATATGATGATTCTTATTATTAGTAAATTGGAGAAATTCCTCTATAATGAGTATAGAAATTCCTTTATAATGAATATAGTATACGATGATGGTTATTATAAGTAAGACATGCAATATGTTGAATAATTAAATAAAAATTAATTATGTTATATTGTAGTGAACATTTTACCTCATCATAATGTGCATTATCTAGTCTTAACTGGATGTCAATAATGACATGTGTGGAAATAGTTATAATCTCATGTGGTCAACTCCATTTGATATAATTATATGTGAGCATACTAAAATTATCTTTAAAATTTAAAAATATTATTGAATTTTGAAAAAAAAAAAAACTATTCTACCTATGACCTAAAGGTGCATGTCACGGAATTGACCAATGACATAGTATAGAAGCAGGAAAAGGAAATTGCTCCCAAGCACATAGTTGAAAGAGAAAGAGTAGGTCAGCCATCTGTGATATTGCTTGAAGCCCCAATGCACGACACAGCTCCCTATATAGGGAACCTAAAACATACAGATCCTTAATTGTAATGGTCTATTACGTCAATATTGTCCAAGTATTAAAGGAATAGTAAGCCGACTTTGCTGGTATCATATTTAGGAAAAAATACCGACGAATAAAGCTATAATATGTAGGCATGTGTATGTCTGTGCAATGTCGTCTGGTTAACTTATTGAGGCAATTCAAAAAATGCTCGGTCAACCAAGAACTGCGAACCAATGAATAATGAATGTCCCTTGGTTCAGGTGAAATTCCTAGAAGCGATTGACATAAATTTAGGTAATCTTGACAAACTCGACCAATAATAGGACGCCCATCAATTGGCATTCATGTCAAAATAGCAACATCCTATAGCATGATTGTGAACTCTCTATTTGGAAGATGGAAAGTATGTGTCTCCAGTCTCCAAAGCTCCATAAGCGTAAAAATTAGGTGTCAATCATAATGACATTGGCGGAGGCATACAACTCTGAGAAAGCCCCCATCTCTTAATAACGCCTCCATTTTAAGAGTCATGTTTGCATATAAGTCATTCGTCTGAGCCATTCGTCAAAATGTTAGGACAGGTTCTTCCAACTGCATATATAATGTTTATAATTAATAATGAGACTTTCTTTTTATAATAATAAAATCCATTTACCATTCTTGAAAATAAATATCCCTAACTTTTCTAGATATATTAATTATTCCTAATAATTCTAGTAATTATTAAGGATATTATAAATATTTATAATAAATATTGCTAAATATATATTCCTAATTACCTAACCATTCCATATAGTCTGTGATCTATACTCATTTTGTAGGTATAGTAATGATGCATCGTAAGACCCAAGTTGTATGTAATCATGTGGCACGAAACTTTGCTCTATATCTAAGAAAATAAATGAGACATAATATCACGTCATAATGTTTAACTATTAATATAAGCTATTATGCAATATATATATATATATATATATATATTTGACATTAATTTTTTGATATTGACAACTCAATAAATTATTTGAACAATAGAACCACAACCTAATGACATGTGATACAAAATGACAGAAATAATTACTCTACCACATGTCATGGAAGCACATAACATATATCGATTGGACAACATGAGTGACAACATGCGTTGAATGAACAACTAAATCACATGTGATATAAATGCACATAAATAATTATAGGAATCACATGTCTTGTAAGGATGTAAATTATATTGATTTGACAACACGCATGTCAAACGTCTGTATTAAATCACGTGTGGTCATAAATGTGACCCAATTGAATGAGTGAGAAACTTTATTTGTTGTCATTGATCTGTATTTTAGTAGTATAAAAACATATGCATTTTTGTTGTATAATGCAACTATATTCACATACACATACACAGACATAATTTCTTATTTTTAGATGGCAGGTGGTTCTTCATATGGTGGTAAGGAAAAATATTGTTACTACTAGAATTAAATGATGAGTATCGCCATTTGAGGTGTCAAATTTAAAAGAATATTATGCAGGACTACAACGAGAATGGGCATTTAGAGTTAATGAACCTAAGCTTGTAATTAAGCAACTACGTGAATTGGGAGCACCTTATGTCAAGCATTTATCATTATTAATACAACAAAGAAACCGATTAGAATATGAAGTTTTTGTTACAAGAATTTGATAGTAGAATAATTGGATGTTCATAAGAAGATCAAGATATTATCTGTTAAAGCTTGCTAATAACCAAGTGACTGCAATGGGTAGGACACTTTTCGAGACAGAGGTTAACAATTTTTTTAATAATTCAACATACATTTCTGACTATGAAATGTCTGATGAAGAATAATTTCTTAATATAATTTCTTATATTATATTTCTTCATCTGATATTGAAATATCATATAAACATTCAATTGAGTGCATTATTATATTATACATTCTCACTTATCCTATATCTCCATCTTTTAATAACTCTCGTGTACACAGTTTAAAGAATTCTCTATCCAAATGTATTTTGATATGATTGTTCTCCTCTTTAATATGATACAAAGCATTTATTATTTCATCCATATTACATCATCTCATTCGAATTGCCCGTGCTTTAAGTACATGTATATTAAGTTCAATTATTTCTTCATAAAGTGCTTGAGATTGTCGTAGCCGATATTGCCATTCTTCAATCATTTTCATCATAACAGCATGACTATTATGTTTTTCTAGATCCATTGAATATGAAAAATCATCATTTAAAGCCCAATAGTGCCCTGTGGCCCTGAAAATATCTCCTGGAGAATATGCTCTAGACATTGTACCTATAAAATATATTCATATGTCTACTAATTAAACTTATTATTTTATGCTCTTGATTTAATAAATAATATATGATTTTATTACATATTAACAACATTTTGGTAAACATGAAGGAAGGTATTTTACAAAGTTCGTATCAATATCACTATAATATTATATGCCCTCGATATATATGTCACCTAAACTACATTCTAATTCCAATGAAGATTGTTGTCCAAAGGTATCATTTCGTGCATGATATTTGTCATGACCCAAAACGGGCCATGACCAACGCTAAGGAATGAGAATTCTTTCGAATCTGAAACCCGTAGCAAGCCTTAAAAGAATAAAAACATGCAATGATTAAAATAACGAGAATTCTTTCGAATCTGAAACCCGTAGCAAGCCTTAAAAGAATAAAAACATGCAATGATTAAAATAAAATATGCACCATAATAAAACTCAAATCAAAATAATAAAAATATAACTCTGTCATATCATAAAATAAAATATATTAATACAAAATTTAGAGAAAAGCCTCTGAATTAAAACCACATACAGTAAATACAAAAAATAACTCACTACTACAATATTCTAGAGTACAATATAAAATTAGGTAGATAATTTATATAAACAAGTCGGGGCTGAAAAAATCTGGCGGATAAGCCTACTACTGAGGTCTGAAGAAGAAGACTCTCCTATAAAAACATCAACTAAAGGAATTGTTATAATATATATACATGCATTTCCTATGTGTCAAATGCAATCAATCATCCGTATATAATAAATATATACACAAGCATGTCACACAAATGTTGAAAATCACTTATATAATAATACTGAAAAACATAAGTTTATGAAGGATCAAATAGAACCTTATTTAATCGCAACCTTAATCAACAATAACATCACTCTAGCCATACAGGCTCACTTAATTCCAAATAAATTCACTTATTCCATCTGGACATTAGACTGGCCTCGAGACACTAAGTCAACTGAACTTCAGCAGTATGACTATCAATATGATTGGCCCTGAGACACTTGGTCAACCGAGCTCCAGCAATCACACCATCAATCACATCATATCTCAATCAAATCAATTATATCATTCTTGATCAATTCATAATTCCATAAATAATTCTCACTTAACCCTAAATCTATCACACTGGTACGTATATGGTCTTAGTGCTGCCCACTAGGTAGCACATTCTATCGATATCCTTCATTTCAAGTAAATTATACATACGGAAAAATAAATAATGCATAATGTCATTCATAATAACAAAATAAACCATATATATACCAGAAATATACCTAAAATAAATTAAGTATATTTCAAGTATATATATGTCAAATAAATTCAAATCAAACATGAAATATACCAAAAATAAACCAATAATATACTAAAAAATACCTAAACATTCAATAGAACAATTTATGAATAAATACAATTCAAAACATGTATATTCTAAAACATGCAACCTAAGTGTGATGTATATATAAAATAACAACTCACAAGTTTACATTCGACGAGACTGGTTCGACGGGCCCGGTCCACTAGGCCTCAGTCTCGGTGTAACTAAACAATAAAATAAATTCACAAATCAAAATAAATCCAACTCAAACCTCTAAAGAGACTCGATCTAAGATTATAAAACATAGATAGATACGAAATTTAGAATTGACCTGATGTAACGTTTTACGAGAATTCTACCAAAAATTCGATAAAGCTTCCTCTGTAAAACGGACATCTCTCTACTAAAAAGTAGAGTCGGTCCTATAAGAAAACACACTTCTAAAATCGAAATTCACACAACCCTCGATTAGGATCCCGAACTGTACAATTCCCCCAACCGAGATCCACAATTCACCAAAAATCCCAAAAATATAATAAATATATTAAAATTAATAAATTTCATAAATATCCTCAGAATATCAAAATATTTTAAATTTAACATTAAAACACTAAATATACTTAATTTCACAATAATTACGTAAAAATTCTGAAATAATAATATAATATTATTAAAAATCAAATTTTTCAATAATTACACATAAAATAATAATAATAATTCATTTTATAAATCCAAATAACTTAATTAACCCAAATATATAACAAAAAGTTATAAAAACCCATTTTATTACCAAAATAATATATAATATATTATTTGAAAATAATTTTCAAAAATTAGTATTAATTAGTTAAAAATAGTAAATAATTTATGAAAAATCATTTTATTACCTTAAATAATTATAAAACCAATTAAAACATAATATTTAGCTATAATTTTAACAAAATTACACAATTACCCTAATAATTTAAAAGTACACATAATATATCTAATATTCCATAAAAAAATTATATAAATGCATAAAAATTATTTTATCAACAAATATTATTCTAATATTATATAAAACATATAATTAAACACTAATTTCAACAAAAACTAAACTTTAACCTAATTTTCTAATATTGACATAAACTAAAAATATTTATAAAAATTACATAAAAATCACAAAATTTTTTATCTCAACACTAAAATTAATAAAAATTTATAATAACACCAAATATACCAAATTTATAATTTAATAAATTATTTTACAAAAATTCAATAAATAATAATAAAATATTAAAAAATTCATAAAAATTAAAATAAATTCAAAAATTCAAAAAAAAAAATTATTCATGAAGATCAAGCTACCAGGAACAACTTTAGTAAAGGGAGTTTTCATAAATCAACCAAAAATCAACTTAAAAAATTTTAAAAAAAAAAACATAAAAGCTTAAAATCGAAAAATTGAGAAAACTCACAAACGATCAGGTTTAAGCTCAAACAAAACTTGGAATCAACTTCACCAAAGCTTAGGGAGTTGATAGAGACCGAAAATGCAAGAAACAATGGTCGAAAAAGGAAGGTTGGCTGGAAAACTTAAGTTGTTGTTGTGCTCTATCTTCACCGTTCTGCAGCTGTCGGCGACTGGAGGAGAGGAAGAAGGAAGTGGCGACGAGGCTGGAAGGAGGCGGTTTAGCGTCGGAGCGGCGAGAGGCACACCAATGGGCAAAGATCGAGATGGCGTGGAGAAGAAGATGAAGTTACAGAGAGTTTTTTGGTTTCTTGCTTGGTTCATCACGTTTTTGTATGTATATATATATATATACTTGATAATATAATATTACTTTAGGTTAAATAATTCTCCACCACATATATTCACACACACACACACACACACACACATATATATATACACACACATATATTTATATAGACACACACATACATTAACATATATATACATAATAATATAAACACATAATATACATAACATAAATGATAATACATTAATGTAATTTATTAAAAATAATAATATTAAAATAATAATGCAATTTGATAAAACAATAATAGAAATAATAATGCTCTAAATTAAATATTATTAAAATAATACTATCCGAAAATAATAATTATCAAAATATAAATTAATTGTTTAAAATAATAAGTTTCAAAAATAAAATATTTACGTAGAAAATATAATTAAACATAAAATAATCATAATTAATCATAAAATGGTAAAATAATTAAATATAAATCTTAAATTTATTAACATTGCATATCCCGTTTTATATTAAAATAATTTAAAAACTAGGGTTCTTACAATATTTCTCTAAAAGCATATCCATGACAACAATCTCCTTCTCTAATTGCTTGACTAATAATCTACTTCTTCATTGTTGTGTCTTGGTAATGTTGCTGAAATTGCTTTTGGTACTGGTAACTCATGATACCCACAATAAGCTTTCAATTCATATCTTATTTCCAAAAAACAACCCCATTTTGAATATAATGTTAGATGAATATCCAAAATCATGTATATTTATGGCATGATACTGTAATAACCCGAGTTTTTAAATTATTTCATTTTAAAATAGGATATGCAGTGTTAATAAATTTTAAAGATAAACTTCATTATTTATCGATTGATGAGTTTTATTATCAATATTTTATGTTAATTAGGGTTTTGATATAAATATTTATTTTACAACTAGTATTTGGATAATTTATTTGTGTAATATATATATATATATATATATATATATATATATATTTACTTGCATTAGGGTTTAATATTTTTTTAAATGTGTATATTATTATTTTATTATGTGTAATATATAAATGTGTGTGTGTGTGTGTGTGTATAACACAAAAAACACCCTCCCTCACTCATCTTCCCTGATTCACCACTCCCCTCACGTCTGTTGTTCATTTCTTATCCGGTCAGTGTGCCTCCTTGCCTTCAGCCGCCATCAGCTTCCATTTCCAGCGCCGTTTGGAGCTTCGAAAGCCGGAAAATCAAAAAACCAAGCCATCGTCGATCGTCCCATTTCCGGCCACCACCTTCAACACCATTAGTCTCATTCTCTTCCTTGAGCACCGGTGAGTGTGTTTCTAAGCTTCATTTTGTCTAGTTTGGTCTAGATTTTGGTGGTGAGCAATTTTAAGTTTTGGCCACCTAGGGTTTTTTAATTTTTTTTTTAGCTTGATTCTTTATTATTCATGAGAAATTCCTTTACAAATGTTGTTTCCCTTAGCTTAATCTACATTCCAAAATTTTTGTGTGATTTTTGGGAATTATTTTGATTTTTGTGAATTTTTTATTATTTTATTATTATTTTATTATTTTCGTAAATTAATTAAATAAATTATGAAATTGTGATTTTTGGTGTTATTGGTGGTTAATATTAATTTTAGAATTTAATTTATAATTTTTTTGTTTTTTGTGTAATTTTTATAATTATTTTTAGTTTATGTTAGTCTTGAAAATATAGGTTAAATATATATTTGATGAGAAATAATTGGTTAATTAAGTATATTTCTTTATTTTAATGAATAATATTTTGAGAAAATAATTTATAATTTTTGTGTAATTATATAATTTTTATTGAATTTTTGAATATTATTAGTATTTTATGTGTATTTTTATATATTAGGGGTATTTTGGTAATTTGATGATAATTTTAGTTAAATATTAAATTTAATTGGTTTTAATATTATTTGAGGTATAAAAATGATTTTTACAAATTATTTACTAATTTTAACTAGTTAATACTATTTTTTGAAAATTATTTTCAAATTATATATAATATACTATTTTTGTAAATAAATGGATTTTTAGTAATTTTTAATATGTTTTTGGACTAATTAAGTAATTTGGATTTATAAAATGAATTTTTATTAATACTTGTGGAATTATCGAGGAATGTCAATTTTTAATAATATTATATTATTAAATAGGGTTTTTAAGTAATTATTGGTAAAATAATTACTTTTAGTGTTTTAATATTTAAATTGCTATATTTTGATACTTAAAAGGATATTTTTGGTATTTATTGAATTTTAATATATTTTATTATATTTTATTGTGAATTGCAGACCTCGATCGGGGAAATTTGTAGTTTGGGATCCCGACCAAGGAGTTGTGAGAATTCTGGTTTGAAGTGTATTTTTCTTATAGGACCAGCTCTACTTTTTAAGTAGAGAAATGTCTGTTTTATAGAGGAGGTTGTGCCGAATTTTTGATAAAATTCTCGTAAAACGTGACTTCGGGTCTAATTCATATTCTTTGTCTGTGTTAGTAATCCTAGATCGAGTCTTTATAAGTTAAGTTAGATTTATTCTGGTTTTCATGTTATTATTTTATTGTTAGTTGCACCAAGACTGAGGCCTAGTGACCAGACCCGTCGGACCTGTCTTAAGGAGCGCACACCTGTGAGTTGTTATTTTATATATGCGTGCATTTAGGTTGCATGTTTTAGAAATATATGTTTTAATTGTATGATTATGCATAAATGACTTAATAAATGCTTAAGTATATTCTAGGTATATTTTCAGTATATTATGAAATAAATGCATGTTTTTCTTTTTAATTAAATCTAGATTACTTTCAAATATATTATTGGTTTAATTTAATATATTCCATGATTTATGTGAATTGATTTTACGTATATATACTTGAAATATACTTAGTTTATTTTAGCTATATTTCTAGTATATGTATGGTTTATAATGTTATTTATAATGATATCATGCATCATTATTTTATGAACAAAATGAGTTATTTTAATGAAGGATATCAATAGAACGTGCTTCCTAGTGGGTAGCACTAGAACCGAGTACATACCGGTACGATGATAGATTGTAGGTTAAATTACTAACCTATTTATGGATCATGACTTGATTGATTTGATTATTATGTGAGGTGAATGAGAGTGTGATTGCTGAAGCTCGGTTGACCTAATGTCTCGGGGCCAATCACACTAACAGTCAGACTGCTGGAGCTCGGTTGACTTAGTGTCTCGGGGCCAGTCTACTGTTAATAAGGATTAAGTGAATTTATTTGAAAACAAGTGAGCCTGTATGGCTAGAGTGATGTCTATTGTTATTTGAGGTTGCGATCATTTAGGGTTCTATTTGATCCTTCTTAAACTAATATTTTTCAGTATTATAAATAAAGTGATTTCCAGCATCTATGTGTACATGCCTATATATATATTTATTATATACACATGATTGATTGCATTGACATTTAGTAATACGTGTATATATATTATAACAATTCACTCAGTGAGGTTTGACTCCCCTCAGTTAATGTTTTTACAGGAGAGTCCTCTTCTTCAGACCTCAGCAGTAGACCTATCCGTCGAATTTATTCCGCTCCGGCCCTATTATATAAATCACTTACTTGAGTTTTATTTTGTACTCTAGACGTTGCAGTAGTCATTGTATTTGATTCTGTCAAGAGTTGTCTTTGATTTTATGCATGTATAAGATTTTAATTTAGAGTGTTTCTTTGAAGATTGTATTAAGAAATTTTATTTATGATATTAGATGTGATATTATTTTATTAAAGAAGTTAATAAATTTATTTTATTATTTGAGATTTAATTTCCATTGAATAAATATTTTATTCATTTTATTTTATTGCATGCTTTTCTTTTAAGGCTTGCTACAGGTTCTGGATTTGAAAGAATTCCCATTCTCTAACGCCAGTCATGGCCCCCGGTTTAGGTCGTGACAAAGTCTAACAAATATATGATTTGCACATCCTCGTTTAAGACATGAATAAGTTGGATGATTTTTGAATGGCCTTTTAGTTCCATACCAAATTACACCATTCGAGTCTTCTTATTTATCAACAATTTTCATTTCCATTTTACCCTGTGCTCCACATGAAGAAGATGACAAGCCTACTTTTTTTTTCCTTTTTTATTCATTCTTAATAAACATCAAATTTATGATATATTTTTTAATATATATATATATATATATATATATATATTACAAAGACCATAGCAAGTAAATAAGTTTAAAGAATTATACATTAAACATAATACAATAAATTATTATATTAATTTCACGCACAAGTCCTAGTATTGTGCCCGGTCAAACCACATTTCAAGCAGAAGTTTATTGCAACATTATAATTTCATTTATCCATTTCATTTCTAATACGCGCTGATCTTGGTCTTCCTTTTTTCCTTCTCCATGCTGGATTTGGAACGAATGACAATTCATATGTCTTAAACCAATAATTAGGATCACCTAAAGGAACGAAACAAGTTAACTAACATTTTAAATTTTCACCGACGAAGTGGAATGGAGCAATAAACTCTCTATAATCAAGGCCATATGTCAAATAACCGGCAACGGCATGAGAACATGATATTTTGCTTTGTTGGAACTTACCATACATGCAAATTTGTTATTTCATATCGATAACTTGTTTGTGATCCCCTTTTCAGCGAGCACTGTTAAAAGCTTTCGTTATTTGAAAAATCATATTATCTTAATCATATCTTTCCATGACATACCCTTTTACCTTATCAATCTAATGCTTTAGTATTTCTACACATTTTAGTGTCCATAAAAAGCCATCATTCAATAATTTCGTGTATTCAATTCAATGTTGATTAAACATATCAACTAACTTCAAAAAATTTACTGCATCAATGTAGTCACAGGCATTAATTTAATTGTCTTGAACATGACGTTGACCAATTCAACATAGTTTGTAGTCATCATACCATAATGATGCCTACCACCATACAATAAAGTCCATTTCTCCTTTAGTATTTTATCAATCCATTTTTTTGAATCCGAATGTAGGAGCTTAACTTTGTTCATCCATCTCTTGAACTTTTTTTTCCAGAACTCTATACCTGCTTTATTAAGTAAGTTCTTTATGGCACTATTTTTAAACTTTGTGTTGTAATTGCTAAGCACATTATACAAACAGTATCGATGTGCATTAATAGACTATAGTTCTTGCTTCATTGCATGATTAATTCCAATATGATGATAAAAAATTATACAAATATCATCTTTCCCATCACAAAAAAAAAATATTACAACCTCTTCATAAAGTACTCCCAATTGTCTTTAAACTCTTTTTCAACCAAAGTAAATGCTAATGGTAATATAGCATTATTCCCATCAACTGTGTCAGTAGTCAATAGTACACTTATATATTTAACATATAGAAATGTACTATCCATATATATGACAGGTTTACAATGTTCAAACCCATCAATACATGGCTTAAAAGCACAAAACATTCATTTGAATTGTCAAACCCCGAGTACAACAATGTGATTTTTCAAATGTACCTCCCTTTCATGATGCCAATAAGAACTAGGATTATTAAGTATCATAGTAGCATGCATGAATTGGCAAAGCATTCTTTATGAGTCATCCCAATCCCCCCACAAATTTATAATTGCCCTATATTTTCCTTTTCGAACCTTTTTATAGCTCAGTGTGATGTCAAATCGTTCTTTTAACCTAGTAAGCAATGTTTTTACCCTAATGCTAGGTTGCTCTTGTAACATTGCTTGTACATATGCAACTATCAGATTTTATTCAAAATTATGATTATCTTGACTCTGTCCAAGAGTAGTACAATTATGGGGACCATTGTACCTTGTTATTTGCCAAAACCCACTCTTCTTTGCTCAATGGTTCTTACTCTCCACTTGTATCCCAACTTGCAAACTAAGGTTATAGTATTATACCAAGCTTCAGAACTTGAAATTGTCACCTAGCTTTCACAAAATACAATTCGCAAGTTGTTTTCACTATAGCTCAAGATTGAAATAACATACCCTTCACTAGTTCTTTTAAGGGATCCCAGAACATATCATCTACATCAAAAATATTTCTATTTGCATACATATCTTTGAGATTGACACGTTCAAATTGCCAAGGAATTTCTCTATTTAGACTTTCAAGTACTGCGACTATCAAATTATCATTATGAACTTCAAGAGCACTATCCACATTATAATCATCATCTTCATAAAAAAAAATGCTCCTCCTCATCATCCTTGTCAACATATTCATTATTGGCTTCAATTTCATCCTCCTCCTCCTCATCAAAACATTCATCCTCTTCCTCCTCAACTTCATTAGGATTATATCTTGATGAACTAGCCTTTACACATGGCATAGTTCTACCTCCACTGTTACTAAATTCAATATATAATTCAATCGTGAGCCACCACGTGAACTGCCGAACCATTTCAAACATCTTCCTAACAGTAAAATCATCTCCAATTTGCAAAAAACTAAACACTTTATTTTAACCAAATGTCATTACTGGATTTCTAAATAAAATTCTCTTAATAATCCCATAATCACTTGTTCCCAATGCATTTGTAATTATATTATGTAACCCTTCAAGATCAAAATCATTAATAAAATTGACCATTTTCGAAGATGCATTAACTACATATGGACCGCTCTCAGTTTCAATAATTTAACCATTTCAATATATGATAATAGCTCGTGCATTCGACATTTCGGCTTAATATAAATACTAATCGGAACAAATTTTTCATTATATGTAATGAATATAATTTTCTAGCTACAAAAATAATTAAATATTTTTAACTGACTAATTTTTTGTTCAGTAATATTTTTGTCATCTAACTACGTCACTAAATTTTTCAATCTATGGAATCAAATAAAAATGATCATAACAAATGAAATTTAATTACAACAAATAAAACATGATAATTATATCAACTAACAAATATGAAATAAAAAATCTTCAATATTAAAATTTCCATTAATATTTAACCTATTCTTTATATATAAAAAACATATACAAATTTTTAGCAATAATCAATATATTAAGCAAATTTAATTTACTTGAACAAACCTGTATAGTTTTACAAGTGACCTTCTTGATATCACCGTTTACAAAATAAATAAATATATATATATATATATATATGTAGGAGATATTCCATAAATGAATACATAAAAAGTGTTTAACTACAACAACAATAAATAATTAAATTTATTTTAACTACATAACAAATAATGAAATTTCAATATTTATATAAATGACACATTATATAAATTATAATTTTAAACTCAATGATTAAGAATAAAAGAGACAATTTTATTTTACCAACAATATATTTTTTATTGTCCAATTATATGTAACAAAATATAATAAAATATTGCATAAACAAATACTTCATAAGATATATGATATATATTTCATTTCATCATACATTAAATAGAGAGAAATAATTTTATTAACATTAAAAACTCCTTACGTGATGACATTACTATATCCATTACCTAAACCTAATTGCCCTTGGCATTGACTCTTCAATTTTTTCTTTATCCATAATACTTGTGGTCATTTTTTTCAACCAATGAAAATGAAGACTAGGATCTTTTGAAAGACAGATGTTTGGACTATTAGCAAGTTTAGAAGTTCTATTTAAATTGTACCAAACATCATCCTCCAACAATAAACATACATATTAATCATAGATCAAAGCTACATCACTTTCAGCCCAAATTTTTGTAAAACACCAACTATAATCCAAGGGCAATGTATAGCATAATGCAAACCATTTATTTGTTTCATTCATCCTTTTGGCACTATGAATAAGCTCTTCAATCTTTTGGTTCACTATTCGGGTATGTTCACGCAATGTATGTTCAAGCTTCATTTTATATGCAGTGAGTTAATTTGTTAACTGTGAAACTCTTTCTTATTGTTCCCAAATTCTAGGAACATGAGGAGTACTAACTATGTGAACCCCAAAACGATGAGGTCTATTTTTACGTAACTCTCTATAGTCACTAATTTGTTGAATTCGCTCAACATATAAGATTTTCCTTAAACACATTAAGGAAATAATAACAAAAATATTAGATAACGTTTTACATACAAATATTGAACCCTAACTAAATATATTATTTTTTAAAACTAAGTATCAAATCATTTTGTTTATCTAACAATTTATATTGAAAAATTAATATATAACACAAAAAAAAAAATCAATGGTTTGTTACTAAAATGTTTCACAAAAAATTACATATTTTTACTAAATATTAATTTTAACGAATAACTAATTACATATTGTTACTAAAATGATTCACAACAACATTATTATAAAAAAAATTAATTAAATCAATTCATCATATAAATAAGACATGCTATAAATAATCAACATATTAAAAATATGTATTTTACACAACATAAAATTCAAATAATATATAAGACAATATCTAAATTTATATTGTACAAAATACTTTCACTAAAATATTTTTTATAAATTAAAATTTTCTTAAACTACATGCTATAAGAATATAAATTTGATTACCTACATAACAACACTTATATAAATAAGAGATGATATAAATTTTTCTTATTATCTAATTAAATAAACACAATACATATTTGTACTAAATGCCTAAATACATATTTTTTTACTAATTTTTATGAGTAACCAATCACATATTTTTACTAAATTTCATTTTTTTAACTAATAACATTTTTTTTCTTACTAATTATCTACACATTTTTCACTACCTACAGAAATAAAAATGTTTCACCACAAAATAATTATAAATGTAATGACCCATATTTTTAATTATTAAATTAAATATGGATTTTAAAGTGTTAAATATTATTTTTATGGAATTATTGTTAAATGAGTATTTTAGTAAATTATTGATTATTAAGAGTATATTATATATATATGTATACTTATGTGTATAAATATTTTGGAGGAGTTTTATTGTTATTATTATTATTATATATGTACTTTTAAAAAAACGTGGCTTTTTTTTTCTTCTTCTTCCTTTCTTTCCTTCCACACTCGACACCACTGCCACCCCCACTGCCATCACCACCAGCCAACATCGGACAGTCCACATCGCCACTCAGCTTCTCTTCTCTCTTCCTTCCTCCTCCTTTCTCTTTCTTTCTCCTTTTTTTTTCTCCTTCGCCGAATGAGAAGAAACTCACTGGCGTCGACTCCGACCACCCCTGGATGTGCCGCTAGTGTCATTTAAATCCTCTTCTCTTGGATTTCATTTCCCCCAAGTCAATTTGACCGAGCAACACCGGGAACAACTTCAAGTTCAAGTAATTTGATTTTAAGGTTTTATGTTTAATTTATTGAATTGATTTTGAATTTGGTTAAATTGGGCTATGTTGTAGTTATATGAAATGACATTGAGGTTGAGATCTTGCTAAATATGATCTTTATTTATTTTTCTAGTTTTGAAATTTTCCAAGGCATTAAATTACTATTCACATTACTGTTCCGAGATCAGAAAATTTTTATATTTTTAATAAATTATATTAATTATGTAGAGTAAACTTTGCAAATGAAATTTTATGAAATTCTTTATAGAATTTAAGTTATGAATTTTTAATGGTGGTTATGCTTAAATATGTATTTTTGAAAAATTATTAGAAATTAGTAAATTATTTAATTTTAATTAAATTATTGTTATTTATTCTGTTTTAGATTATTTTTAAATAATAAAGGTTTGAAAATATTTTTTATAATTAATTTTCAATTATTAGTCAATTAGTAGTCATTTTGGGAAAAATAAATGAATAATAAATTTATTTATTATTTTCAAGCTCAAATGAAATGTCTTTTATTATTTTTATGATATAATTGATAATTTTAATAGTTATTTATAATTAATGTTAATTTGGTTGTGAAAATGAAATTTTAATTTCCATTAGTGATATTTTATTTATAAACAAGAATTTTTATTATTCTTTTGGAAATAAATTCTTTTATATTTTTATTTTTATTGTATAAATAAATTAAATTTTGGTAGTAAACTAAATTTTTATGATATATCAAGATTTGAGAAAAAATTATATTATTCTTATAAGTGTTATTATGTTGGTTCTCGGTTAAGAATAATGTGTAGTTCGGGGTCCCAACCTGGGATGTGGAGTTATGGATAGTATTGAAGTGCAATTTTATGCATGAATGGCTCTACTTTTAGTAGAGAGATATCCATGTTACAGAGGAGACTGTCAAATTTTTGGTAGATTTCTCAAAAAATATGACATTGGGTTTGTGTTGAGTTTTGAGTTTTATTAGAATTGTGTCTTAAATTGAGTTTTTCCTTAGAAATCTAGAATGTTTAAAGTTAGGATTTTAAATCCTAATTTCTTTTTTATTATTTTCCTATAGCTGCACCGAGAGTAGCGCATTCAGATCGGGGCCAACCGAATCAGTATCGAGGAGCACATCCTACCTGTGAGTTATTATTATATGTATACATTGCATATAGAAAATATTATTAGCATCCACATTTTGAACAAATATGAACTTTATTATGCTATATTGTATTAAATATTAATTGTTATTGTTATTATATATATGTTTTCATATATATAAAGGTGAATGTTAATTGTGATTATTGGATGCTATGTATATATTTTAAGATAATTTTATCATTTTATTTTCGATATAATGTTTTGGAGGATAGCCATAAAACGTGCTACCTAGTGGGCTACACTAAGACTGTTGCGCAATAGTACGTTAGTTGCTAGGTTATGATATGTTGATTGATATGAGATTATATGGTCTGAGATACGAATAAATGATCATTGAGGTTTGTGGATAAAGAGTAGTGTGGCTATAGGAGCTCGGTTGACCTGTAATGTCTTGGGGCCAGTCATGTCGGTAAAGGGAATGTGGTAGCTTGGTTGACCTTCCTATGTCTCGACGTGGGTCCACTACCAAATTAGAAAAGGAAAATTTTTTGGATTCAAGAAAGTTTATTCATTAGTGAGGTATAATAATTGAGGTTACAAAATTCTTAGGGTTCTACTCTGATCCTCCACTTATTTTTCACTTATTGCATTGATATGAAAATTTCTTTTGAACTTCTGCATGAAAATGCATGTATAAATTAAAAAAATAGAAATATATAAACATTATGTTGGTGTGTGGTTGCTTGTATTCTTAGGTTGCATATATATAATAATAATTCACTCAGTGAAGTCTGATTCCCCTTAATTATTTTTTTCAGAATTCCTTTTTATAGACCTCCACTAGTTATCCTTTTCGCTGAACCCTTTCTTTACCGACTGATTTATGTAAATTTTAAACTATCACTTCCTTTATATCTATTAGACACTACAATAGTAGTATGTACATATTGTAGTATATTATGTTGAGTTATTAATGGTTGTGTGTCATGACCCAAAACAGGGGCCATGACCGGCGCTAGGGAACGGGAATTCTTTCGAATCCAGAACTCGTAACAAGCCTTAAAATAAAATAAAATATGCAACATAATTAAAATATTCTGTAGTGGAAATTAAAATCATAAATAATTAAATAATAATCCACCACGAAATTTAAATTAACAACCTCAACTCATATATATAAATAAACTTTTAATACAAATCCAGTTCAAATCCTTAAAATATACAACTCACACAATATAATACATAACCCCTTTAACAATTTTACAACTACTGCAGTGTCTAGATCATAAAATAAAACTCAGATAAGCAGTTTACATAATGAAGCCGGGGCAGAAGAAATCCGGCGTATGGGTCTGCTACTGAGGTCTGAAGACGATGACTCTCCTGAAAAATAGTCAACGGAGGGGAGTCAGACCTCACTGAGTGAATTGTTATAATATATATACATGCATAACTAAATGGCAATGCACACAATCAATAGTATATATAATAAATATGTATACAGAAAAATACATACAGATGCAACAAAATCGTTTATATATATTTTCTGAAAATCACAGTTTATGAAGGATTAAATAGAACCCTAGAAAATCGCAACCTCAAACAGTGTTAGACAACACTCTAGCCATATAGGCTCACTTATTCCAAATAAATTCACTTGTTCCATTTGGACAGTAGACTGGCCCCGAGACACTAAGTCAACCGAGCTCCAACAGTCTGATTGTCAGTGTGATTGGCCCCGAGACACTTAGTCAACCGAGCTCCAGCAATCACACTCCCAAATCTTATCACACATCAAATCAAATCCAATCAATCCAATCATAATCCACAAATAAGTTAGTATTATAGCCTAAATGCTATCAGCGTACCGGTACGTACTCAGTCCTAGTGCTGCCCACTAGGTAGCACGTTCTATTGATATCCTTCATTTTAAATATAAGTTATACATTCATAAATAAATGATGCATGAATTCGAAATAAATAACAACATAAACCATATATACACTATAAATATACCAAAAATAAACCAGGTATATTTCGAGTATATATACATCAAATAAATCCAATTAAATTACAAAATAAACTAGAAATATATTCAAAAACATTTTAGGCATAATTCATTAATAAAACATGCATATAGTTTAAAATATACCGAAAATAAATCAAAAATAAACTTAAATACTAATTAAATCATTTATGCATATTTATCTAAATAAACCATAAGTTTCTAAAACATGCACCCTAAAATACATATATATATACAAAAAAACAACTCATTATTTATTGCGCTCCTCGAGACGGATCTGACGGGCCTGGTCCACTAGGCCTCGGTCTCGGCGTAACTAAACAAACAAACGACCACAGAATATCATAACAAATCTATTAGAAATCCAAAGACTCGATCTAGAATACTAGACACATAATTAAAATAGGAATTCGACCGGACATCACATTTTACGAGAATTTTATCAAAAATCTGGCAGAACCTTCCCTATAAAATGAACATCTCTCTACTCAAAGAGTAGAGCCGGTCCTGCAAAGAAATACACTTCAAGAATACACAGAATTCACAATCACAATCCCTCGGTCGGACTCCAAACTACATTTCACCGACTGAGGTCCACAATTCACAGAATATTCACAAAATACAAAAATGCCCTTTAATAAAAAAAATACATTTTATAAGTCCAAATTACATAATTAACCCTAAAACACATTAAAAACCGATAAAAACTCATTTATTTAGAAAAATCATATATTATATATATAATTTAAAAATAATTTACGAAAAATAGTTTTAGTTAGTTAAAAATACTAAATAATTTGTAGAAATCATTTTTATACCCTACATAACTATTAAAACAGATTTAATTACATTTTTAGCCAATTTAGTGTAAAATTACCAAAATACCCCTATATATATAAAGTTACTAAAATAAATCCAAAAATTCACCAAAAATAATATAATTACTAAAAATTAATTTTCTCAACATGTATTTCAATAATATCAATAAATATACTTAATTAACCAATTTATTTCAATTAAACACATAATTAACCCTATTTTTCAAAATTACATAAACTAAATAAATTCCAAATAAATATATAAAAATTCACAAAAATTACAAATAAATTTCTATAATTCATTTCAACACCTATAATTACCATAAAACATAATTTCATAATTTAATTAATTAATTTTCGAAAATTATAAAATAATAATAAAATAATCAAAAATTCATAAAAATCAAAATAAATTTCAAAAATTCTAAAAAAATTAAAGCATGTATATAAAGCTTCCAGGAACAAATTTTATGAAGGAAATTTTCATGAATCAATCAAATTGAAGCTCAAAATAATTCAGAAACCCTAATAGGCTGAAATGAAGAAATTGAAACCTAAGCAATTCTAAACCAAATCAAGTGAAACAAAGCTTGGAATCACACTCACCAGAGCTCAAGGAGAAGATAGAGACCAGCGGTGTCAAAAATGGTGGCCGGAATTGGCTTGATCAATTTTCGGCTTCTTTGAGAAAACTCGCCGAAAAAGGGTGATCGGGCGTCGGGAATGTCTGGCAAGGGAGGAGGAAGGAGGAGAGGCACACCGAAGGCAAGAAAACCAGCTTGAAATGGCCGGAAATGGTGGAAACCGATCGGGAGGAAAAATGAAGGAGACAATGACATTTTGGTAAATAATGCAAACTTTATAATTTTGATAATAAATTATGTATATATGTATATATATATATATCCACACTTATATTATAATAATATATATTCCCACACACAATTAATTCTCACCACACAAATATTTTATTATATATAATAATTTATACACTTAAAATTAATTAATTAATATTAAAACTAAATAATAAAAATTAAGGTAATTAATTAAATTCTAATTAATTTAAATAAATACACATATATACATTTTATTTAGCACTTAAAAATTATATTTGAGTTTATGCAAATTCGTAAAACTAGTCAAAATAATTAGTATTAAATTATTTACGTATCAATTTTCCCGAAAATATAATTCCCGGGAAAATTTTACGTAAAGTACTTAAAATAATGTAAAACAATTAAAATTAGCTTTAAAAAATTAACAAACTCATAAAAATATCATAAATATATACAAAATTATTAACACTGCATATCCCGGTGCAGTATAAAAATATTTAAAAACTCGGGATATTACATTGTGTACTCAAATATTTGTAAAAATATTTTATTATGATATGATATGGAAAGATTTCTTATGCTTTAAAAAATTTTAATTCTTTAGTATATTTATGATTGTGGTGTGAACTAGTGTTTTAGGCTTGCTACAAGTTTCAGATTCGTGTGAATTCTCGTTCCCTAGTGCCAGTCATGACTTCTGGGTTTTGGAAAGTGACAAAGTTAGTATTAGAGCCTAGGTTTAGTATTGTGTGACCTAGGTTAGTAAAGTTTGAGTTTTCTTTAAAACTATTGCAGTAATTAGGTTTGATTATGTCCTGAATAGTCTTCCTTACTTTTAGATTTCTACATAATTGTTAGGATATCTATTGTTGTCTGAATTGTATGTTTTATTTTCTTTTCTTTTAGAATGAGGAGAGTGCAAACCGCTACACTAGTCATCATGGCCGATGACGAAGAGTTTTACCAAGATGAGATTCTATTTTTATGCCACCAACTAAGCATATGGGTAAAGGCAGACTCAGATGAGCAGCAAGCTAACATAGACAGCGATAACAACAGGATGAGGAGCCTACAGGTTAGGATTATAATGATGTTGCCTATGGACTAGGAGTTCAGTAAGGTACAACAGTTATGCCTTATGTTGTACCACCTATGTAGCCTTTAGTTCAGTAAAGAGTTTAGGGTATGTCAGACCAAGAGGCAATATTATTTTATGCGAAAGTTGGCAAGATTTCTTTTGATGGGACTTCAGACCCACTAGATTTTCTCCATGCGATTAAGTTAAGGACTCGAACTGTGCACACTGAGTATTAGAGGATACTCATTGTCGAGTTGTCAGTTGAGAGGCTAGCATTGGACTGGTTTGTTCAAGTGATTTAGCCTTATATGACTACACTTAGTTGGGCTTAGTTCAGAGAGTATTTTATAAGGTAATTCTACCCAAAGACGATGAGGATAAGGATGAGTTACAAACTTCGGTTGACCAATATTTTCAAATGTGATAGGTTAGTAGAGGAGTATACTAGAGAGTTTTTCAGATTTTCCAAATATGCCAAAGATATGATAAGGGACCAGTACTTTACTGCCACCACTTATGTCATCGGTTTGGGTTCTGCACTTGCTAGGATTCCTAGTGCAAGCTTAACTATTGATTCAATGACTAAGTTAGCTAAGGAGATTGAGCTCAGGCTTATCAGGCAGGGAGTTATGCCTTAATACTATTAAAATAGAGGTGCTGAAGCAAGAGGATATTAAGGTACTCTGTATATGACATTTCAGATAGGCTCGAGTAGTCAGCCCAGAGGATCTATTTAACAAGGAAAAAGACCTCAGCACAGAATTCACAAGAGTAGCAGATATGGTTGTAATGGAGTCCGCAAACCTGTCAGATTTGCTTCAGGTGCTACTAGTAGCAGTAGTGGTCAGAGCTCAGGATATGGTAACACAGGATCTATAGCCAATGCTTGTCAAACATATGGGAGAGATCATTATGGACCATTATATATAGCTCTAGAAGCATGTTTTATATGAGGTCAGACAAGGCATTTTGCTATATCATGCCCTTATTCTAGTTTTTAGTAGTAGTTCCCTCAATCATCTTTAGCTAGTGTAGCTCCAGCTGAGCTTCAACTACCACCATTTAAATACTTGAGCACCTCTCAGTTTGTAGCCCAGTAGAGGCGAGGTAGAGGAGGTAGAGGCAGTGCTAGAGGATTTAGGCAAGCTTTTACTAGTTAGCAAATCAGTAAAGGACAGGCCAGAGTTTTTACTTTCATGCAGCGGGATGCTCATGCATTAAATGCAGTGGTAGTAGGTACACTCCCGGTATGTTATCTTGATGCTAGTTTTTTTGTTTGATTCGAGTACTACCCATTCCTTTATATCTCCTATTTTTTCTTCGAAATCGGGTTGGCAAGCTATGAGAATGGAAATTCCTTTATCAGTTGCTACACTTTTAAGTGATTCCTTAGACGCCAATGTTATTCTTCTTAGGTGTCCTATGTTGGTAGGAGGCAAAGAGTTGCCAATAGACTTGGTGTTGCTATATGTGATGGACTTTGATGTAACCTTGGGAATGGATTGGTTGTCTCAGCATTATGTCACTGTGGATTGTCATAGCAAAGAGGTGACTTTTAGAATTTTGGGTGAAGAGGAATTCAAGTTTGTGGGTGATAAGAGTTCTGCACCTCAAAATCTTATCTCCATTATTACAACAAAAAAGATACTGAGAAAAGGGTTTCAAGGATACTTGACATTGTCAAGGATACAATAATAAAATAGACATCCATGTCAAATGTTCCTATAGCATGTGAATTTCTTGATGTCTTTCCTAATAAATTGTTGAATTTACCACCTTACAGGGAGATAGAATTTTGCATTGATATGGTTTCAAGCATAGCTTCTATCTCTATACCACTTTATGCGATGGCTCCTGCTAAGTTAAAAAATTTAAAGGAGTAGTTGCAAGAGTTGCTGGATAAAGGTTTCATAAAACCCGACAATTCTCCTTAGGGTGCACCAGTCTTATTTATAGAACAATGGCACACTTAGACTGTGCATTGATTACAAAGAATTGAACAAAGTAACTGTCAAGAACAAGTATCCCCATTCAAGGATAAATGATTTGTTCAATCAACTTTAAGGTGCACAGCTCTTTTATAAGATTGACATGAGATCGGGCTATCATCAGTTACGAATCAGAGAAGTTGACATTCCTAAAATGGCATTCTGTACTAGATACGGCTATTATGAGTTTATGGTGATGTCCTTTGGATTAACTAATGCACCAATACCTTTTATGGATCTAATGAATAGGGTATTCAGATCATTTATGGATCAGTTTATAGTGGTATTCATTGATAATATACTAGTATATTCAAAGAGCATAGAAGAGCATGTGTATCACTTGAGGAAAGTACTACAAATACTAAAGGAGCATCAGCTTTATCCTAAGTTCTCAAAGTGTTATTTTTGGCTTAAAAGTGTGGCATTCCTTGGGCACATAGTGTCTAAGGATGGTGTTTAAGTTGATCCATAAAAGATTAAGACAGTATCTGAGTGGCCTAAACTGACTTTAGTTATAGAGATTCAGAGTTTCTTCGATTTGCTAGGATATTATAAAAGGTTTGTTTAGGATTTCTCAAGGATTGCAGCACTTATAACCCGCCTAACTTAGAAGAATTTAAAGTTTGTGTGGTCAGAAGCATGTGAGAATAGTTTTCAACTACTAAAAGAGAAGTTGACTATAGCCCAGTGTTGACTTTGCCTAATAGAGAAGATAAGTTCACTGTATACTGTGATGCTTCTAGAGTTGGCCTAGGGTGTGTGTTGATGCAGAATAGTAGGGTAATGTCTTATGCTTCCAAAAAATTAAAAAAGCACAAGCAGAACTATCCTACTCATGACCTAAAGATGGCTACTATTATCTTTGCTCTTAAGATTTGGAGACATTATCTATACGGGTTGACATGCAAAATTTAAATTAATCACAAGAGTCTGAAGTATATCTTTCAACAGAGAGTGATCTGAATCTCAGAAAAAGAAGATGGTTAGAAATTCTAAAAGATTATGATTATGACCTCTTGTACCACCTAAGCAAGGCTAATGTGGTAGCAGATTCCTTGAGTAGAAAGTCCTCAGGTAGTCTTGCTCACATTAATGTGGAAAAGAGACCTTTGATCCAAGAGATGCATAAGTTAATAGACCAAGGGTTAATAATGAAGATAACCAAGTCAGGAGGATTATTAGCTTAGTTTAGAGTTATATCGATATTAAGGGATAGGATCAAAGTAGCTCAGAGCCGAGATCTTGATTTGGTAGAGCTTGTGGAGAGAGTTTATAAAGGAAAGTTCATTGATTTTAATCTCAATAATTAGTGAAAGATTTTATGTTCCTGATATGGACAATTTGAGAGAAGAGATCTTAGAAGAAGCTCATTATGCAATTTATAATGTACATCCTGGTTCTACTAAGATGTACCACAACATAAAGGATTTTTATTGATGGGATGGAATGAAGAAAGATGTAGCAGAGTTTTTTTTCATGTGCTTGACATGTCAATAAGTGAAAGCAAAGCATCAAAAACCTTCTGAAAAATTTCAGCCTCTTTTGATTCTTGAGTGGAAATGAGAGAGAGTCATCATGGATTTTATGATAGGATTACCTCATTCAAAGGATGGACATGATTCCATCTGGGTGATAGTGGACAGGTTAACTAAATTAGCTCACTTTCTACAAGTTAAATCTACTTATCTAGTGGCTAAAGTGATAAGTTGTACATCAAGCATATCATATGTCTTCATGGGGTGCCTATTTCTATTATTTCAGATAAAGATTCAGTGTTTACCTCTTGATTTTGGTAGAAGTTTTAGGAAGCAATGGGTACTAAGCTCAATTTTAGTACAACTTTGAATCCTTAGACGGATGGTTAATCTGAGAGAATAATCCAAACACTTGAAGATATGTTGAGAATGTGTGTAATAGATCTTGGAGGCAGTTGGGATAATCATTTGCCATTGGTACAATTTGCTTATAACAATAACTACCATAGTAGTATTGAGATGGCACCATACAAAGCTCTGTATGGAAGGAAATGTATATCCCCCTTGTGTTGGAATGAAATTTGAGAAAGAGAGCTAACTGGACTAAAAATTATTCAAGGTGCATCTGAGAAAGTCACTTTAATTAGAAAGAGATTAGAAATAGCAGCTAGCAGGCAGAAGAGTTATGCAGACTTGAAGCGCAAAGGTGTGGAATTTGACATTAGGGATTATGTATTTTTAAAGGTGTCACCAATGAAAGGTGTTATAAGATTTGGCAAGAAGGGAAAGTTGACACTGAGGTACATAAGGCCTTTTAAGATTTTAGAGAGAGTTGGCATGGTTGTATATCGATTAGCTTTGCCTCTGAGTTTGTCTTAAGTGCATCTAGTATTCTATGTTTTAATGCTCAAGAAGTATATTTTAGATCCTTCGCATATTTTGCAACCCCAGAGTATGGAAGTGAATGAAGATTTGACGTATGAGGAAGAATCAGTTGCAATCATTGACTATTAAGTTCGTCAATTGCATTTTAAATAGATTCTGATGGTGAAAGTGTTATAGAGGAACAACAATGTAGAAGAGCAACGTGGGATACTAAGGCAGAGAAGCAAGTGGTATATCCATATCTTTTTCCTCGATAAAAATTTGTACTCCTTTCTATTTATTAAAAGTTAAGGATGAATTTTTGTAAATGGGAAGATCGTAATAACCCATATTTTTAATTATTAAATTAAATATGAATTTTAAAGTGTTAAATATTATTTTTATGGAATTATTGTTAAATGAGTATTTTAGTAAATTTATTAATTATTAAGAGTATATTTTATATATAGGTATACTTATGTGTATAAATATTTGGGAGGAGTTATTATTATTATTATTATATGTACTTATAAAAAAATGTGGCTTTTCTTCTTCTTCTTCTTCTTCTTCTTCTTCTTCTTCTTCTTCTTCTTCCTTTCTTTCCTTCCCCACCCGACACTACCACCACCCTCACTGCCAGCACCACCACTGAACAGTCCATGTGCCTCTCAGCTCTTCCTCTCTCCTCCTTCCTCCTCCTTTCTCTTTCTTTCTCCTTTTTTTTTCTCCTTCGCTAGATGAGAAGGAACTTGCTATCGTCGACTCCAACCACCGCTAAATGTGTGTCACCGATGTCATTCGAATCCTCTCCTCCTGAGTTTCATTTCTCGCAAGTAAATTTGATCGAGTAACACCAAGAACAACTTCAATTTTGGGTAATTTGATTTTAAGGTTTTATGTTTAATTTGTTGAATTGAGTTTGAATTTGGTTAAATTAGGTTGTGTTGTAGTTATATGAAACGACATTGAGGTTGAGATCTTACTAAATATGATTTTTATTTATTTTTCTAATTTTGGAATTTATCGGGCATTAGGTTACTATTACTGTTCTGAACTTAGAAAATTTTTCTATTTTTAATAAATTCTATTAATTATGTAGAGTAAACTTTGTGAATGAAGTTTTATAAAAAATTTTACAGAATTTAAGTTATGAATTTTTAAAGGTTATGTTTAAATATGTATTTTTGGAAAAATTATTAGAAATTATTAAATTATTTAATTTTAATTAAATTATTATTATTTATTCTGTTTTAGATTATTTTTAAATAATAAAGGTATGATAAAAAAAATTTATAATTAATTTTCAATTATTAATTAATTAGTAGTAATTTTGGGAAAAATAAATGAATAATAAATTTATTTATTATTTTCAAGTTTAAATGAGTCTTTTATTATTTTTTTGAGATAATTGAGTAATTTTAATAGTTATTTATAATTAATGTTAATTTGGTTGTCAAAATGAAATGTTGATTTCCATTAGCGATATTTTATTTATAAACAAGAATTTTTATTATTTATTTGGAAATAAATTCTTTTATATTTTTATTTTTATTACATAAATAAATTAAAATTTTTGGTAGTAAACTAAACTTTTATGATATGTTGGGATTTGAGAAAAAAAATTATATTTTTTTTATATGTGTTATTGTGTTGGTTCTCAGTTGGGGATAATGTGTAGTTCAGGGTCCCAACCCGAGATGTAGAGTTGTGGGTAGTATTAAAGTGCAGTTTTATGTAGGAATGACTCAACTTTTAGTAGAGAGATGTCAGTTTTACAAAGGAGACTCTGTTAAATTTTTGGTAGATTTGTCAAAAAATGTGATATCAAGTTTGTGTTAAATTTTAAGTTTTATTAGAGTCGTATCATAGATCGAGTTTTTCCTTAGAAATCTAGAAAGTTTAAGGTTAGGATTTTTAATCCTAATTATTTTTTTTTATCACTTTCCTATAGTTGCACCGAGAGTAAGGCCTTCATATCAAGGTTAATCGAGTCAGTATCAAGGAACTTATTCTACCTGTGAGTTATTATTATATGTATGCATTGCACGTAGAAAATATTATTGGCATCTATATTTTGAATAAATATGAATTTTATTATGCTATATTGCATTAAATGTTAATTGTTATTGTTATTATATATGTGTTTTCATATTTATAAAGGTGAATGTTAATTGTGATTTTTGGATGCTATGTATATTTTAAGATGATTTTACCATTTTATTTTTGATATAATATTTTGGAGGATAGCTGTAGGACGTGCTACCTATTGGGCTACACAAAGACTGTTGTGCAACAGTACACTAGTTGTTAGGTTATGATATGTTGATTGATATGAGATTATATGGTCTGAGATATGGATAAATGATTATTGAGATTTATGGATAGAGAGTGTTATGGCTGCAAGAGCTTGATTGACCTGTAGTGTCTTGGGGTCACTCATCAACAGGGAGACTAAAGTAGCTCGGTTAACCTTTTTGTGTCTCGAGGTGAGTCCACTGCCAAATTAGAAAAGGAAAATATTTTTGGATTCAAGAAAGTCTATTCATTGGTGATGTATAGTAATTAAGGTTACAGAATTCTTAAGGTTTTGCTCCGATCCTCCACTTATTTTTCACTTATTGCATTAATATGAAAATTACTTTTAAGCATCTGCATGAAAATGAGTATATAAATTAATAAATATAACTAAATTGAGTCTAAAGAGTGATTTCTAAGATACTTCCATCCACCTTCAAGGAGGGATAGTTACCTATGACAGCTATTGCACAGAGTAAAAGAAGAGCGATTAGTTGAGAAGAATACCTGTGAAATCTTTAATCTGTCACATCATGTTGTAGATGAAATATAGTATAAGAGGAGACTAGTAGAACTGTATGCTACAGGATTAAGTTTGATATATATTGGCATCCGAACTAAGGACTGGAATGTAAAGAGTTATTCACATATTCATTCTTTTGGGTGTAATTATCTTGATGTGATGTGGAGAATGGATTGCTTATTTCAGCACTATACAATGGTTGATTATCGAAGTTAAGAGGTGATTTTTAGAATTCCTGATGAAGAAGAGTTTAACTTTATAGGTGACAAGAGTTCTACACCCCAAAATCTTATCTCCGTTATCACTACTAAGAAGATGCTGAGAAAGGGTTATTAGAAATACTTAGCTCTAGTCAGGGATACTTCAGTGGAGAAGTTATCTCTCACAAATGTTCCAATCGCATGTGAGTATCGTGATGTTTTTCCTTATGAGTTACCAGGTTTACCACCTCATAGAGATTGAATTCTGTATCGATGTGGTTCCTAACATAGCTCCTATTTTGAAGCAACCTTATAAAATGGCTCCTGCTGAGTTAAAAGAATGGAAGGAGCAATTTCAAGATCTGTTAAACAAGGGTTTTACCAGACCCAGTGTTTCTCCTTGGGGTACACCAATCCTATATGTGAGAAAGAAAGATGGTACACTCAGACTGTGCATTGATTACAGAGAACTGAACAAGTATCCTCTTCCAAGGATAGATAATCTATTTGATCAACTTGAGGGTGCACAGTTCTTTTCTAAGATTGACGTGAGGTTAGGTTATTATCAGTTGCGGATCTGTGAAGCCGATGTTCCTAAAACAACATTTGCACTTAATATGGCTACTATGAATTTCTAGTGATGTCATTTAGGTTGATTAAGGCACCAGCTGCTTTCATGGATCTGATGAATAGGGTATTCAGACCATTTGTGATTAGTTTGTAGTAGTCTTCATTGATGATATACCGGTGTATTCAAAGAGTATGGAAAAACCTATATATCACTTGAGGACTGTACTGCAAACACTGAGAGAACATCAGCTTTATGCTAAATTCTCAAAATGTGATTTCTGGTTTGAGAGTGTAGCATTCCTTGGACACGTGGTGTCTGAAGATGGTATCCAGGTTAATCCATAAAAGATTAAGGTAGTATCTGAGTGACCCAAACTAACAGCAGTCATTGAGATTTATAGTTTTCTGGGTTTGGCTAGGTATTATAGGAGATTGTGCAAGATTTTTTTTCTAGAATTGCAGCTCCTATGACTTGTTTGACTCAGAAGAATATGAAGTTTGAGTAGTCAAACACTTGTGAGAATAGTTTTTAGTTATTGAAGGAGAATTTGACTACAACTCCAGTTTTGGCTTTGCTTAATGAAGTAGATAAGTTCATAGTGTATTGTGATGCCTCTAGAGTTGGTCTAGGTTGTGTGTTGATGTAGAATGGTAAAGGATAGCTTATGCTTTGAGGCAATTAAAGAAGCATGAATAGAATTATCCTACCTATGACCTAAAGATGGCAGTAGTGATCTTTGCTCTCAAGATTTGGAGACATTATCTATACAGGGGGACTTGTGAGATTTTTACTAATCACAAGAGCCTTAAGTACATTTTCCAATAGAGAGATATAAATATGAGGCAGAGGAGATGGTTGAAACTCCTGAAGGATTATGATTGTGAGATTTTTTATCATCCAGGCAAAGCTAATGTGGTAGCAGAATCCTTTGAGTGTAAGTCTTCAAGTAGTCTTGCTCACATTAGTGTGGAAAGGAGACCTTTAATTCAAGAGTTGCATCAGTTAGTGGATCAAGGTCTGATGATGAAGATGAGTAGATCTAGTAGACTGTTAGCTCAATTCAAAATTACATCAATGTTGAGGAATAGGATTAAGGAAGCTCAGAGCTGAGATCCTATTCTGGAAGAGCTTGCAGAGAATGTTTGAGCAGGGAAGTTCACACTAATTTCACACTTGATGATGATGGTGTTTTATGGATCAATGGTAGATTATGCATTCCTGATGTGGATGATTTGAGAGAAGAGATCCTTAAGGAAACATATTGTGTGCCTACATGGAGTACCTGTGTCCATTGTATCTGGTAGAGGTTCAGTATTTACCTCTTATTTTTGGAAAAAGTTGCAAAAAGCGATAAGCACTAGGCTGGATTTCAATACTGCTTTTCATCCTCAGACAGATGGTCAGTCTAAGAGGATGATCCAAACACTAGAAGATATGATAAGGATGTATGTTTTAGATCTAGGAGGTAGCTGGAATGATCATTTTCCACTTATGGAGTTTACATATAATAACAGCTACCATAGCAGTATTGAGATGACATCATATGAAACTCTGTATAAAAGGAAGTGTTGATGTTCTTTGTGTTGGGATGAATTGGGGAGAGAGCATTGACTAGACCTAAGATGGTTCAGAATGCTACAGAGAAAGTTGTTGTGATTAAGAAAAGATTAGAGACCGCAGTTAGCAGACAAAAGAGCTATGCAGATCCGAGACGCAGAGATGTGGAGTTCCAGGTAGGACATTATGAATTTCTGAAAGTGTCTCCGGTGAAGGATGTGATGAGATTTGGTAGGAAGGGTAAGCTGGTACTGAGGCATATTGGACCGTTCAAGATTTTAGAGAGAGTGGGCACTGTTGCATAACGGTTGGCTTTGCCTTCAAGTTTGTCTTAAGTGCATCCAGTGTTCCATATCTCAATTTTGAGAAAGTGTATTTCGAACCCTTCGCACATATTGCAACCTGATAATATAAAAGTAAACAAAGATCTGAAGTTCGGGAAGGAACCGGTCACAATATTTGATCATTAAGTTCGATAGTTGCGTTCGAAGCAAATCCCAATGGTCAAGGTGTTGTGGTAAAGCAACAACATTAAGGAGGATACCTGGGAGACTGAAGCAGAGATGCGAGCTTCTTACCTGTATCTCTTTCCTCATTAATTATTGTATTATTCTTTTTTTTGAATTCGAGGATGAATTCCTATAAGAAGGGGAGACTGTAATAACCCCAATTTTTAAATTATTTTAATATATAATGAGATATGCAGTATTAATAAATTTAAAAGTCATATTTATTTACTTTATTATTTTGTGGTTTATAATTATTATTTTAAGTTTAATTATATTTTCTACGTAAATATTTTATTTTGAAACTTATTACTTTAAATATTTAATTGGCATTATTATTTCCATTGTTATTAGTTTTATTAATATACATTATTTAATGAGTATTATTTATATTATTGATATTATTATTATTTATTGTTAAATGTTATTTTATGTATATTATTATTAATTTATTATAATCTATGTGTGTGTGTGTGATTATATATGTGTATATATATATGTGTATATATATATGTGTGTGTGTGTGTGATATTTATTTTTATTGTGTGGTGGAGGTTAATTTGAGATAAAGTAATAATATAAAGTTATATTATATAGTTTTATTATAAAGTTTTATTAATATATATATATATATATATACAAAACCGAACGAAAATGCAAAAATTACAAAACACTCCCCTTCCTTCCCCGATGCAACTCGTACTCCTATCGTTGATGTGCCTCTCACAATTCTGACACCAGACCACCTCCTTCCAGCCTCGCCACCACCTTCTTCTTCCTCTCCTCCAATCGCCGGCAACTGTAGAATGGTAGACATAGAAACTGTAGCAGTAGAAGTTTTTCGATCGTTTCTTCCTCCTCCGGCCACCTCTTCACATGTTTCCGGTATCTATCGACTCCTCTAGCTCCGGTGAGCTTGAATCTAGCTTTGTTTTTAGCTCTCATTCTTCATTTCTTGGGTTTTTCTTGATTTTTAGTTTTAGCTTTAGGGTTTTACAATTTTTTTAGGTTGATTTTGAATGATCCGGTTAATCCACCTTAACAAAAGTTGTTCTTAGTAGCTTGATCTTCATGGAAATATTTTTGTTTTAATTTTTGGAATTTATTTTAATTTTGGTGAATTTTTCAATATTTTATTATTATTTATTTAATTTTCTAAATTAATTATTTAAATTATAAAATTGGTTGATTTAGTGTTATTATGAGTTGATATTAATTTTAAGGTAAAGAAAATGATTTTTGATATTTTTATATAATTTTTAGTAATATTTTTTATTTTATGTAAATATTGGATTATTTAGTTAAATATGTATTTTTGTTGAAATTATTATTTAATAATGTGTTTTAGTTAATATTATTATTATATATGTTGAGAAAATAATTTTAATGATTTTATATGATTTTTATAGAATTTTTGAGTAATATTAGTATTATTATGGATATTTTGAATTATTAGGGTAATTGTGTAATTTTGTTAAAGTTATAGTTAAATATTGTGTTTTAAATGGTTTTATAATTATTTAAGGTATTAAAATGATTTTTACAAATTAATACTATTTTTAACTAATTAATACTAATTCTCAAAAATTATTTTCAAATAATATATTATTTTACTAAATTGGTAATTAAATGGATTTTAATAACTTTTAATATGTATATAGGCTATTTATGTTATTTGAATATATAAAGTGAATTTTTACTATTTTATATTGAATTATCGAGAAATTTGATTTTTAATAATATTATATTATTATTTTGAGGATATTTGTGGAAATTATTGGTTTTTAATATATTTATTATATTATTTAGATTTTTGGTGAATTATGGACTTCAGTTGGGAATATTGAGTAGTTTGGGGTCCCAACTAAAGGTGTGAATATTTTGTTGTTTAGAAGTGTGTTTTCTCGCAGGACCTACTCTACTTTTTAGTAGAAAGATGTCCGTTTTATAGAGGAAGCTCTGCCGAATTTTTGGTAGAATTCTCATAAAATGTGACATCTTATCGATCCTGAAATTTTGTCTGTCTGTGTTATGTATTCTTAGATTGAGTCTCTCTATAAATTTAAGTTACAATTATTCTGATTTTATTATTAGTTTTATTATTTAGTTACGTCGAGACCAAGACCTAGTGGACCGGGTCCGTCGAACCAATCTCGAGGAGCGCAAACTTGTGAGTTATTATTTTATATATACATCACACTTAGGTTGCATGTTTTAGAATATACATGTTTTAATGTCTATTTATTCATAATTTTTTTATTAAATGTTTAAGTGTATTTTAGGTATATGTTTAGTATATTTTTGGTATATTTTGAAATAAATGCATGTTATACTATTGATTTATACCTAAATTGTTTTTAAGTATATTATTGGTTTATTTTTTGTATATTTCATGGTTGATTTGAATTTATTTGACATATGTATACTTGAAATATACTTAGTTTATTTTAGGTATATTTCTGGTATATATATGGTTTATTTTGCTATTATAATGTCATTCTACATTATTTATTTTTCTAGTATGAATGTTTATTTTAAATGAAAGATATCGATAGAACGTGCTACCTAGTGGGCAACACTAAGACCGTGTACGTCCCGGTACGATAGATTTAAGGTTGAGTGAGAATTACTTGTGGTAATTATGATTTGATTAAGATTGATTGATTGAGATATTGATGTGATTGAATAGTATGGTTGCTGGAGATCGATTGACCTAATTTCTCGGGGCCAATCACACTGACAGTCAGACTGTTGGAGCTCGGTTGACTTAGTGTCTTTAGGCCAGTCTACTATCCATATGGAATAAGTGAATTTATTTGGAATTAAGTGAGCCTGTATGGCTAGTGTGATGTTATTGCTGATCGAGGTTACGATTAAATAGGGTTCTATTTTATACTTCATAAACTTATGTTTTTCAGTATTATTATATAAAGTGATTTTCAGCATCTGTGTGAAATGCTTATGCTTATATATATATTTATTATATACAAATGATTGATTGCATTTGACATTAGGAAATGCATGTATATATATTATAACAATTCACTCAATGAGGTCTAACTCCCCCAGTTGATTTTTTAGGAGATTCTTTTTCTTCAGACCTCACCAGTAGGTCTATCCGTCGAATTTCTTCCACACTAGCTATTTTGAGTAAATCTACTTAATTTATTTGTACTCTAGAAAACTCCAATAGTGAGTTATATTTGGTTTTTAATGTATATTAGCTGTTATTCAAAGGTCTTTCTCTGAATATTGTATTAATATATTTTATTTTATGATATGACAAAAAGTTTATTTTTATTATATTGGTTGAGATATTAAATTATGGTGCATATTTTATTTATTATTGCATGCTTTTATCTTTTAAGGCTTGTTACGGGTTCCGGATTTAAAAGAATTCTCGTTCCTTAGCGCCGGTCATGACTCCCAATTTGAGTCGTGACATGAAACCATACCACCACTACCCCAGGGGGTATGAGTTAAAGTTGCTATGTTTTCCTACTTTGTCTTCTGCAATGTGCTAACTTGGTGGAAACAATTCAATACCGCCAGTCTAACAAACAATTGGACTATAGTCAACCGTGTCTTTTAGTACTACCGCCATGACCAATGGCATTAATAGTTTTTTAAATAAAAAAAGTACCATAAAATGAGAATTATTTTAACAAATACCATAAGATGGGAATTTGTTTTATTATTTAACATAAATAGGTAAATAACTCGATTCTCCAAATGGTTTAGTATACAATGCCTAATTTATATGTCAATTTGGATTCTCCTATATTTTTAAGGAAAAATTACAAATTTGATATCTGAACTTTCAGTTTTTTCTATTTGAGTGTCTTTTTTTTTAGTAATCAAGTGTCTTAACTTTAGAAAAGCATACCAATGTAGTATCTCCAGCCGATTTGATGCTGACTAGGTGCTCATCATATCAAACATAACTCACTTTTATTCCAGTTATTAACCATATCATTTGTCATGTGTGTTGCATTATTTAAAGGATAAAGTTACCTTTATTTTGTCACTCTTTATGTTAGCAGTAAAAGTTAATATTGAGGTTATTTTTGTCAATTCATAATATTTAATAAGGTAATAAGGGTATTTTTATCCTTTAAATAATGTAATACACATAGTATATAACATGACTAATAATTGGGATAAAAGTGGATCCAATTTGATCTGACTTAGTATCCAGTCAACATCAAATCAGTCAGAGACACTACATTGATATATTTTTCTAAAATTCAGACATTTGATTGAAAAAAAAAATAGACACTAAAAAAGAAAAAATTGAAAAGATCATATACAAAATTTGTAATTATTCCATATTTCAATTAATATGATAGATTATATAATTCCAATCATTGAATTCAAAACCAATAACTGAGATTGTACTATACCTTAAATAATTACTTTTTTAGTATATCTCAACTAATAAATTTAAATTTAAATTTAAAAATTAAAATTATAAATATGATAAGTAATATTTATATATAACATGTGAGGATCTAGATCATATATACATAGATCATGGCCTGACAGCAATAGTGTTATTACTGCCTTCAAAATGACAGAATTAATTTCTCTCTCAAATTGATTGCCCTCTTTATATTTGAAGGCAATAAAGTAATTTCATTTTTTTTTTTTTGTCTTTAATAGCTACAGCACACTATTTTACCTAATTTTTAAATTTTAAAAATATTTTAATTTAAAATTATTTAATTGAAATTAAAAAAAATATTAACGTGATAATAGAAAAACTAAATTGACATATTATAAATTTTTTAGTCTATTAATTATTATTTTTTAATAAAATTTTAAAGAATTATATATGTATATATGAACTTTCTTTTTATTTTAAAGTTAGACACTTTTAAATGCTTTCAATTCTTTTATTCAAACAAAAAAATGCTTTCAATTATTATGAAATACTTAAAAAAATTTAATTATTAAGAGTAATAATCTTTTTAAAATTATTATAATGGTAATTATTTATAAATTTAACAATTTTTTAATAGTAAATTTAATTTTTTACTATTATGTTTGTATTTTTTATTTAATAGTAAATATATGAAAATTAAATAAATTGATGAAATTAAAATATTTTATCAAAATTTAAAGTTAGAAAAAAAGTTTTAAAAATTTGAATTTTTTTGATACTAATAGACTATTAAGAGTTCACAAATTAAGAAGGATAAATTTGACATTTTATATGATATTATGTCAGTTTTTTTATTTAATTTTAACCAAATTTTTTGTCAAAATTATCAAATATTTAATAAATTAGAATATTATTTATCAAAATTAAAAAATTAAAATAAAATTATAAATAGCTATAAACATTTAGATTTTTCCCAATAATAAGGCATATTTAAATGATGAAATATTGGAATATAAATTTGGATCATGTCAGAGTTGAAAATCCGAGACTATCTTATAGCTGTCACTCATGTTCATAACAAATATCAATATGTCAAAAATTCTATCTTTATTTAAAAAAAAAAAAAACTAGAATTTATATATAGAAAAAGAAATCAATAAAAGGCGTCATTTAGTGAAGACAAATCTTACTCCATTTTATTTGATGTGATAGTGAATATTTTTAACCCCTTTTTTTTAAAACATTATTTTTAATGTGTAGAGTTGTTCTACTTTTTTTTAGCTAGGAACAGAATTTAAATGGCAAAAACCATTTTTAAATTCTGAATTATATTGATTTTTTCTATTTAGTCTCTATCTTTTTGTTTCATTACATTTAGTCCATATATTATTATTTATATAACTATTAAATTAGTATAATATTATTTATGTAATGCATTAAGCACTTATAATATGAATAACATATCTATAAAATTTATGAAATTAAGGCTCAATATCTACATATATAATAGTATAGTAACTTAATGCAATACAATAAGAAGATAAAGGCTCAATAGAAAAAAATTACTATAGTTTAAGAATTTAAAAATAGATTTTACCTAATTTAAATCATATAAAGGTAAAGGTTTGATTTTTTTTCCTCTTTTTCCCTAAGGGTATATTTGGATAAAGGTTAAAAGGGGATTAAATATTACTCATTTAATACATTAACTCCTTTTACCCTTATTTTATAAATTTTAAAATCTCATAGTTAACATTAAACCCCTTTAATGATTAAGTCCATTTATATGTATTTTTATTAACCTAGATAAAATTATGTTAAATGCATATAACAACAAAAATATATTTTTAAAAGAGTACTTTTTTTTCTACCTTCATTGTATTATTTCAACTTCTTTTTTTTTTTTTTCTTATATCAAGAAATTACTAACCAAATCTATAAAAAAGTTACAAATCTATCTAAATTTTTATTATAATTTTTATGTTACTTTTTAAAATGCATATGAATATATTATTTAAATAATTATATAAAAATTTAAAAATTTAAATGAGTATTTATTTATTTTTATTATTTTTAAATATTTAATAATAAATTTAATTAACTATATAATTTTTTTTCCTTAAAAAATACCACATTACAATTTATTAATTACACTTGATTTGTCAAACAATATTAACAACTTAATCATTACCCCTGTAACTATTACTCACTTAACAGTTATACCTATAATTATTACATCTTATTTCTTTAATTCCGATCTAAATGCACCCTAAATACTAATACTAACGCTATTTTTGGCAAAATAAAAACAAAATTAAAATTAAAATGAAGATAAACCTTATCTATAAACAAAAAGAGAAGGCAATTTTTTGCCAGAAACGGCCAAAATACTATCAAAATTAGTCATATTTTCATCAATAAACTCTTATAAACCTCACACTCTCTTTTCTCTCATCGCTTTTCTTTCTTTGGTAGTGACTAGTGGGATTGTGATTTCTTTTGGGCCATTAATATACATAGAGACATAACCCTCTGTTAGTATTTCGTAAATTAACTCTTACTTGTAAATAATAAATAAGTTTTGGTAGTTGTTAGTATAGATCTAAATATTTAAAGTGTATTTTTTATTTTAGTAATCACAATAAAATTATAGATTAGTGATCATAATGGTGATACTTAATTATTGATGAAAATTCAAAGAAAATAGTCAAATTCTTTATTTTAATTTAACTTTTTAATTGCTTTTGTATGATATCTCAAAATAAAAACAAAAAAAAATTACGTATTCTAATAGAGGATCAAATTATTTGTTTATTTTTAGTTAGTAATATTTCAGATGGAACATCCTTTGTTGGTATAAGAGTGAATTCCAATTTATTTGTTTTATTAAAATTTATTAAAAAAATAAAATGAAATATTCTCATTAAATTTGTTAATTTTTTTAAAGCATAGGATTCCAAATTCCGATAGGGCTTAGTTTGGTTTAAACTTGCAAAACTCAAGGATTTGGAAAACTGATATTGCAATTGAGCTAGAGCTCAGTTTAACGGAGTTTTTATGGTTAGGTTGACAATTCAGCTTAGCTTTAGCCCACCCAAACTCAGTCTAACCAACAAGCTTCTGGATATCAACTTTTTTAAAAAAAAAAAAAATATATATATATATATATATATATAGTAAATGAAGGATTTATAGCAATAAATAACTATTGATGCACTTATTAGACCCTTTTTTCTAAAAAAAAAAAAAATCTTAGTAAAGACTAAGAATATAGATATTAATGAGACTCAGAAAACAAATGAAATGTTTGCACATATGGAAGTTCCGAGTCCTTACGAGGGCACTCATTGGCAAATGATAATCTACTTTTCTGATATGTTGATGTTTATTATTTTTTTTAACAAAAATAAAAATTCATTTGAAAAAGTTATTGAAAATTAACTTTTTCATTCATTTATGAGAAAGTTGCATGCAGTAAATAAAAAGACAACACAATACATAACTTAATTTGAAACCCTATAAAAATATATAATTTAATTAAAAATATTTCGGAAATCAAAAAAAAATTAGCAATGAAATATTAAAAAAAAATTAATAGTCTACATCGATTGTTCTATATCTTCTAATGCGAATAAGGAATAAGGATAAAGGAAGAGATCAAAAATTGAATCTCTTATTTTTATCTTCTCTATTTATAATATTTAAATTTAATCGCTTGAATTATGATTAAAAAAAATAATAATAATAAATAAAGGAGCCATGAGTCATGGATTATCTTTCTTCAAACAATAATGATGAAAGGAAATAATTGTCTCTCAATTTAAATTGGTTAAAAGAGACCAGCAAGTAATGTAATACTCACAAAAATAGAAATTGAATTGGTTCCAACTACTTTTCCACTATTAATTTACATGGAACATGAAAATGATTCAACTTTATGGTTTTTACTTTATTTGATTTCATCATAAAACAAAAAATAAAGCTCAACTCAGTCAAACTATAAGCTTTTTTTTTTTTTTTTTCTAAGATAATAATTATAAAGTACAATTATTTTTTGTAAGACTTACACTGAATTTAGACTTCACAAATTTCCTTTTAAATTCTAAATTTACAAATTTCCATATTGAAGAAATTTAAATTCATGATCTTTTATCTGCGGCTTCAAAATAGTGTATTTTTTGTACCAAATTACGAAAAATAACTTAATTAATTGGTGCTGAAAAATGATTATATCTTTTTAAATGCATTAAATAATATAAAATTTAATTTATTATAAAATTTTTATTTTTATTTTTTAGACGGGTGAGTCCCATGACCAGCATTTAGTCCACTATTGGGCCCAATCTCATAATCTAGCCGTTATACGCAACGTTTATTTTGCTAATCTGGCAGTCCTAAATTCAAAAACCCACCGAAACCCTTTTTTTTTTACTATTATTATTAACAAAAACAATTCGACCGTTGCTCCTCTATTCCCTTTCACCAGACCACCACATAACACACAAACAGTTTCAAAGAGAAATAATCTAAGAGACAACAACAACAATGTCTATGGATCTTGAATTCAAGGAAGAAGATATGGCCGTTGATGAGGGAACTGGGTACCCAAAAGCCTATGCAAAGCTATGCAGAGATCGTAGAGCTGCTGGTCTTTATACCCATGGCCCTCCTTTCACTTTCTCTCCATTTGCTATGCAACAACATGAGGTATCGAAACAAAATTTATTAACCCTTTTGGGAGTTCTTGCTGGGTTTTTAAGAAAAACTGGATTTTGGTTTCATTATTATTTCAGATTCGACTATGGGTCTTGCACAAAATTTGAAATGTTTCAGAAAGAAAATTACTGTGTTCCTCTTCTCAGCTGTGTTTTTGGTTATGAGATAAGTTTTTTGTTGATAATAAGCGTCTTTTCTTTGTTATAATTTGATTTGCAGATTCTGAGAGTAAAGCAATTAGAGCAAACGTTCCCAATTATTGATCCAAAAGCAAAACCAACAGCAAAGCCCAAGATTTTTGTCAGTCTCTTGTGGAAGCAACTCAATCACTTGGGGTAACCATTTGTTCCAAAGATCTAAAAATTGAAGTGATTTTTTTTTTTTTTCTGATTTTTTTTGGTGTTTAGGAATGCTGGTTTTGATCCTGCAGTAATTCGAGTTGATCGATATGGAAATGTTCTATATTTGCATGCTGATAAGGCCTCTCCACTTGCTTGGGACATTGACCATTGGTTTCCTTGCCAAAGTACTAAATTAACTCAGCTCACTAACTCTCTACTTCTCTCCTTAATCATTATGTATCTAAAATGTGTGATTTGCTTATTGACATTTTCAGGAGGAGGATTAACAGTTCCAAGTAACCTGAGGATACTACAATGGCAAGTGTGCAAGAGGAAGCATAACAAGTTAGAATTTCTCATTCCATGGTGGGATCTTCAGTTGGGAATTTCAGTGAATCAGTTTATATCCATATTTGCTTCTTCGAATTCGGATTTCAGGTATGTCTCTTCCTCGAATCTGTACCTTTCATAAGCCTTTCAATTGAGACTGTTACACATTATGTTGCACAATTATGGCAGGCACAGGGCATTTTCATTTTTGTTCTCAGAAGGAGAAAATGAAGAGCTAAATGCTTCACAGACTGTGGAATCACATTCTTTTCCGCAACATTTCATTGAATCAAAAGAGCAATCAGGCCTTGCTCCAGCCGCCCTCGTTGTCTCTAGAAGAGAGTCTTATGATTCTTCATTGGCTTTAAAATCACTGGATTACAACAGGCAGATAAGGCCAAATTCTGCTGCAATTGGTTAGTAGAAGAATATCAAACAGTCTAGTTAGTCTTTTCTGTTTTTTTTTTTTTTTTTTTTTTCTCTTTTACCTTTTCCTGTTCATAAATTTTCATTTGAAATTCACAACATTGATATCTTCTGTTTGTGGGTTGTGCATCTGCAGCTGCCAAAAAGGTAAACCCTAGTGACTTGAAAGAAAATGAGAATCCAGACTTTGCTACAAATCCATATCAAGCCATTGTCATGGCCAGGGATTCACTGAAGCAAAGAGAAGAAGCTCAAAAGATGCAAACTGAAATACAGAAATTGGATGAGGAAGTTTATGAAATGAGGAGAAAGAATGAGGAGGAAAAGCTTGCTATTCAGGACTTGGAGTTGGCACTGATAAAGCGGAGAAGGAGAGCAGAAAAGTGCAGGCGGCTAGCAGAGGCTCAATCTTCATATAGGACTATGCTAGAGAAGATGATTAGAGATGCTATGCACCAGTAAGATCAAAACTTACAAGTAATGAAAAAGATTGTTACCTCACTGTCTTGTTACAGGTTCAAAAAAATTAAATACTCGAAATGTCTCTTCTGCAGGAGTGTTGTTTATAAGGAACAAGTGAGACTGAACCAGGCTGCAAGTAATGCACTCATGGCAAGGCTCGAAGCGCAAAAAGCAATTTGTGATAACTCGGAGAAAGAACTCCACAAGAAATTCAAGCAAAGGGATGAACTTGAGAAACAGATTAAGCCTGAATGGGAACATGCAAGGAAGAGATCAAGAATGGATGATACCTTATTCGAAGATAAAGACAATAAAGCTATTCTGTATTTGCCAGGAACTGGATCCAGACCAAGAATGCCTGTGCACAAGGAGCTGAGAGTTTTTCTAGAGGAGGAACATAAAGCATCTGAAGCTGCATTATCTGCAAATGAAGATGGGAAGAATGAAGACATCGAAAGTAAACTCGAAAGACATGCCAAAAATATCATCATCAGAGAGGATCCTGATGAGCATAATAAAGCAATTGTTGCCTTGGAGAATGAAATTATGATTGAGCATAAGCTTCAAGCACTAGAGATAGGAGGAGAAGGGAAGAGAGACAGAATTCAATTCCCAACTATAAGAGAACAAGAAATAGAGGAAGACGAAGAGAGCCGGAAGCAACGTGGGAAAGGAAATGTAGAGAGGTGGCTACAAATGCTGCTAGATAACTCTCAGGATGAACCGGAAAATTCAAGCGACCATGAAAAGACCAGGACTGATGATATAATTGAAAAACTAAATCAAACGTTCCCACAGAAAGAGGCTAAGAGTTCAAAGTATCCAGGATTCGACAATAAGGAAGCTTTAATGCATGTTCCTGTGAGACAGCAGCCACAAATTATCCAAGAGAAGCATAGAGTAAAGGTAGAAGAAATTGTTGAGCTAGAACCATATACAGGACTGGTAGGTAAAGAAAATACAGGAGAAGCAGCTGGTGAAGGGATTGGAAGTACCAAGAGTTGTGAAGTGAAAAACAGGATAGAGATTGGGAAAGAAAGGGTGCTTGCAAGGTCTGAAAGTGCCAGAACCTTGCGGCGTATCCCATCTTCTCCTTTGATCGTGGGTATGAGAAAGGGAGTGGAATGTATGATAAAGAAACCAATGGTTACTGGTGATGATGATGACTGCTACGAGGATAATGCTGCAGGAAACAGCTTCATAAAGTCATCCATCAAGAATATCAAGAAAGCAGTGCAAATCTGAAACTTGAGTTTCTTAGTTTTGTATACTATCTACAATGTTTCTTTCTTTTTTTTTTCTATATTCTTTTACAGTGTGTCATAAGCTGCATAATGTATATTGTTTGAGACTTGTTATATTCCATTCATTCGTGCGTGAGATTGCTTTTGTAAGAGATGTGATAACAGCCTGTTGTTTTAGAAATAAAGAACATAGTTTGATTCAGGTGGCATTCATGCGGATTTTTCCTACCTTAAAACCAAATTGATTTTGCAGGCACATCACTAGTGACTGTTGTCATCATATGAATTTCAGCTTTTAGGAACATGTTGGTTATGTTTGCAAGGAAATTCAAAATGCAGACTGAAAATTTAGCAACAAAGATTACCACAAAAGAAATTGTTTCTTTTTGCCTTCATTGACAGTATCAAAGTCAGAACTACACAACAACCTTTGTTCTACAGCTACTTATTTACTAAACTAATCGTTGCTATTTTCTAATAAACTCTAAAACTCCAGTTCTGGTAGAAGCCATATCACATTGTGAGCAGAGAAAAATTGCGATCACAGCCTTGCATACATACAAGTACACATCTCTTCTGCAGCAGAATGCCCTGAGAATAATGGAGCTTACTCAAGTACCTTCGGGACAAAGTCACTTTTCGTGCCATCATTGAAATTATGCATCTGTATTCTATTAATCTTTCATTACAGGTATTATATTGTACATAGATCTGTAGCCATATAAGCTGTTTTGCTACAAATCTAGTGATATATATCATGCAAGCATCTATCACCACAGGTTTGCCTTTTTTTTTTTTTTTTTTTTTTGACAGTGCCTTTATCACCGTTAGAGAGAGCATACTCTCGAAATGATAGAGCTGCTTTATATCCCTAATTGAAATCTCTTTCTGGACTTTCATGCGGATGCAATTGGTTGTATAGTCAGTTTCCTTTTAAGATTTTTCCTCATCTAACTTTTTTCCAGCAACCTTCATCACCACAAGAACATACACCGTCTTTGAAATGGTGGAACTGCTCTGTATCCCTTACAGAGATCTCCCTACGAACAATCTCTGTAATGAATTTGATGATTCTATGACAGCTTTCACACATATAGAGATTCTTTGTGACCAATACAGGTGTCCCAGGAGCTGTATTAATTAGTCCAAATGCTATGGCGAGTCTCTCACTGTGCCCACAAAAGACGTCAGCTCTTGAAGCTTCAACTTCATCCATAGAACTGTATTCTTCACCACTGAAACCAGCTGCCTTCATTTTTTCATAAAATTCCTCCAAAACAACATTAATTTCCTTTATCTGAGGATGGAAATTGTCACTACTAAGAAAAGCATGAACTTTTCCCTTTACTTCCACCCAACTGCAACCAGGATCAACAATTAGCCCTTCCTCCTTCATTATACTTCTTACTTCTGCAAGTTCATCCCATTTGCCACTGTCAGCATAGAGATTGCACAAGAGAATATAATATCCAATACTTTTTGTATCCTCCTTAAAAATTTGCTGGGCAGCAAATTCCCCAAGCTCAACCTGCCGGTGTATCCTACATGCATTCAATAAGGCTCCCCATATGGCTGGATCTGGGTTTATTGGCATTTTCTTGATCAACTCATATGCTTCCTCCAGCTGTCCCGCACGGCCAAGTAAATCAACCATACAGGCATAATGTTTCAAATTTGGGTAGACATGATTCAGTTTCATGCTATTAAAATATTCTAAACCTTTTTCTACCATTCCAGAGCTACTACAAGCACATAATAAAGCAATATATGTCACATCATCAGGACTGACTTTAGACTCGATCATTTTGTGGAATAACTCAACTGCCATTGCTCCTTTACCTCGCTCAGCATACCCTCTCAGCAAAATATTCCAAGCTGCAACATCCTTTTTGTACATGTTAAATTGATTCAATGCAAGTCCCATCCTTCCACACCTCACATACATGTCCAAAATTGCATTTGGTAGAAATCCCTCTGATACTATTCCAGTCTTTAATGCATAGGCATGAATTTCTTTCCCGCACATCAAAGCTCCTATTCTAGCACAGGCAGAGAGAACAGAAATCAAAGTAACAAAATTTGGCTTTAAGTTGAGTTTCATTTGCCGAAAGAATGCCAATGCCTCCAAGCTCCGGTTGTTTATCCGAAGCCCAAGAATGACTGAAGTCCAGGATATCACATTTTTGTCAGGAATGAGACGAAAGACTTCCAAAGCCTTATCAATGCATTTGCATTTCGAATACATATCAATGAGTGAGTTTGCAACAATAACATACGATATTAATCCTGTCCTATCAGCAAGTTCATGAAGCCTCATACCCAAATCTAATTGCCCTAAAGAAGCACATGCAGACAGAACACAAGCTATTGTGATCTCATCAGGCATGATACCTGCTAACTCCATGTGTTTGTAAGTTTCCAATGCCTTTTCATGCATCAGATTGTCCTCATAACCCGATATCATTGCTGTCCATGACACAACATTTCTAGATTCAGTTCCTGAAAATACTCTTTCTGCTTCTTCCCAACACCCAAGAGTTGAATACATTTGAATCAATGAAGAATTCACCGAAGCGTCATTAAAATACCCTGTTCTTATTACAAAACCATGAATTTCCCTCCCTAATCGATCATCATTAAGAAGCTCACATGCAGAGACCACACTAGTCATGGTCATCAAATCTGGATCAACTGAATGCTCGCGCATCTGGAAAAACAAATTTAACCCTTCTATGCAATCACCATTCTCAAAATATCCTGAAATGATTGCATTCCAAGAAATCCTATCTCTTTGGTGCATTTTATCAAACACCATACGTGCTGATTGGACACGACCACATTTTACATACATAGTGATTAAAGCATTAACAGCACTAACATCCATCTCAAATCCAAATCTAATAACATGACAGTGAATCTCCTTCCCTCTAATCAAATCATTTGCACCACCACAAGTCCTCAAAACACAAGGAATAGTGTAAATATCAGGCCTAATACCAACCCACAACATCCTATGATACAAACACAAAGCCTCATCAAAAAACCCAGCTTTTGCATACCCACCAACCAAAACATTCCAAGAAAACAAATCCCTCTCACCCATTCTCCCAAATACATTCCATGCATTATTCAAATCACCAAACCTCACAAACATACTCAGCAATGCATTTCCAACTCTAAGACTCAACGGATTAACCAATGAACTCAAAACAGCTCTAAACACATAATCACCTTCAGTATACCCTCTCCTGTACTCGCATAATCTTATTAAAGCAATAAAACTTTCATCTTCTATTGGAATTTCTAATTCTTGCATATAACTGAGGTATTTTAGAGCACGTTCTAGGTTCCCACCAAGGCATAGTTGCACTAGATGTGAATTTGTTGGTTTCTCTGTAGTGGGTGAAGAAAAGGAGGTGGTGTTGTGATTTTTGTTGTTGGTGAGTGAGGTTTTGGGTGAATTTGGTGAAGAAAGAAAGTGGGTTTTGAGGGGTTTAAAGGAGAAAGTTAAGATCTTTTTAAAGTTGGGGAGTTGAGGATTTGGGGAATTAGGGTTCTGGGAATCTGGGTGGAGAGGGATTTGAAGGGTTTTAGCAGCGAACGCCATTAATTTTGGGGATGAAGCTCAGGACAAGAAGAGCATTGTCTGCAAGAAAGGGGTTTTGGATGGGGTTTAACGGCTCACTTCCTCTACAGAGCTGAAGGAAAAAGGAAAACAAAACGGCATGACGTTTTTTTAGGAATAAGGTTCGATTTGGCCATCAAACTTTTTGCGAAAGTTCAATTTGACCCAAAATGAGCTTTTTCACCATGTCAGCCCAATACTTGCAATTATTGGCTCATTTAAACCCTTTCTCTAACAGAATTAGGGGCGTGAAACTCATATGCGTTTAATAACACGTGAATAGCTAATTAAATTGAATTGACAGCTCAATTAAAAGAAAAAAGTAATCACTAGCTTAATTAAAATTAAATAACTGATTAGTTAAGGGTGGGAAAAAGAGAACATATGTCCAGCATGCCTTGGTTGGGTATATTCAGGGAGTTGATAGTATATAGAAATTGAACTCAGTCCCTCCTTGTGCAAAATCGTGATGTTATTCTTAAATACTTAGTGCAAAATCGCGACGTCATTCCTAAATAATGAGAGAATGAATCAGATTGAGAGAGTGAAAATTTAAAGCAAAGGAAGTGCTCGATCTACCCAAAGTGGGTTAGCAACTAAAATTACTAAAAAAAAAAATTGAATCAAGCAGTTGTTGCTTTTGAGTTTGTGAAAAAATTTCTTCTTTATCGATGTCATATGTCTTTCAGTTAAAAATTTGTATACAAAACACCTAATGGGTGTAGTAAAATCAAATGAGATAGTGAAACTAATGTTGTTAGATCTGCAATACATGCTTGGTGGGTGTTATGTTTGACAAAGGTGGAGTTTTTTTGTTATTTTCTTGTATTAATGACATGCTTATTAGTTAAATATTCTTGTGGGTGATGTATTTGACAAAAACTGACTTTTTTTTTAGAAAATATTTTTTTTTTCTAGTTTTAATGACATGCTTGGTGGTTAAATATATAGGTTTGGCCCTGTATTTGACAAAGACTGAGTTTTTTTTATTTTTGAGTTTCTTGTATTAAAGACATGGTTATTGGTTAAATAGAGAGGTTTGTGTTTTGGTCTAATGTTAAGTAGTATGTTGTTTATTTGTATGTATAGATGGGAGACAGTGAAAGGTATATAAATTTAAGGTTTCATCACAAAGGAGTGTTTGTGAAAGACCCTGAGCTAAGATACAAAGATGAAGAGTTAGTTGAGTTATGGCTTCCTGATCAAGATAAACTTTATTATACGAAGATTGAGAGGTGTTTTAGGTCTTTAGGTTATAGTCACATACCTCAGATTTATTGGCTGAAACCTGGATATAAATTAGAAGATGGATTGTTCTTATTGAGTGATGATAGGCTTCTATTTAAAATATTTAGATGTTATAAAGATCTTGAGTTAGTTGACTTTTACTTAAAACATGGAGTTGATGATCCTTGACAACTTCAATTTATAGAGGGAATTAATCTTAATGTTGATGATTTATTTGAGAGAGAGAGAGATAGAGGCAAGTGGAGGTGTGAATATTGGGCAAATGAATAATGTTATTCAGGATGGAGTGAGGTCAGATGGAGGTGCAGAAACTGAAGTGATGGAAGAAGTATATGGACATCATTTGGAAGACGAAAATGAAGCAATAGGAGTTGAGGGTGGACAGAATTTAAAAGAAGAAAATGAATTTATGGGAGAAGTAGGTGGACAGAATCTGGAAGGACTTGATGAAATGATATCTGATGGAGGTGATAAGGAGTTGCAACAAGCTAAGGAGAATCTGAAGAAGTTGTACAACATAAGTGAACCTATTTTGCCTCAAGATGAAGAGCAACTACATGAACAAAATACTAAAGCAAAAGAGGCAAAAGAAGCAAAAGAGGTTCAAAGCGACAGTATTGCTGAATTTGGTAGTCAAATAGGTATTGACAAGGATACTAACAATTGTGGTGAAACTGACACCTAAATAAGGGGTGAAAATTCTACTAAATAAGAGGAATTGCATACAAATATAGAATATTTTGAGTCTAATGAAAACTATAGCCTAGAAATTGATTCTAGAGATGAAATAGGGCAAATAATGAGAAAAAAAAACCTAATAGGATCATTTATGATCTGAGTGTGAAAATGTCAGCTTTCATTGTGGGGATGGTTTTTGAATCAGCTCAATAATTCAGAGATTCAATAACTCAGTATTCAGTTATCAAGGGATGTGAGGTGAATTTCATAAAAAATGAAAACATAAAGATCAAAGTTGTTTATACAAAAAAAAAGGCTACCCATGGTCTATATTTTCTAGTGTTAAGAACAAGATGGGTGATTTCAGAATTAAAAGTTATAATCCTCAACACAAAGGTCATAGAGTGTACAAGAATAAGAAAGTGACCACCAAATTCTTAGTTGCACATTATAAGGACAAAATTTATCAAGAACCTAGGATTAAGATAGATGATTTCAAAAAGCTTATTAGTGAGGAACTTAAGTGCAATGTGTATTTTATAATGTGTAAAAGGGAAAACAATTAGGTGATGTCTGAGTTACTTGGAAATTATATTGAAAAGTATGGTAGCCTTTGGAGATATGTTGAAGAATTGAAGGAAACAAATCCAAGAACCACTGTACTTCTATGTACAAAGCTAAATAGTAATAAATTTTAAAGGCTTTGTATGTGCTTAATGCTCTAAAAAAGGGGTAGAAAGAAGGACACCGGCCAATTATCAGAGTTGATGGCTATTTTCTCAAAACAAGTTATAGAGGTAAGCTATTAATAGCCATAGGCAGAGATGGGAACAATCAAATGTTCCAAATTGCCTAGGCTATTGTTAATGTAGAAAATAAAGTGAATTAGATGTGGTTTTTACAATTATTGAAGCAAGTTCTTGGAAATTCATATGGTGATGGCCTGACTCTAATAAGCAACATGCAAAAGGTTAACTACTCTAATTCTGTTTTTTTATTTAATGTATATCAAATTGTAACTTGTTTAATTTAATTTATATTTTTTTATTTTGATAGGGGACTAATTGAAACTATCAAACAAAAGTTGCTCATGTCTGAACATAAGTAGTGTGTAATACACATATAGTCCATATGGCATAAAAGGTGGAGAGGACATAAATTTCAAAATCAGTTATGGAGATATGCCAAAAGCTCATACGAGTAATACTTTATTTACCAATTAAAGCAATCATATGAGATGGGAACAGAAGTTGGTAATGATGTATTAAAATGGCCTCTAATTGCATGGTGTAGAGCATATCAGAAGACTACTTGCAAGGCAGATTTTATGGACAATAACATGTGCAAAGCTTTTAATGGTTCCATTTTGGAGGAAAGGAAAATGCAAATTCAGAGGATATTGGATACAATCAAAGTAAGAATGATGAAGAGACTTGTTAAGAGAAGGAAAGAAGCTGATAAATAGGTGAGCAATATCAGTCCAAGTGCTATTCAAAAATTGGAGAAAAATATGGATCATATTTTTAAGTGTCATTTAATGTTCAATGGCCAGCATGGGTATAAAATTGTTAAAAGGACAAACAAACTATGGATTTTAATAAGCATTCTTGCACTTACAAAGCTTAGGATCTTAGTGGTATTCCCTGCCCTTATGGAATGTGTGCCATTTATGATAGTGAGCGATGTGTTGAAGATTATGTCATTCTTTGGTATCATAAAGAGACATATAAGAAGAGCTACAGCTTTGTCATATTTCCATGTAAAGGAAAAAATATGTGGCCTAAAAGTGACAAGCCTTCAGTTGTGAAATAGATTCCTGGTAGGCCTAAGCTAAAAACAAGAAAAGATATTGATGAGCCAAGAAAAAGTGGGAAGTTGTCTAGAAAAGGGGCGGAGATGACATGTAGCTTGTGCCGAGAAAAGGGAGACAACAAGAAAGGTTGCCTAAATTAGAATCAAAATGAGAATATTGCAGTTTCACAAGGTGGAAGCTTATCATAAGCTGTAAGCTCATCACATGCACCTTCAAATGCAGCAGATTCAGAGGTCCTAACTCTGAACCTTACAAGAGATTATGTGGAAACCAATATAGCTTTGACATCAATAATAAAGGTATGTTGCTTCAATACATATGTAATTAATACTTTATATATGTTTTTCAAGTTGTAATGTTTTTTTTCCTTTTGGAAGAAAAAAAATGGAAGCTATTAAAGAAGCCAAAACCAAAAAAAATATTGTCTCAGTTCCTAGGCAAGGGCAAGCAAGTTTGAGTAATCATAAAAGGAAAAATAAACATCCTCAAGGGCATTGAATACTCATTAATGAGGTTACTGGTCAAGCTACTATGAATGTAAGTGTACTGATTGTGATTTTTTAATATTTTGGAATGAGGTTATTTTATAAAGGAATCAGTTTAATTTTGGTGTTATAATGAATTAGTGTTTACTGGTTTTTACAAAAATTATGTGTTTGGTGTTTGTATATAATTTATGAATCGAAATATTTATTATGTTTGGTGACTCAGATGCATTCACTAGTTTGCATCTAATCCTAAGAGGTAGATTAAACATTGGTTGCATGTTGTTTGTTTGTGAAGAACTTAGTGTTTGATTCATTTATTTACAATTGTTTTGATGTCAGAGCGAGTAATAACTACTGGGAGTCCTGCCCCAATGGAAAACCAATGTTTGATACCTACTACACTAAGTCAAATAAACACTACACATGGGAATCTAAGCTATGGAAGATTTCAGGCACCTAACCTTCGATGGTGTGGGACATATATAGTAACTGGAAGCTATTTAGGGCTTGATAGACAATCTCGGATTGGCTATTTGCATAGGAGCTCTAACAATGAAGCATATGTGGACACTCAAACCTCACAGGGGTCATCTACAACTAATGTTAATATCAACCTTGCAACTACTAACACCTTTTCACAACCACAGCAACTGAATCCTCTAAGAGACAAAAGTTGCCACAAAAGCGCATGCCTCCTTATTAGATTTAGCTCAGCCAAACAAAAGATTATGCTTTTTCTCTATTGGTTTTTAGGGATAGATTTTTTTGTCAAACTTTTTGGCTAGTACAAGAAGTGTAAATGACCATAGATGAATGTAAATGGCAAACTCAGGTTATATAGTTACATGCCATAGCTGTGTTTTTTTTTTTCAAGGAAAAACATGTTGAGTTGATAGTTGCCTATAATGATGCTGAAGAAGGCATGAACTAAACCATTACCTGTTATAGCTCAATTGCTTTATTTTATAAGTTAATGAAAACTCTAAATGTTAAGCTCAAAATAATTTTGTTATTATTTGCTTTAACTTGATTTTGGTACTTTATCTTTATTTTAAGTTTTAGCTCAATATTTTGTTGTTATTTACTGTTTATTGTCAACAATTAGGGAAAATAAACATCATATCATTAAGAATTTATATATTTCATTACTTCTTGAAAGTTATTAATATACAACATGTGGACAATTGCAAAAAAATGGTTATTACAAATTCATATTCAAAATGCCATTTGAATGCTAGTAATAAGCCATCAATCATCCAAAATAAGTTTAAAAAACACAAAGCTACTCCTAAATAGCCAACCAATTCCAAGAATTCTTATGCAAATCTAGCATTCCAAAAAATTACAAAGCTAATGAAAAACAAAGCTACTCCTAATAAAATACATAGAATTCTAATTTTCTTCTTATTCTTTTTTGCTTCACTTACTACTTTAGCCATCATCTTTTGTAGATTCTCTATCTCATTTTGAAGAAAATTGATTTTTCCTCTACATTCTGCAACATCTATAAGCTCTACAATCAAAAACCTCATTTTCCAACCTCTTCAACTCTCCCCTTAGTCCATTAATTACTTCAACAAACCAACTTGTAAATTTCTCATCTTCCACTCATAAATTCGATATTCACCCTGAAATTTCCAATATTCCCAATTCAATTACTGAAATACATTTATATCCTTAACACTAAACATGAACCTACACTGACATCTTACCTTATGACAATTGAAAAACCTTTTTCTAGGATTGCTTCTAGTCCATAAAATATGCATTAGAGTCTTCAAACTTTTGGGGCAACACTCACACCTCTTTTCAAGACCATCATACTCAAATTTTGCTCCCTTAAACCAAAAAAGCTAATTGGATGAATTATAAGAATGATAGGACATCGATAAAAATGCAGAAGACATTTTTCAGCCACTGAGAAAAGAGGATTAGGAAAACAGAACTAGGGTTTAGCAAATTGGGAATTTTTTTTCTCAAATTAAGAATTAGGATTTATAGAGGATTGGGAATTTCACCTAACAATATTAATATCTAACCATCTCATTAATTTTAGCCTCCCTTAGTAAACACATATGAGTTTCACGCCCCTAATTCTGTCAGAGAAAGGGTTTAAATAAGCCAATAATTTCAAGTATTAGGATAAAATGGTGAAAAAGGTCATTTTGGGCCAAATTGAAATTTTATGAAAAGTTCGATGGCCAAATCAAACCTTATTCCTTTTTGTTAATATAAATATGTATGAATTGTTGGAGCTTTAAATTTTTATTAAATTCATTAATTTCACCCTTAAACTTTACTCTTTTGGTCCACTTCATGCATCAACTTTAAAATTAACTAATAACACATATGAACTTCTATTTTGGACCAATTTCACCCTTGAACTTAATCTATTTTGTTCTATTTCACTCATGGATTGCCAAAGTGGATAAATGTGTGTTCTCATGCGTTCTAAAGTAAGTGAAGCTAAGAAAATATATTGACATGTCAAATTAATGTATTAAAATGTAATAACATATGTAAGGAGGGTTTAAATGTAATTTGAAAATTACAATCAGGTCATCTTTTTCATCCTCCTTTCACGCCACCATATGCCACTGACTTTGCAACTCTGATTTTTTTGGTGAACCCTTAAAATCTTCACACGGAGAAATGATTTATATAACAGGAGTTGTTCTCCAGGCAACCAAAGATGCCTCCTCCTTAGGCGTGCTTAGTATTTTATTATCAATGAATATTTTCACCGCCTCTACTAGTTTAGGATTTGATTTTATCTCCACCGCTGCAAGTGTAAGCACCCAATTTCGTGATGCAATTGTGCATTGTGCGATGAAAGCCCCTATGATGAAAAATTAATAGAGAAATTAATCTTTAGTGCTAAAATTTGAGATTTCAAGGACTAAATTGTAGTGTTTTTAAACCTAATTACAAAATCTTGATTCTAGAAATGTTTTTTTTATTTTTTTAATTTTTCGAGACTGTTAAGCAAATTACTAGTCAGCATTACAGGACATTTGAATTTTTTTAGTATTTTCCGTCATTTTTCAGTATTTTTCTATTTTCTAATTGGTCCAAAATTAATTTATTTTAATAAAGAAAATTTTTTAATATTTTTCATGTACAGTATGTATCCATTACATGTATTTTCTCTTTTTAAAATCCATTTATCCTAATTTTTTATTTTGAAAAAAAAACATAACTCCTTTATCCTGCCTCTCTTGTGATCACATAAAAGGTTAGCAGTGCAATGATCATGCGAGAGTTGTTAGCTGAGGATAAATGGAAAGGAAAGTAACAAAGAGAGGGGTGCTGGAGAGGCTAGGGTTATAAAGAAAAGTTTGAGAGAAAAAGCAGAGAAAATTAACACAAAAAAAAAACCTGTCTACTGTAGATTTCAAAGAAACCTTTTCAAAAGGGAGAAAAATGCGTTCTTTGTGTTTTTTTTAAGTCCAGGAAATCAAGAAGAAAAGCAATAGAGTCAATTTTAAAACAGTGACAATCCCAATCTGAAGGGCATTCAAATAGCATCTGCATAGCATTCTTCATCTCTATTCCCTTATTTCTTTCTTTATTTATTTATTATTTTCTTTGATTTAATTCTTTCTTTCTTTTTATTTTCTTATTTAATAAGCATTAATTTGTTTCTTTTATTTCTATATTTTATTTTTATTTTGATTTTGGCTTGAGATGGGTATAACTGGAATGACTATGTGAGGGCAAATGAGCAAACAGAAGATTCATGGAATACTATGGATTAGAACTTGTAACATTTTAACGTAGGTTTTTAGGGTTCTGCTTTTTATTTTATTTGTTTTTATTGGGTTTGTATATAATTTCCTATTTATTTTATTCACATAGGAATTATTATAACCCCAATAGTGGGAATAGTAATTATTTGCTTTTGTGTTCTTAAAATTAATTAATAATTAGGGTTTCACTTGGTCAGTAGAGTAATTTTAGGATTACATGAAATTGAATTAGGGTTTCTTAGAAAAATCATGTAAAAATTGTTGTTTTGATTTATTTTTTGTATATTTGTTGAATTGGGTTTTGTTTTTGGTTTTCATGACTTTTAGGCCCTAAGCCCACATTAGGTCTAAACTCGCTTAATCAATAGACTTAAATTGGCTTTAGAATTTAATTTAATTAAAACCAATGTAAACCCATTTTAGGTTAAATAGACTTAAGCCCACATTTCACTTAAAATAAAATCAAGTTACACTTAGGCCCACTAATTCATCAATTCCTTTAAAATTTTATAGACTTAAGCCCATTTCCTTAGATAAGTTAAAACAAATAGACCTAGGTTCACCAAAATTGATAACAATGTAGGTCCTTTATTAGCCCACTTCACTTATAAATAAAATGTAGAATTAGCTAACTTCTAAATAAAATTAACTTAGTTTAAACTTAGGGACATTGCACTTTATATGAATGTTTTTTTAAAATGTGATTTTATGATTAATTGCCTTAGGGTTAGATGGATATTCAAATTAGGGTTTAATAAAATTGCATGTAATTAGAGAATAAAGTAATAATTCATAAAGTAATCCTAAATGAACACGAGACTGAGAGAAGTTAGTATTTCATTCCCAGAATTTCCTAGTTATAGTGCTAGCTTTCTTTTAGAGAATTAAGTACCACCAAAGCAATTTGTCCCAGTTATTACCCTAGGTGGCGACTCCTCATCTCCACGCTATGTATTTGTGATATAGTAGTGTGTTCCCTAGGGCCCTGAGCCCAAACAATGTCACGGTTGCTAAAATCTTGGGCTCACACTAAACCCCACCGTCTACAGTGGAGTCTCCACTAAGGATAAAAGATACTGATTCTACTTGTGTTCTTTAGAATTATTTTATTAATTATCATTTTGTTCTTGCATTCATTATGCATGTCTTTATTAAACCGATGACATTAGTTTATGATTCTATGATTCCACTAGCTTTATGGTGTTGTAAATTAGCTAACCATCACTCTTAGCCTTAACTCAATTCAAAAGAGATTACCAGACTCATTTGACTAAAGTTTGTAACCTAAGTCCTAAAGGAAGTAGTCTTCTCTCGAGTTTGCAAAGGATGTTGGGCCCCTCTGACCTTGGTCCATAACTTAAGTATTAAAGGAGGGCATCTTGCTAAGGGAACCTTGACTTCTTACCGGACCCTAACCACATATAATGGCATAGTAATTTCCCCTAGGATTTAAGTAAATTGCTTGTATATTTATTTGCCATGAGGTATTTCTATTTATAAAAGCCCAGGCCCATACTTTTGAAACCCACTTGGGGTGATAAAGGTCGGGCTAGACCTTTATACATAGAAATGTTATTTCTATGCCTTTACTGCTTTAAGAGAGATTTGGCATGCGCGTCAGTCCTTGATATCCCCTATTGATATTAAGGCCAAGTCCAAAAATCCTAGGAAAAGAAACTCGCCATTGAAATCATGTGTGGGAGGAATAAGGTTGAAAGGTTTATGCTTGCATGTTGCCTGTTGATTGTTTCCTGATACTTTTTATGTGCTATTTGCTTACTTGCTACTTGTTGCATGGCACGTGCATCATGCATACATGCACTTCATCCATCACACTAATACCTTGTTTTACAGCCATCATAGATTCATCTGGGTATTCTTATATTTAAGGACAGAAAGGTGGTAGACTAAAAAGAGCAAGTCAAAGTCCAAAAGCCCTAGCAAAAGAAATCCTTCACAGGCTGGATAGACTAGAGAGAAGTCCTATCAAACTGCTCTATTTGTAAGCTGAACGAACCCAAACTGAGCCCATAAAAATGGAACAGCAACAAGGAGGGAACTGGACTTTAAAAGACATCAAAGGAGCTCTAAAGGATGACATGAGGGTTATGATGCAAGATTAACTGAGACAAGCTCTAACTACACTGATGCCACCTGCTGCTGTTGTTATTCCACCACCTGCACTTGAACAACCACCTATTGATGTTGTTATCCCACCAATCACAAATGCTCCACCTACTGCCAATAATACTGGGGGTAACTTATTGCTAGAAATCCACCTATCGTTGATATGAAGGTGGAAGATGTTAAGAATTACCTAATAGAAAAAGCTAAGAGAGAATCACTGGAACTGATACAAGACCTTGAGTTTAAGCAGATGCAACCACTTACCCAAAAAATGTCTAAAATGGAAGAACTGATTAGGGGAAAAGGTATGGGATACTCATTCGACTTCAATGATATGCTACAAATGGAGGGTGATAAGCTGCCTGACAAATTCAAAATGCCTCAGCTACAGAAGTTTGATGGAACTAGAGATCTTAGAATTCATTTAAGTCAATACACTATAACTATGATCACTAATAAAGCCCTATTATTTGTACTATCTTTAGAGGGAATGGCTATAAACTAGTATCATGGGTTGAAAAAGTTTGTCAGGGCTGATTAGAAAGAACTATGCACTACTTTTTTGAAACAGTATGATTATAACACTACATTGGAAGTGTCCATCAGGGATTTAGAATTGACTAAGCAGAATCTTAATGAATCATTTTCATATTTTCTGATGAGATTCATGAACAAGGCAGGATTAATGAAAAACAAGTTAGCTAAGAAAGATCAAGTTAGGATAATAGTTTAAAATGTGTTACCTAATCTGGTTAAGAGATTACAAATGATGAATCCTAAAACATTTATAGACCTGTACGATGATGGTTTGCAAGCCGAAGAGATTGAGAGTGAGAAAAAGAAAAGTTTTAGAGGTACAGGAACTCGAAACTACCTAATTGGGGGCACACAGTAATGGAGCACTAGCCAGATTATGGAAGTGCATTCTATTCAACAACCAAGGAGATTCTCCAATTTTAACCAACCACTCTCAAAAGTCCTAGAACACCTAATGCAAAAAGGCTTACTTCAACCTTTACCTAATCTAAACCCACCAAACCTAAACACCCTAGGCTATAACCTAAACAAACACTGTCAATTCCATCAAAACCTCCAACACTCCATAGATAACTGCATCCTTCTCAAATATGAAATCCAAAACCTTATAGACTCAGGAAAGATCACAGACCCTGAAAACCCAAGCACTAGAAATAATCCATTCCCAAACTACCGAAATGTACCACCCCCAGCTACCATGATGATTAACTCAGGAGTTAGTGAGGAAGAAGTGCTAAGCTCCTTTAAGGACCTAAACCTTAAAACTAATGAGAAATCTCCTAATGCCCTTAAAGATATGAAAGGATCGGAAGACTTATTGGGTCAACCTTTAGGCAAGTTCGACTATAAGGTGTTTTATACTAAACCACCTTCTTTTGACATACCCTTCAATTCGATTATGCCTACAGGATGGGGTGATGAGTTTGATGATAAGAAGCTGCTAGAAAAGAAAGAAAAATGCATATTTGAGGTACAGGAAGATGAAGTCATGGAGACAGTTGGCAAAAAGATGCAAGAATAATTGTTATGTCAGCTGCCTCAAGGACAACCAATATGAGACTCAGCATCCCTAGCATCTAGAATAGGAAATAAAATTTCTTATTATCTTCTTTGAATAAAATTTAGTTTCTATTTTGTTTTAGTGATCGAAGATATGAATTCTGATCAGCTTACTTATATAATGTGCATCCTGATGGTTCTGTACATTGTGATATTGATTGCATCTGCGTGTTTGATATAGAAATTCAATTTAATTAGATTCATTCATCATGGGTACAAATGTAAATTTAAAGAACATTCCTATATCACATGGTATAACTTCTAAAAAGAGGAAAATTTGAGAGAAAAAGAAAAAAATAGAAAGGATCTTAAAAGGCCAGTCAGACAAAATAAAAGAGAGAAAAATATTTAGTCAAAAAATTCATGACTGGTTGATAGCAAAGTTGTATCATGTGATGTAATGAATTTTTTCATTTTTGCCCTAATAAATGATTAAAATTGAATTTTAAATTTTTTTCAAATGTCGCTTATTCATCTTTATCATACTACATAAGTATCTGAATGGAAAGACAATATATAATGAAAGCTAAATCAGAGCTATGAGATCACTATTTAGTTATGTTTTCTTTTTTTCACCCCTTTTGTAATTTTCCTTGTAAGCCTAGCGTCCCCTTATACCTTGAGAATTCAAGTGGCTCAATAACTTACGTTACAACCCATACCTTGTAACTATCATCAATTATTGCATCAGCATCAAGCCTCTCAAAAATTCTTTGAAGTGTAAGTCCAGTTGATTTCATTATCAAGAACTTGCTTCAATCAGTTCACCCACTCCTCTGCATCTTCAATATATGAGACTGCAACAAATAGGGTTAGTAAGATAAAGGGTTAACAATAGCAATGACCAAACCAAGTCTCTTGCACATTTAAAGAAAAAATTGCTAGAATGAATTCAAAATGTAACTCTGGGGCAGCTTGGGGGTAAAACAGTAAATACAACACTAGAACTTCAAAGTTAGTGAAAAAGATCTCAGGGTAGAAAGGAGTAAACTACAAGTATACACATACATCAATTATCATACAGCAAAACTAATAATAAAAAGAAAATTTCAATAATGCATCGGTCAATCACGAGCTCCAGTGTAAAGCCATGGACCCCACTCGCTATCTAGTTATTAATCCGATAAGCTATATCAGAAGCTCTGACATCAAAAGTACTAATAATGAAGCATCCAGTACTTAAACCTACAAGCTGTTGATGTGGCACCTCGTTCTCACACTCCAAGCTGTGAATATAGCTATATTCCAAATAGAAGACTTATTAGGATCATGCATGTCATACATAACATGCATACACTTGCATACATTTATTGTGAAATACTTGCTTTGCATAATAACATCTTTGAGCCTAGGCAAGATTGTGCAAACACTTTGCTACTAACATTCAAGATCAGTGTTGTAAAAGTGCAGAAAGGTAATCAGAATGTTCACATGTGAAGCATCTGAAGGAAAAAGGTGACACTATTCAGGTAAACCTGATGCTCAATGGGACTCTAGATCATAGGAGCCTTATTAATTATGGGCCCATCCAGTAAGGGAATATCACCAATAGTGATATTTGTAAAAGCGTCATCCTGGCAACCTCAAAAGGCTGGATAGGACATTCAGGCTCCTCAAACTCAATATCCATCTCTATAGTCTCATCGGAAGCATCATCTGGAATATCTCTCCAAAATAGTTAAACTAGTATAGGGTATGGAATATGGTGATGAGAATGTCCAACATGTCAAAAAATACATTTGTCGGCCTTATAAAAGGGAAGAACGCACTCAAAACTTAAAATGAATGCACTCTGGAAAATTATTTGATCATGAAATAAGATCTCTAACTCCTGAACCCTTTTTGTAGGAGATGTCAAGAAGAGGAATGAAGCCCTCTACTATAGTATTAATGGAATGGCGAAAAGGCAAATTCAACCATAGGCCATGATTTAAATGATGGAGTATCATGACCTTGTGATCAAAGACATCATTATCATAATCAAAAGGGAAGAATGCAAAAGAATAACATTGCATTTTGACAAAATCTCTTCACTTACAAATAAACCATACTAACTTATGGTATTTTGTGTAGGAAAACAATAAAAGAATGAAGAAGGGGAAAGGAACTGATAAATCAATAAGAATGGGCAAGATAGCAAATGCTAAACCCTCACCAAAACAATAAAGGGAAGTAACAGAACTTTATTCTATAATAAAGTACCATCTCCATCATAAAATTCACAAATTAATTGAAAGTAAATTCATCTACTTCACGAGATAGTGTACGAAAAGCCTATCTCATGACCTTTGATTATAATAGGTCTTTTTTATTAGTCTTGTGGAATTCAAATGATTAGTTAATGGCTTTATGTTAAGAGTTTATAAAATGTAATCAATCTAATGCTTGCTTCACACCCAAACAAGGGGAAGAATTATGGACTTGCAATAGTCTTTTGAATGATAAATGTGCATATAATCTACTGCAATGTTCATACCTGAGTATGAGTACAAATCCCTCAACGGTATCCATGCTGAGTAATACGAGAAAGGTGGGGGATACTAAAAGGAGAATCAAAATAAGAGCAAGCATAATTTACTCCAATGCTCATAAAATGAGTAAGAGTATCAACGTGAAACCTCTAACGGTATCCACACTAAGTAATACAAGAAAGGTGGGGGAATACTAAAAGAGGACCCATGCCAAAAACTATTCTATTTACTTCAATGCTCTGTAAGAGTATGAGTATCCAAAGGACCTTTCCAAAGGTATCCACATTGAGTAATATGAGAAAGGTGGGGGAATACTCGGATAAGGAAGAAAAACACAAAAATAATTCAAAAAATGTTTTGATACTCAGAATTCAAATTTTTTATACTCAATTTCCATAAGTTTTATTTAGTAAATTCTTCATAAAATTAGGTGTGAAGTAAGCTCTTCACTTGGTAAAAGATATGCTCTCAGTATGAGATGGTTAACGATGCCTCTGACCTTTGCAAATGGCGAATAAATGATAGTTATGAAAATTAAAAATAGTAAGATTTGTTGAGTGCACGCTATCTCATAATAAAGTGATAAATTTTCTTATAAATTGTCAACATTATAATGTAGTTTTATACATTTATCATGATTAAAAACTAACTTTAATAAGTTTACACAAATTGTAAATCCAGAAGGAAGTGCACCCAACTTATAGAGTTAGTTAACACAGTGGAATTGAAATTAGTCAATAGAGAAATTTTAATCAGTCAACACAGTAAAATTCAAAGTCAGTCAGCAAAAATGCTAATCAGTCAACACAAAGAATTCAAAGCATTCAACTGAAATAACCAAAGATAAAATCACGAGCAGTTATGGACTGTAGCATCAAAGGTGAGCAATGAAAGGATTGCAATCAATTTGTAAAAAATTATGGGTTGCAGCATCATCAGCGAGCAGTTATGGACTGTAGCATTATCAAAAGTGAGCAATCAGCAAAGGCAAGTAATAAAAGGGTTATAACTAATCACGAGCAGTTATGGACTACAGCATCATCGTTGAGTAACAAAGGGTTGCAACTAATTGAAAGCAGTTATGGACTGCAGCATCATCAATGAGCAATGAATGGATTGCAGCTAATCGTGAGCAGTTATGGACTGCAGCTGTCACGACCCAAAACAGGGGCCATGACCGGCGCTAGGGAACGGGAATTCTTTCGAATCCGGAACCCGTAGCAACGCCTAAAAATATAAAATAAAACATGCAATAGTAATAATAACAGTATTTAATGCAGCGGAAATAAAATCATAAATATAAAAATAATAATCCACCACCAGGGAATTTAAATCAAATTCTCATCTCATACATACGTAAACTCTTTAATACAAGTTCAGTTCAAATATAATACAACATCTCTTTAACATTTTAATGACTACTGCAGTGTCTAGATTATAAAAATAAAACTCAAGACTCAGATAAGCAGTTTACGCATAAAAATCGGGGCGGAAGAAATCCGGCGTACAGGCCTGCTACTAAGGTCTGAAGATGATGACTCTTCTGAAAAATAAGTCAACAAAAGGGAGTCAGACCTTACTGAGTGAATTACTATAATATATATACATGCATAATAAATGACAATGCATACAATCAACAGTATATATCTAATATGTATAATATACAGGCAAATACACACAGATGCAATAAAATCATTTTATATATTTTTATTGAAAATCACAGTTTATGAAGGATCAAATAGAACCCTATGATATCGCAACCTCAACAGTGTTGGATAACACTCTAGCCATACAGGCTCACTTATTCCAAATATATCCACTTAATCTATTTAGACAGTAGACTGGCCCCGAGACACTAAGTCGATCGAGCTCTAGCAGTCTAACTGTCAGTGTGATTGGCCCCGAGACACTTGGTCAACCGAGCTCCAGCAATCACACCCAAATCACATCTCACACATCAAATAATCAAATTCAATCAATATCCATAAATAGTTAGTAATATAGCCTAAATGCTATAAGCGTACCGATACGTACTCGGTCCTAGTGCTGCCCACTAGGTAGCACGTTCTATTGATATCCTTCAATAATAAATATAAAACATTCATTCACAAATAAATGATGCATGAATTTAAATTAAATAACAATATAAACCATATACATACTGGAAATATACCAAAAGTAAACCAAGTATATTTTGAGTATATATACGTTAAATAAATCCAATCAAATTACAAATTAAGCTAGAAATATATTTAAAAACATTATAAATATAACTTATTAATAAAACATGCATATAATTTAATATATACCAAAAATAAACCAAAAATAAACTAAAAATATACTTAAATACAAATCACATTATTTATGCATATTTAATCAAAATAAAACATATATTTCTAAAATCATACATCCTAAACACATATATATATATATAAAATAGTAACTCACACTTAGTGCGCTCCACGAGATAGGTCCGACGGGTCTGGTCCACTAGGCCTCGGTCTCGGCGCAACTAAATAAACAATAAATAATGACGAAAATCAGAATAAGCCTAACAGAAAATCCTAGAAACTCGATCTAGAATATTAAACACAGAAACAGAATTAGGGTTCGACCGGACATCACGTTTTACAAGAATTCTACCGAAAATCCTGCAGAACCTCCCCTGTAAAATAGACATCTCTCTACTCAAAGAGTAGAAGCCGACCCTGCAAAGAAACACACTTCGAAAAACAAGCTCAAAACACAACCAAAATCCCTCGGTCGGACTCCAAACTACAGTCTACCCGACCGAGGTCCACAATTCACAAAATAATATAAAAATATCAAAAATATCCTTATATCACAAAAATACATTTTATACGTAGAAATTACATAATTAATCTTTAAACACAGTAAAAACCAAATAAAACTCATTTTATTAGAAAAATCGTCTATTATATATATAATTGAAAATAATTCACGAAAAATAATTTTAATTAATTAAAAATACTAAATAATTTGTAGAAATCATTTTGTACCTTAAATAACTATTAAAACCAATTAAATTACATTTTTAGCCAATTTTGTGTAAAATTACCAAAATGCCCTTATATATATAAATATACTAAAATTACTCCAAAAATTCACCAAAAATAGTATAATTATCCAAAATTAATTTTCTCAACATATTTATCAATAATATCAATAATTAAACTCAATTAACCAATTAATTTCAATTAAAAACACAATTAACCCTATTTTCTCAAAATTACATAAACCTAAATAATTCAAAATAAATACATAGAAATTCATAAAAATTCAAATAAATTTCTATAATTCATTTCAACACCTATATTTATCATAAAACACAATTTCATAATTTAATTAATTAATTTCCGAAAATTAGAAAATAATATTAAAATATTCAAAAATACCCAAAAATCAAAATAATCTCCAAAAATTCTAAAAAAATTCACACATGAATATTAAGCTACTAGGATCAACATTTGTTAAGGGACTTTTCATGAATCAATAAAATTGAAGTTCAAAAAATTCAAGAACCCTAATAGGCCGAATTCGAAAAATCGAAACCTAAGCAAATCAAGACCATTTTAAGTGAAACAAAGCTTGGAATCACACTCACCGGAGCTCAAGGAGAAGAAAGAGACTGACGGTGTTGAAAACGGGGGCCGGAAACGTCGTGAACGACGTTGCTCCCACTTTCGGCTTCTCCGACCGAAATCGATCTCCAGACGCTGGAAACGGCTGCAACAGGAGGCGAAAGAGGCTGAGGAAGGAGGTGGCACGCCGGACGGCACACCAACGGCAAGAAATCGAGACGTAAGTGACCGGAACGGTGAGGGAAGTGATCGGGAGTGAGGGAGAAACTCGGGTGGCAATTTGGTAAATAAACCTAACTTTATAATTTTGTTAATATTAAATGTATATATGTATATATATATACTTTATACTATATATTAAAATAATATTAATTACACACATTAAATATACACCACACACATATAATTTAATATTTTAATAATTTAATACACCTAAAAATAATTAAATAATATCAAAACCAATTAATAAATAATAAAATATTAGGGTAATTAATTAAACCCTAATTAATTAAATAAATACACATATATATTTTATTTAGTACTTTAAAAATATATATGAGTTCATGCAAGTCCGTAAATCTATTTAAAATAATTAATAGTAAATTATTTACGTGAAAATTTTTCCGAAAATGAAAGTCCCGGGAAAATTTTACGTAAAGTACTCAAAATAATAATAAACAATTAAAAATCAATTTTAATTAATAAACAACTTATGAAATATCAATATCATATTTAAAAATTATTAACACTGCATATCCCGATGCAGTATTAAAATATTTAAAAATACGGGATATTACAGCAGCATAATCGATGAGCAACAAAATGGTTGCAGCTAATTGCGAGTAGTTATGGACTACAGCATCATCGGTGAGCAATGAAAGGGTTGCACCTAATCGTGAGCAATTATGGATTGTAGCATAATATATAAAAGAAATCAACACTACACGACTGAGTGTAGTGTATTTTAATTTAGACTATATGGACCAAGTATAATCAATATTGTACGACCATGTATAATGTACTTCTTTCATTAAAATCATTCTAAACATGAATTTTTAAATCTTTGATCTACTAGACACTACACAGCAGTTATGGTATTATTACTAGACATTCCACAGGAGCTATAGCATGTTCTCAAATCACAAATCACTAAATGTCCCACAAGGAATATAGCGAGAGTCATTTCACTCATTTTGTTAAAACGTCCTATAGGGAATATAACGAAATCCATTGTCACTAAAACATCCCAAAGGGAATATAGTGCAGTCCAGACATTACACAGTAGTTATGGCATTATTGCTAGATGTTCTACAGGAACTATAACATGTTTTCATATCACAAGTCGTTCAATGTCCCAAGGGGAATATAGCAAAATGCATAAGTTTCACTAGACGTCCATAAGAAATATAATGAAACATATTAAACATAACATCTTACTTAAAATTGCTCAACAATTTAAGCATCAATAGGTAAATTAGGATACAATTAGGTATCCTAATTCTTTCCTTCAAAACTATATGTTTCTATTGTTTTGCCATAATTTATCAAGCAAACAGCGACAAAGAGGGGCAACTGTAAGCATCCAATTTTACGATGCAATTATGCATGGTGTCATGAAAGCCCCTATAATGAAAAATTAATTGAGAAATTGATCTCTAGTGTCTGAAATGTGAGATTTCAAGGACTAAAAATATAGTTTTTTTTGGACCTAATTGCAAACTCTTGATTCTAGAAATGTTTTTTTAATTTTTTAATTTTTCAAAATTATTAAACAAATTACCAGTCAACATTAGCCAAATGCCAATCAACATTACAGGTCACATTTTTTCAATATTTTCCATCATTTTTCAGTATTTTCCTGCTTTCTTATTGGTCCAAAATTAATTTATTTTAATAAAGAAATATTTTTAATATTACTACGCATCCATTACGTGTATTTTCTCTTTATGAAATCCTTTTATCCTGATTTTTTATTTAAAAAAATAGAACTCTTTTATCTTGCCTCTCCTGTGATCACACAAGAGGTTAGAAATGTTGTGATCACACGAGAGTTGTTAGCTAAGGATAAAAGGAAAGGAAAGTGATAGAGAGAGGGGTGCTAAAGAGGCTAGGGTTTTGAAGAAAAGTTTAAGAGAAAAAGTAGATAAAAATTAATATAGAAAAAAAAACCTTTCTACTGTAGATTTCAAAGAAAACTTTTCAAAGGAAGAAAAATGTGTTCTTTATGTTTTTTTTAAGTCTAAAAAATCAAGAAGAAAAGCAATAGAGACAATCTCAAAACTGTGACAATCCTAATATGAGAGGCATTCAAATAGCACTTGCACAGCATTCTTCATCTCTATTCCTTTTATTTCTTTCTTTATTTATTATTTTCTTTGATTTAATTCTTTCTTTTTTTGTTTTCTTATTTAATTAGCACTAATCTTCTTCTTTTGTTTCTGCATTTTGTTTTTATTTTGATTTTGGCTTGAAATGGGTATAACTGGAATGACGACGTGAGGACAAATGAGCACACAGAAGATTCATGGAATGCCATGCATTAGAACCCTTTAACATTTTAATATAGGTTTTTAGGGTTCTGCTTTTTATTTTATTTGTTTTTATTGGGGTTTATATATAATTTCCTATTTGTTTTTTCACATAGGAATTGTAATAACCCCAATAGTAGGAATAGTAATTATTTGCTTTTGTGTTCTTAAAATTAATTAGTAATTAGGCTTTGACTTGGAAAAACCTGATAAAATCAATGATGGCAGTAAATTAATTTTAGGATTACATGAAATTGATTTAGGGTTTCTTAGAAAAATCATGTAAAAATTGTGTTTTGATTTATTTTTGGTATATTTTTTGAATTGGGTTTTGTTTTTGGTTTTTATATCTTTTGGGCCTCAAGCCCACATTAAGTTTAAACTCATTTAATCAATAGACTTAAATTGGCTTTAGGTTTAATTTAATTAAAACCAATGTAGGCCCATTTTAGGTTAAATAGACTTAGGCTCATATTTCACTTAAAATTAAAATTAAGTTAGACTTAAACCCACTAATTCAAATTTTCCTTTAAAATTTTATAGACTTAAGCTCATCTCCTTAGATAAGTTAAAACAAATAGGCCTAGGTTCACTAAAATAGATAAAAATGTAGGTCCTTATTAGCCCACTTCACTTGTAAACAAAATGTAGAATTAGCTAACTTCTAAATAAAATTAACTTAGTTTAGACTTAGGGACGTTGCACCTTGTATGAATGCTTTTTTTATATGTGATTTTATGATTAGTTGCCTTAGGGTTAGATGGATGTTCAAATTAGGGTTTAATAAAATTACATATAATTAGAGAATTGTAATGATCTTGTATTTTAAATAATATAAAATTATTTTGAGATATATAGAGTTAATAAAATTTTAAATTTTATTTGTATATTATTGTTATTATTTGTGAATATTATTTATTTATTTATTGTAAAATTTTTATTTACGTAAAATGTTTATTTTGAGAGTTCTATTATTTAAATATATTAAACTTATTAGCATTACTGTTATTTTAAATAGTATTATTATTATTATTTCATTGTTAATATTATTATTATTTTATTGTTATTAATATTATATCTAATGTGCATGAGTTGTGTTTTGTGTGTGTGTGTATCTATATATATATATATATTATATATATATATATATATATATATATATATAAAATAATAAACAATTAAAAACTAAAAGCGTAGGGTCAAAAGCCACCACCTCCCCCTTTCTTTTTTTCTTTTTTTTCCCTCTCCCTCGTTTTTCTTTCCCTCTGTTTCCCATAACCCACTGCCTATGCAACCTAGCTTGTCAGACCGCCAACAACAACCACCACCACCCAACCATCGTTGACTCCCCTCACCTCCTCATTCCCTTCTGTCGCTCCAGGTCACGTTAGAAGCCATCGGAACCTCCAGAAACAACAACAGCAGTAGCAAGGTGAGCTCAACACTGGCGACTCCATTTCCCCGGCCACCTCAGCTACTCAATCTAGCATGATCAACTCCTCTTGTACTAGTGAGTCCATTTCTATGCTCGTTTAAGCTTTAATCCTATCATTTTTTAGTTTTAGCTAGATTCTAGTTTACGTCCATTTTAGGTTATATTTTTTTTAAGCTTGATATTATTTGATTTATGAATTCTTACTTTGTAAATGTTGATCTTGGCAACTTTACCTTCTCAAAAATAATTTTTGTTTATGTTTTTGAATTAATTTGAATTATGGGTAATTTTTTATTATTTTAATATTAAAATATTGAATTTTTTATAATTATGTTAACTAATTATTTTTAATAAAAACTTAGTTAAATTAGTGTTATTAATTTGAGTTCATAATTTCAGAATTTATAAAATAACTTTTAGCAATTTTATACATTTTTTGAGAATATATTAATATTACGTGAATATTGGAATCAATGAGTTAATTGTGTATTTTTATTGAAATTATAGTTAAATAATATGTTTTAAATAATTTTAGAATTATATAGGGTATTAAAATGATTTTTGTAAATTATTTACTTTTTTTTAACTAATTAATACTAATTGTTGAAAATTATATTCAAATAATATATTATTTACTATTTTAGTGTTTAAATTGATTTTTAGCCACTTTTATTATATAATTAAGTTATTTGAGTAATTAAAATTGAATTTTACCATATAATGTGGAATTATGAAAAATTGGATTTTTATTAATATGATATTATTATTTGAGATTTTTATTTAATTATTGTGAAAATAATAATATTTAATGTTTGGATGTTTAAATAAATTATATTATATCATTTTGATTATTTTAAGGATGTTTAATGATTTTATTATATTATTATTAAATATTTATTTTTGTTGGCGAATTGTGAACCTCGGTTGAGAATTTGTACAGTTCGGGGTCCCAACCCAAGGTGTTGAGCTTTGTGGAATTAGAAGTGTGCTTTCCCTTGTATAATCGGCTCTACTGTTAGTAGAGAGATATCCATTTTACAGAGGAGGTTCTGCATAATTTTTAATAGAATTCTTGTAAAACGTGACGTCGGGTCGATCCTGAATATCTGTGTTTATCTGAATTTTGAATTCTTAGATCGAGTCTTCTTTAGAATTTTTAGAAGTATAAGTTAGAAATTATTCTGATTTGTTATTAATATTTATTTTCTAGTTGTGCCGAGATTAAGGCCTATCAGACCAGACCTATCGAGTTAGTCCTCAAGGAGCGTAAAATTGTGAGTTATTATTTTATATATACATTGCATATAGTGCATGATTATAAATAATTATGTTTTGATATGAATTATTTCATTAAATGGTTTAGTATATTTTCAGTATACTTCTAGTATATTTTGATATATTTTTCTATTATGAATGTCATTTGTGCTTAATTATGTATTTATTTATTTTCCATAAATATACGATTTATACGAAGGATATCAATAGAACATGCTACCTAGTGGGCTACACTAGGACTGTGTACATACTGGTTCGTTAGACTTTAAGGTCAATATTATGAGAATTATTTAAGGTGAATTGATTATTGTGACTATTGAGTATTCAGTAAGTGAATAGTGTGATTGCTGGAGCTCAGTTGATCTAATGTCTCGAGACCAATCACAATGATAGGGAGACTACTAGAGCTCGGTTGACTTAGTGTCTCGGGGCCAGTCTACTGTCCAAAATAGAGTAAGAGAATTACTTTGGAATTAAGTGAGACTGCATGACTAGTGAGATATTTGTTTCAAGTTACGAATATTATTAGTGTTCTATTTGATCCTTCACCTAAATAAATGTTTTCTGCATTTATAAATATAAAATTGGATTTTAGCATCTGTGTGAAATGTTTGTATATAATATATATATAATGATGATTGATTGCATATGACATTAAGAGGTGCGTATATATATATTATAATAATTCACTCAGTGAGGTTTGACTCTCTCTTAACCATTTTTTTCAGGAGAGTCGTCTTCGTCAAATCGTATTATTAGTGCTTTACGTCAGTCTTCTTTCGCCCCAGCTATTTTATGTAAATGTCATGTTTGAACTTTTATTATATTCTAGAAAAATGCAGTAGTATTATTATTATATTAGTAATGTTGTTTTCAGTATGAGATTTTTATATTCAGAATATTATATGAATATTTTATTTATAAAATGATATTAAGTATTTATTTTATATATCGATTCAAGTTTTAATTTTATCGTATTTTTATATTATCTATTGCATGCGTTTTTATTTTAAGGCTTGCTACGGGTTTCAGATTTGAAAGAATTCTAGTTCCCTAGCGCTGGTCATGACTCCCCAGTTTGGGTCATGACAAGAATAAAGTAATAATGAATAAAGTAAATATTCATAAAGTAATCCTAAATGAACATGAGACTAAGAGAAGTTAGTATTCCATTCCTAGAATTTCCGGTTATGGTGCTAGCTTTCTTTTAAAGAATTGAGTACCACCAAAGCAATTTGTCCTGGTTATATTACCCTAGGTGGTGACTCCTCATCTCCACACTATGTTTTTGTGATATAATAGTATGTTCCTTAGGGCCCTGAGCCCAAACAGTGTCGCAGTTGCTAAAATTTTGGGCACGCGCTAAACCCTACCGTCTACAGTAAGCACAAGAACACCATCATTTTCAAAACCCAAAAAGAAAAACACTGAATCAATTAAACCTAAAAATAAAACCCACCTTGAGAAAAATAGCAGAAAGAAAAGCAGAAACAAGAATACTCTTAAAAAAAGCATTAAGTTTCTCAATGGGACTAAGTTGTGGTTCTTGGCACAACCTATAAATCCTCCACTTTCATCCTCAAGTTAGCCTCTGGGCTCCTTGGACTGCTACTATCTTCTCTTATCAACACTTGAACACGATCATGATGATCATTGGCATCGCTCATCATCTGCACACTTACCATCTTCACTCCTAAAAAAAATCTCAATAAGCGATTTAGATTATTATAAAGTTCTATATAATAATCAAATCACTCATAGGCACTACCAGATTTTACAAAAATTAACAATAAACTGAAGGAAAAATAAACATCAATTAACCTTAAAATCTTGAAAAACATTGGATAATTTTTCTTTGGCATTCCATCAAACAAATGGTGGGCAAATTTTGAAGATATCAGAATTAAATAACTTCTCAATATCATCATGTCCACTTATTTCTTCATTAAAGCAAGATGTAAACAAATTAAAGTCAATGGAACACGAATAATTCAAGAGCTGAATAGCTACTAAATACTGCATCCAACGCATTTCATGTCTTAGTACTAAGCCTCCATCTCATTCCATTCCCTCACCTTCTCTTTCTCAATGGGGGTTTTACTCCTCTTACTTCATGCAGTTCACAGCAAGATCGTGCTTTAACTGTTCCTGAGCTAACTTAGCAAATGTGGGATGCAAAGAACATAATGTGTGTAACTGATCCAAGGCATGGTCACTATCTAACAACATCAACCATATTTAGAGGAAAGTTTAGCATAAAAAAAGTTGATAAGCAGATGTTGAATGTTCAAAACAAGAACTCTTCTACTAAGGCTAAGAGTAATATGAATGATTTGGTTTCGGAGAGTATCAACAATATCAAGATGCAACAACAGTTGACGAAGGATATGAAAACGAGGAAGGAGAATATCACCATTGCATTCTACATCCATCGTCTTCTAATCAAGCTGTTAATGAACATGTAGATAAAGCTTGATGGTTTTGTGCTTCTTGAGGCAATGAGGGTAATGATGATGACGATGGTGGTGGTCGCGGCGCCGGCGACATCTATTGGTAAAATGGGTTAGGATTTTAATGATTTTGGGTTTTTTTTTTTACTTTTTGACTTTGTAATTTTTTAGCTTTGACATGGATGTTCACCTAGATTTATACATGCCAAGTCATCGTGCACCCTTCACACATTTTGTTATGTCTAATAATGGATGAAATCGGTTTAAAATAAAAAATTTTATGTGTTATTAATTAATTTTAAAGTTAATGTGTGAAATGAGGTATTCGGCCATTTTTCTTTATATAATACAAATGAAGTGCTTACGAAAAAAACTATAACAAATAAAAGATTATTTTTTTTTGCCAAGACTTACTGTATATACACACTCATCTAGGCAATTGATGACTAGAAGAGGCACATGCACATGCTTATATAACCCACACACACGCCACAATCTATCAATGTGGGATCCAAACAAGTAAAAGATTCTATTCATGCAAAATAATCGAAAAAATTATATATATATATATAGATGCATAATGCCTCTTTCACCATATTGTGGCACTTGGCAATAAAATAAGTCATATTTATTATAATAGTAGTTTTTCCAATTAAAAACTTCAAATTCTCATACAGTTAATTAAAAAAAATTCTCATACAGTTAATAAAAAAAAAAGGTGTCTTCAAATTTAAAAAACAACATTTCAATTAAAAAAACTTTAAAAAAAAAAAAACTAATAGATGCCTATTTAGTAAACCATTAAAAAACTAATGGACACCTAAACAACCATTAAAAAATTAATGGACACTAATAAAAAAAATAAATTCTCATACAGTTAATTAAAAAAAAAAGGTACCATTTCAATTTTAAAAAACAACGTTCAATAAAAAAAATTATTAAAAAACTAATAAACACCTATTTAGTAAACAACCATTAAAAAACTAATTGACACCTATTTAGTAAACAACCACAATCTTCTCTCCAATTTCAAGAATTTTTATTCTCACATTTTTTTTCTCTCTCTTTTTAACTCTCCTCCTATGATCTAGTTGGCAATAAGGTATAATTTTTCTTCTACTTTTCACAATTTTTTATTTATTTATTTATTATATTTCTCATATATTTTTTTTCCTATTATCATCCACATTCAAACAACAATAAGGTTTTTTTTTTTTCTGATTTTTTCTGTTTTTTCTTTTCTTTCTTATATTTATCATATATATAAATAATTTGGTACCTTATTTGCCATTTTTTCTCCTATATATACATTTTGGTATCCATTATATTTATAGAATTTAAAATTTTCTAAAAAAGAAACAAAAATTATAACAAATAAAGGATTAATTGTTATTATCACAATTTAATGAAAATTGTTTAAAATGTTTGAACAAATTTTATTCATCAAGTTCAAATTTAAAGAACATATTACATAAATAATTTGTAGTTTTTATTATATAATAATATTTTTTAATAAAATTATTTTAATTCTCTATTTATACATAGCAGATTAATTATTTTTGTATATAGCGCGAGATTTCGTCTAGTTACAATAATGACTGAAAAAATTTATAGTTGAAACAAGTAAAGCCAAATTTTTTTTTTTTACATAATGGTATTTTTTTTCTAACAATTTTTTTATAAAAATAATTATGGCTAAAATTAATTTGAAAAAATAAATTATCTAGAAATTATAATATTTTAATCCAGCTCAAACGTTTTTTTAACAATGTTAAGAAATTTAAAAAGATGTATGTATAAGAAATCATTTGAAGAGTATAAGAATTTAAAATTTAACTTTTATCATAAACATCTATACGGTAATTTTCAAATTGAACACTATAAGACTTTTTATATGGAAGAAAAATAAAATTTGAAAGGAAATAATGAATTTTGGTTTTTTTTTTTTTCATATCACTTATATTTAAAATTCATTTAATTATGACTAAACAAGTTAGACTAATTCAATAAAAAAATTAGTCTGCAACTATGATTTCATGTCAAATTTCTAATTGGAGCAATGAGCCATTAAAAAAATGATGCATTATGGTTACATGTATATTTAGGGATGAAATTTTTTCACCAAAAAAAGAACATGGACAGTTTTTTCCACTAAAATAAGAACATATGTAATTTTTCTCAAATATGTTTTTTAATATAATTTATTTGTTATTTCATTTCAAATGTTAAAAACAATTGTAAACTATAATTTCTCCTAATTTAATACAATTATATTAACAAACTAATTTGACGCAGTTATATTGACACATGTATGCATCAACTAATTTCTAGCGATTACATTAACAAATTTTTTTTCTCTACATATATATGTCTCAAAAGAGAGCTTGGCTAACCATTTTCTTCTCCATTACTTTGAATTCTATTTACACTAAAATTCTGTTTTTGAAGACATGAAACCCTTCCAATTTCAGAGATTAACAAGATTCTTCATGGTTGAATTTTCATTCATTTTTCTAGTACAATTTTCGTTCCCTTGTTAACAAATTAATTAACTTTTTCTAAGAAAAGATGAATCATTTATTTAGTAAAGAGTAAAAAACAATATAATATAAATAAAAGTGCAATTAAAAAATATTAATATATACTCTTATTTAAATCGTGAAATTATTTGTTATTATTCTTCAATCATGCAAATAGAAATATTTTAATTTACAATTTGATGATCCATTTGACAATTTGTATATATGCTCCACTCCCTGATATTAATTAGCTATAAATCAACTTTTTGATCTTTAACTAAGTTTAATTATAAAAATATCAACAAAGTTTTACATTGGAAAGAAATATAGAATGTATAAAAGATAACCATCAAAATCTCATAAAGGGAATTAAGAAATTCATGAAAGATGATTCAAAAATTCCAATAAAAAAATAGATTTTATTGCACACAAAAAAACTAAAAATATAATAATGGATCACTACCGATTTAAGAGATGATCAGGATCGGCAGTAGCCAAAAATAAAAAATTTTATGAAGAAATCTAGAGAAAAAACTTGGTGAGAAAAAAAAAAAAAGAAACTAGAGGTGTTCATGGTTTGATTTGGCCAGTTTAAACCAAAAATTTCTAATCAAACCAATAAAATTAGTTTTTAAACATTTCAATTTGTATCCAAACCAAGTAATACTAAAAATATCCAAAATCAAAACTATTTATATTCAGTTTAGATAGTCGATTTGACAAGTAAATGGATGAAAAAAAAAACTGAACATACCACAAAAATTAATTTAAAATCATATGCTCAAAATAACAACATAAACATCATCTAAAACATAGAAATTCAGCATAATACTTTAACTTCTAAAAAATTCAAAACATAATTTGTAAACTAGTAAAGTAAATTCTTGCTCAATTACGTGTTCTAAAACCATATTTCCAAGTCTAGGTGTTTGTTTATAAAGAGTAAAAAGAAAATTGAAGAGTTTAGAACTTTAGGTAATTAAAGGTCTATAATTTTAGGAAACTAGTAAATTATTAGTATTAATATCTCATGTATACATATGCATATTTTTTTAAAAAAATATAGCTTTACAATATATTATTGGTTTTGTTTGGTTTTATTGAATTTTTATTTTCTTAATCTGAAACCCAACCAAAAAACGATTTATAAGATAACCATTGAACCATAGTTTTTGGTTTGGATTGAATTGAATCAATTCAATTTTGTCGGTTTGGTTAATTTTTGTGTTGTACTCGCATACACCATAACTAAGTAACCCCTATTTTTTTATTAGAAATTTCCTTAATGTTATTATTATTACATTATTTCTCAAATTCTACCTAATAAATTACTACAAACCTTAAGAAAAATAGCAACATAAGATAAACTACACCAAATCAAATGAATTAAACTAAGGTCATTACTAGTTTACTAATTGTCTTCTTCCTTGAGATATGCTCAAGACATAGATTTTCTCCTCCTAGGAGGTGTCCTACCTCTCATCAGTTTAGTCTTCATGTCAACAGGAGTCTGCCTCCCAAATCCAACTTCGCCTGCCCCTTCTCCTTCACCTTCTTCAATAATCTTCTGATCAACAACGCTAACTGTGCTCTTAAATGTTGACATGATACCAAACTTCTTCCACCTGAAAAACCCTTTCTTCTTCTCCATCATTCTTGCCATTTGCATCTGCATTGCATGGCACTGTCCTTGTAACCTAAGTACGTCTTCTTTTAGCCTCTTTATCTCCATTTGTTGAGTATTCATTTCTCGTTTCGAGTAGCATCGGCCTGGCGCGTCGAACCCCATGTTCGGACTTCTTGTACCACTGAATGAGCCGCTCCAATCGACATGTCGACTGAGCTTGGTTTGTTCAGAGAATAGGACTTGGATTACAGCACGAACAGGCAACCTTTCATTCTGAGCAGCATGGAGTGATGCTTCCGGGGAGAGTTTTCGGCTATCAATTAGTCTACAAAGTCCCTTCCTTTCTTGCTTCGATGTACCAGGATGTGCCTAATTAAGAAAAAAGGGATAACTTGTGAATTATTATTACTTAGACTAAAATTTATAAAAATAAAAAAAATAAAGTAAACACTTTTAATTATCACTGATAATAAAATTTTAATTTTTTTATTTTTCAGAAAAATTAAATATTTTTTTATATTCTTAACTAATATTTTTAGTATTTTCAAAGTCTCTATTTTTTACCTAATATTTTTTTTATTTGATTTCTATTGGAAAAGTTTCTAAGTTGAAAGTTAAGAAGTAAATTTTAAAATATTTAAAATTTAAGGATTTTTAATGAAAAATTAAAAATTTCTGAAAATAGTTAGAAATTAATTTTTAAATTTATCTCAAGAGTGAAAAAATTAAAATTTAAAAATATTTTCTAACATTTTATTTTTCTTATAAGAAAAAAGATGATGAAAAATTTAATAAGTGTCAAATTTATTTAATATGAATTTAAAAGTAATTTTTAAAAATATAATTAGATCTTTCAAATAAAATTAGATAGAATTGATATAACTTATAAAGTTAAAGGAACTAGTTGAAATAACTTTTAAAGTATAATTTAATTAATAATTTATTTAAAATTTAGAATAGAACTGATGGTTTTTTTTTAATAATTAAAAGATACAAGTCTAATAATTGGCCACTTAGTAGCATAGCAATAATAAATTTAAATTTTAAAAGAAAAACATAGGTCGATCACAAGATTTACTGTATACACATATGATGACTATTCAAAATGTAGGAATTGTGACATTTATATATAATATGAAATTGAAATTAGAAGATTAAGTTAAATATAATATAGTGAAAATTTTATCATACTAGTGAAAATGTGAATTATTTCTTTGTCACTTCTATATAATCAAGTGAAAATCCCAATTGTTTATTTATCTTACAACAACCATTTCAATTGGTGTATGCTCATAAAATATGTTTAAAACAAAAGGGTATATGAGATGAAAACACTTACAGACAAGACAAATCTATATGTTTCGGGCATGCAGCACAATAATGCAAAATAGTTATCAGATTCAGACATGTATATATATATATACTGAATCTATTCATAGCTCAGATATGTTTGAAGGACAAAACTGATGGATATATTAAAAACAAAATCCTAAACAATGTGTTGAAGGACACTTACCTTTCACATGTTATCATCGTCACCAGTCCACAAGAAAAGAAAGGCCGAAAACCTACTCTTTTGTTACAGTAGATAAAGGGCATTAATGTCATTTTATTCACTCTTTGCTATCCTTCTACCAAAACTTGACCCAATTCTACCAAACTATTCCCATGAAAGAATCTTGAGTTGGCAGCAACCACCTCCGCAGCAAACTTGTTGGTCCCAGATTAATTAATTGTGTTCTTTTCCACTAAGTTTCTTCTTTTTTTTCTCCCCAAATTTAATTGTCCTTTTCCTTCTCTAATGTCTACCAGCAATAACTAACTAATTATATCACTTAAAGATGTATAAATTTTAATTGAATCTTGATTTAAATTCTCTTACTGCAACATTATTAGTTACGATGCCTATAGTTTGATTAATTAATTTGTTTTTTTTAATTCTCATTTCATTAAATAAAATGTAAATAATTTGTTATTTTTTCTTTTTTTTTTTCTTAAACTCTTAGAGTTAACTAAACTCTAGTTAGTTCAGTTATACTCGTATATGACAGAAAGAGCAATAAAAATAATTTCACAACTATAATTTAATATAACTACATACATAATAATTTAAATCTGAAATGTCATTTAAACTAAATAATCAACTAATCTTAGTGTTTATAGTAAAAGCGTTCCAACCAGAAATTTAATGTCACAATATATGTCACAATTTAAACTATATATGTTTAAATAAAAACAATATCTACTAGCTGATGCTAACTGTTGTTGAATGATTTTATCATTTCAATAAATTTGTGTTACTTATATTTTCGTCCGAGAAATTAACGAATTCAGCTCTCGTTTACCATTGTGTTAGGATTCACACTCAAGCATAAAGCAGCAATATAATCATAGTAATTAAGCAAATACAGAGATAATCACTTACTTTGAAATAGGTGTCAATGGCGCGGTATAGACCATCGTCAATGGCGCGGGCATGGCTGGGTACAGCGGAAGCAAGACAATCAAACTCGGACAAACTCAAATTAGCATCAACAGCAGCTTCAGCTAAGTAACCATCAACAAGCTTAGCTACTTTGATAAAAGCAGCAGCACCGCCAGTTTTAGCAGGCTCATCTAAATTAACAAACCTTTTCACTAACCGAGTCACTAGCTCAACATCTAGTAATGTTCCACAAGTATGGCTAAAAGATGGTATCAGTAACTCTTTAAGTGAAGCTTGGTCTAGTTGCCATGAAATCCTCTTTTCAAGCTCAGCTCTGTAAGTAGGCTCCACACCAACCATGTTGGCCGTCCGGAGGAGGCGTAGCAAGAAATTACATGGGATTGAATCCTTCTCTGGTGGCAAAACGCCGACGAGGGTTTCAACAAAAAATCTCTTTTTCATCCATGAAGCTGTCACACTTTCTGGTGATTCTTCGAGGTTGCTTAGGCCTCTTTCACTGGCAGTAGTGCTGTTATCACCCGAAAGTTCAGGTAGCCATTTTGACGCATAATGCGCTATGATCGAACCAATAAGTTCTGGACGTACTCCTTTAGCCTTTATGCCTGCTAATGTCTTAACAAAATAATCCATGTTGAGTATGCACGCGTCGTCAAACCAGCATTCGGCTTCGAATTGTGATGTTTTTCCTGGAAAAGTGACAGAATCTTGCAGGGAAAACTTTTTCATTTTGGTGGGGAGAACTAGCTATATGGTAAGGGATGGAAAGTGTGAAGGATAGTACTTTTTTATAGCTAATATTAATTTGTTTTAACCAATATTTCATGTTTCCGTTGTTGAATGATTGACACATATTTATCAATTGAATATATTCATTTTATTTATTATTAAAGCATATAAATAGTTAAAATATATGTTAATTAATTATGATTGTTGATATCAACATAATAAATTAGTTACATGAATTAAGCAAAAAATTAAATAGTTAAATGATAAATATTTTCTTTATGATATTAATTTTAATATTATGAATTTAATTTTTTAAGTGTAGAGGTGAAATTTCTCTTCTTTTTCTAATAATAATAATAATAATAATAATAAAACATCTATGGGCTAAATGTAAAGAAATGACATAAATAGTTTGGAAAATGAAACGAACTTTTGTTGTTGGAGATAGAAGGGATGTGTGTAGAGTAACAATCTAGGATAAGAAAATGGAGATAATAGGGATAAAAAAGAAGACAAATGTTGTTAATGCAAATATTCTATTCCAATGACATTTTGTGACTTGTTCTACTCTAAGGAAAACAACAATCAATTATAATGCTACTATTCCACGAAAGGGACTACCAAACTGTAAATTTTTGTATTTTACATTTCTTCGTCACACAAATCTTTAATTTCCATTACTTGTAATGAAGATTTCCGAGTCTTGTATATATTTTTTGGATTAATAAGCAGATAATATGAACTAAATATTTATGAAATATACGGTAGAGACAATAATTTTTTTTTAATTTCTATAAATTAACAATAATAAAATTCGAAGATTTTAATGGATTATGTCTTGCAAGAATAATTTTTGTAAATATTTTTTTAACCACTTGGTACTAGAATTTACAATATTATGCTACTATTGGAAAAGGATATGACAGTCTGTGTATTGTGTCAATGATCGTAAATATCTTTTTACCTCTGCAACGCATAGGCGACGAGGACAGGAAGCATCGAAGAAGATGCTGCCAATGAAAATGGGTCTACTCAAAAACTTTAACATTCACGGGATTTATAGCAAAAAGAAATTCAAGATTTACTTTGTTTTTTCTTTTTATGTGCAAATGAATCTATCAATAAGATCTAAAGTTTTGTAAAAATTAAAGTATGTTCTTGTGATATATATTTTTTTGAACTTATATGAGAAAGTTTCACAGCTGTTCAATAGTTAAAATTAAATTTTGTCTATATTCAAATTAAACTAATAATTGATATATTTTAAGTATTTTATATTTGGTGAATAAATCATCTAAATCGGTTCAAATGGCAAAAAGTTTAAATTGAATTGATAACTTATTTATGAATACTTTTTTTTTAATATGCGGAGAGTGAGTTAGGATGAAATTGTGAGATTTTTTCTACAAGAACTTTAATGCCTAAGTTAAGTGTTTGTGAGAAAATAAGTATATAATAAATAAAGTGTGGAGAATATTTAGAATAAGAAGAAATAAGATATATATCCCGAGAGATATATAACTTAAATCTGATTGGATTTGGAATATTGTTGATATTTCTTGATTTTGTAAGACTAGATTTCTTATTGAGAAAGAGAAAGATTTCCTTCTTTTATAATTCCTCTAAAATTTTTTTGTAATTCCTCATGAGTTTTTGAGTGTTTAAACTTACACTCTAAGTCTAGATATGAATATAGGCATCAACAATAAACAAAATTTCACATTCACTTAAAAAGTATGCCCTCGATATGATATATATATATATATATATAAAATAATGATAATAGATGTTGCGAGTAGCAACATTAATAAACTATAAAGATAAAAATAAATTTACATAAAATGTCCCTAACCTTTTTTCTTTTTTTGCCCATCACAAAACTTATGGAGCATTTTGATAATGCGTCTTGAATAACAATATGAAACATTATGTATATATATATATGTGGTACTCAAATTTTATTTTAATTGTTAGATACATGTTCAAAATAAATTAAAAATAATTTTTAATTTTTAATGTCATAAAAATATTTTTTTGATTAATTTTCAACACTATAAAAGAAAAGAGTAAAGTAAGAGATTCAAACTCTACTCTCCTCAAATTAGATGTCCATACATTTTACTACTTGAATTACTCAAAGAAAATTGTTTTACTATTTATTTACTCTTAACTATCCACTTTTGAGATCTTTTTTACGCAAAGAAACGTAACAAAATCATTAAGAAATCTTTTTATAAACAGAAATCGAAATGCACAAAAGGATGGGATGGTAATGATAAGGTGACGAGATTGGAAGTGCCAAAAGTTTGGATTATGCAAGTCGAAAAATTATAACAATTACAGTCTCCACGTGAACTTTGGTTTTTTTTGTTTGCATTGATGGTCACAACTTACAACTGTAGTAGCTAGCTTGCTGTTCTCACTCTCAGGGTCCACAAGGGAGCCTGAAGCTGGACCAGAGACACCAATTGGGTTGCAAAGTTAGTTTTATGACATATGGGCTGTTTCCACCAGACCAACTGAATTTCAACTCCTCAAACTTTGCACAATAATGGAGGAGGGAAAGAAGAATCGAGATGAAATGTATGCGTGACCATTTAGCTTGTTGGGCTAGCTATGCGATTGTTACAAAAATGGTGCAGCCCTTGCGTGGCTATCGGCCACATAGATCCCAGTTCCATAAAAAACACAGGAAATTAAGCAGCCACCACCATTGCACCAAAATCTTGAAGATGTTTGAAGCTGCTTTATTTCCCTGTTTCAGGTACGGCCTACACATTTTAGATGATAAAGAGTAGTAGAACACTTGTATGTATATATGCGTGCGTGCACACATGCACATGTTTTCTCCTCCGTATGCACATCATGCAGCATACAGACACAAGTATTGTAGCAGCCATGCTCAACCCAGTACACAATATACACACTAATATTTTAATTATCAAAGTAATAAATCAATAAATGACATTGAGATCTTATATGAAAGAGCAGATTTCGATTAATATGAGGTTTACAGGCACATGAACTAAAGATAAATTGAAGAGAATAAGTAAAGCCCATTCTAAAAGGGAAAAAAAAAAAAAAGAAAAATTGAGACTTAAAAGAACAGTAATGCATACCACTTTTAGCTATTATTCCTTTCTATAAAATAAAATCCTACAATCGACAATTCACCTAATGATACTTCTCATTTCGTCGATTTATTCTTCCGGTATGCCCCAATTGAATGATGGAAGAAACATTTTACTTAGACCTTGCGGGGAGTAGTTTCAGAAGAACTGGCTGTGTCCCCTGCTGAATTAAATGCAGATCCACTTGGAAGGGAACCATTTCCACTTTGTTCAGGCACAACTGGGATCTTAACAGCTGCTCTTTCCATTTCCTTCTCAAGCTCTTCTTCACGTCGCAGAGCAGTAAACTGAGTATCCAGAGACCTGGCTGCTGCTAGCCATAAAAGAACAATCACTAGAAGGGTTCCTCCAAGGTATGGAGTTGAATTTGCAAGTGAACCAAAGGTTAAGATCATAAATTGTTGAATCAGAGCTCCTCCAGACTTGCCCAAAGGATTGCAGACAACATCAATGGCTGCCTTCCCTTTAACCTACAGAATTGTTTGGAGAAGAGAAGTCAACAGCAGCGTCCAAATTGCACTTTAGAACAATGAAAAATAATTTTGAATTTTTTGATCATTTTGTTTAAAAAATGACAAATAGTTTGTGGGGCTAAGTTATTAAAGCATCTATAGCAAGTAATGTGACCAAACCTTAGTCTCCTCATCCAAGGGAATATAGGCCATTTCTTTACAAGGGTCAAACAAACTGTACTTGGCACTCTTGCTGAAAATGTTTTGCATGGCACCCACATATACAGCAGCAAGAAGAGGAGTCATCCCAAACTGTGTGAGCAAAGGTGCAATAGGGCCGCCAAATAAAATTAATGAGAAGAAACCCACTCCCGTCAGAAGCAAAACCGTAGGTGTGATTGTGGCTGCGACTCCCCATCCATACTTATCAAATATAAATTGGCTAAGAAGCATCATTGTGAATGTTGCTATTCCAGTGGCAGTTGAAAAGTCACCCATAAAGGAAGAATACTCATTTGGACTGGGGAACTGCATCACAAAAAAGGAGACGGTGATTATGAGGCCATAAAAGAAAATAGGAAACAGACATAGGCCAAATTCAGGTTACCTGAGCTTTGAGCTTTGATTTCCAGGTAACCTCAACCAGGTTGATACTAATACCATATGCAACCACCAAAGTGGCAAGATCTCTAATGTATTTTGAAGACACCAGGAATTTCAAGCTCTCCATTGTGCCCATCTTTGGCTTTTCCTGCATAGGGAATGTTTAATAATGGTAGATAAATTTGATTGCACATCTTAGCGTACTATTAAATAACAGAGAAAATCTCCTATGTTTGCACATAATTTGAATTTCATCAGTCCATCATTGCTAGACTCCCTAGAACAACAAACACTACTGGTTTCTGCATCTAACTGTTTAGAGAGCAAGCATGAAAATTAACATTAAAAGATAACATTAAGAGGGTAGGCCTAAAGTTACAACCATAATCATCCCTGAATGACCAGGTCTAAATGACTTAATAGTCAGCCAAACAGTCATATGATGATGATGTCACTCCATATATGTAATCAACATTATAACCCGTAAGTGGAAACCAAATATATGTGCCTTTTATTTGTTAAAATGTGTGTACTCAAAACAACACAGGGGGAAAAAGATAGTTAAAAAAAAAAGACAAACCAGCTTCAAGCTATAAGAGCCATGTAAATGAGCAAGAGTGTGAATAGTTTAACGAAAAAAATGGAAGTGGCCAGACAAAAGATTACCTTCTTCTTCTTGCTACGGGTTGGAAGAGTTATAGATCTATTCACCCACCAATAAATGAAACATATGGTAAGCCCCATCAATACCACAATGCTCATCATTCCTTTGAGGGAGATGGCCCACCCATCAATTCCAGGACCCAAATTTTTTCTCAAATTAGAGAAATACTTGACTGTTCGGCCTGAGAAAATTAGGGCAACATTTGCCCCAAGTCCAAACAAAGGATAGAATCTTTTTGCTTCATCAACAGTGGTGATCTGCAGAAATAAAAATACTAATTCAGCTGGAGTTTTCATGAGAAATATTGAAGAGACGTTTTAAGAGCAATAGGAGATTAATGCAAAAATAAGAATTAAAGTAACAGTTCTATTAGATTTAAGAAAATGTATATACAACACTTACAAGTTAATGCAAGCAATTAAAACTACTAAGTCAATACTTAAGAAGTGCAATGAAAAATTGCTACTGCTGCTGAAGGAGAACTGCACCTTGACACTACATTATCCAAAACAAAGCCAGCATGAAGTGCTAAAACCAAACACTTAGTTGTAATATCTAGCTGGAACGTAACTTAGAAAAACATCAATGACATGTGGTCCAAAGATACACATTGTTACGGCTCTACCAAAAATTTATCCCTTTTTCAAGATTGGTAAATTCCAATCCATAAAGTGCGATAGAACCTACCACATGCTAAGGCCAAAAAACAAAAACTCCATAAACATAAAGCAATCACTTCCAGCTTTAGTTAAATACCAAAATATTAGAAGTTCCACAAGAAAAGGCAATGCACATTCCTGTTTTTAAGAATTGATGAACTAAACCGTTCTATTTAATGAAATCCAACAATCAAAAGAAGTGCAATGATGTAACAAAAGAAATTATGTAAAAGAATTGAGTAAAAAATTGAATATAATTCTTCTCAGAGCCTCTCACTGATGCTATTCAATCCAAAAATCATAATCCAACAAAAACAAAATATTAAAAGTGGACAAATCATAAAATAAATCCAAAAAGATGTCCTGTTGAATAAAATGATGTAACAACTGAATCAATTAGATGACTAGATAAAAATATGGACAAAGTTGGCGTTAGACTCTGAGTAGCCTACAAGATGAGATGAACAACAAAAAAAATATCATTAAAAAATTAATAATCGGTCACAGAAGATATTCCTAAGGTAAACATAAAGCAAAAGTAAATACAAATACTGATTCCAGAATCATCTACAGCCATATTTATATAAACAAACAGATAAATTTATGGGCTAAAAAGAATTCATATAAAATATATATACCTGATTAGCAAATCCCCAGAAAAGCACTGAAATCACCACACTTCCCCACAATTCAGCCATAACATAGAACAAGCAGAAGGACCAAATCCTCATAATTGCAATAGGACCAAGAAACCTTGGTCCAAGTATATTGAGTAGCTTATCAGCAAAGGCTTGAGGATGGATGTGGTTGCTAAGAGGATACAACAGAAACCCAAAAGCACCAAAGAAGGCAATAAATGGAACAATAACACTATAAAAGAGAGCCTGCTTAGACAAAACATTAGCCAATTGAGTGTACAATAACATAAACCCAATAGCCATGGGCAAATTGACCCAAGTTTTTAGAAATGGTATAATTTCTGCACTACTCCCTGGGGCTGTAACAACCAACACATCTTTTGTATCTCTAAGTATTGTGTAGTTAAAAAGAATACAAAAAAACATCAACCCAAGTGGGATAATTTTTTTAAGAGTTTCAACTTCAATACCCAAAAGCTTAGGCTTTTCAGTTTCTCCAAATAAAGGTTGTCCTTCAGCAGCAGCAGCAGCCTCTGCTTTGCAAATAGGAAAGCTTCTATCTTTTTGAGAGAACCCAATTGGTTTTGACACAACATTTGGAAATCTTGGAAAAACATTTGAAGATAAAGAAATCCCAGAAAGATTTTTGGGTTTTGCGGCAAAAAGCCTCTGCTTTAACCCTTGTGATGGGTGCAAAGAAGCTCTGATTTTGGGGTTTGGTGGAAGTGAAAGAAGCCCTTTGGTCTGTAAAACAGCTTCCATGTTTCACCTCTCTTCCTCTCTTTCAGTTCCCTTCAAGAAACCAAAACCAAAGCTAAAAAAAGTTCTGGTCTTTCAAGGAGACACCAAAGAAAGAGAGATAAGGTGGCTACCAAAGGAGATTGTTTTCTCAGAAAAAAGAAGAATCTTGCAGCCTAAATATAAATATCTTTTTATACCAAACCCTTAAAAACCCTCAAATTTGTTTTTTCATACATATGCAAAAAATAAAACAATCCCATTCAACAACTTTAAAGAGAAGAAGAAACCAAATCTTTTTTTCACAGAAAGATTTGAACTTTGTTTTGTAATTTTCACAGTTTTACCGAAGAAAACACAAATTTGAAGACATGGTTGTTGATTTTTAAAAAAAAAAATTATAGAATTTGCTGAGCAAGAAGACAAAATTGTGGGTTAGAATTGCTCTAAAAAAAGTGACAGAAGATGTGGAGGTGAAGCAGTGGGAAGAGGAGAAAGTGTTGGGTTATACACAGTCAAAGGACAAGATAGGAAAACAAAAATATCCCGCATAGAGATCTTCACAAGTGGGTAAACAGGGATCAATTCATGCCTGGGAAGCAAAATACATTCACTGACTAAAATGCCCTTGTACTTTTTTATGTTTTATTAAAACACCCTTGAGATATTTTTGGATTTAATTTTTTTTTTTTTTTGTGCATATGCTTTTTGCAGCAGGTATTGAAAATTACATTTGAGATGTGGAGGTGGCCAAGTATATAATAAAATAAAAGAGGAAACTTATCATGGATTACCTGTGTGCATACAGCTGTGTCTCTGTGGGTTTATGGGTTTTGTGATGTGGCATGGAATTATGTATTTTGTCTATTGATGGTAAAACAAGAAGCAAATAGAAAGGTGTTAATGAATGGATCTTTAGACTAAATCTGTTTTTTAATTCTAAATTATTTGATAAAAACATTGAATTTTTTAAAGGTTAAAATGGCCTTTTCAACTTGTTTCTAAAATTGATTTAGAAATTAATTATTTAAATTTCAAATTAGTTCATAAATTTTAAATTTCAAAATATTGAAAATTAATTTTTTTGAGAAAATTCAAGATTAAATTAGATTTAATGTAATTAATTAATTAGTTTTATCAATTTGATTAATTGGTTTTATGATTAATTAAAAAAGAATATATTTCTTCTTGCATTATAAATATCCATATAAATATCTTCATATAGTATAATTTAGTTTTAGTTTTTAAAATAATGATTTATTATTATTATTATTATTATTATTATTATTATTATTATTATTATTATAAAATTGAGTTTAATTGGTTAACCATTTATTTCTAAGATTTTTATAACGCAATCAACCCAAAAATATACTAAAAAAATTAAAATTATATAATGAATTATATGATTTGGTTAATGACTTTTCAGTTTGATGTTATGGTTTCATTAATTTTTTAATTTTTATATAAACTCCTATCTAAAATTAAAAGAATTTTTATTTTATAATTCATATATATATTTGATATAGTTCAATCAATCATTGCTTAAACTAAATATGAGCTTGGTTTAATTAGTCTATTTTTAGTAAAATTAAAAAAATAAATTTAGTATATCTAAATAAAATTAAATCAAATGAAAATACAAATTTTCCTTGAAAATTTCAAGAAAAATATACTTTTGAAATTTAAATTAATAATTTAAAAATAATAATAAAATTTATGATGCCCCGCAAAATAATTAATGGCTTAATTACTCATGTCAACTATAGAGTTTTGGTTGCATAACTACATATAAAGTTACCTCCCTACTTAGTTCAAATGGTAAAAAGAAACTCATTACATGCTCTTAGACATATAAATGTTTGAGGTACTCGTCGTTCTAACCACAGGTTAATTCCATTTCAAGATGTTAAAATTCATTCCCTTTCCCTTTTCTATCTTCTGTATAAAAAAAATTAAATACTTGTAAAGTGGGACCAAATCTTCAACTTGGCTATATCTTAATATATGAATATTCTTTTTTGTTTCAATTATTGAGCTTTTGATGTTTTGAGGTTGATTGATTATTATTTTTAATTTTTTTACAGTTCAATTAAGTCTATGATGAGATATCATTTTCACTCTAAATAATTCAAAGTAGTGTTTTGCTCAATAATATATGATTTTGCTAAAAAACAACAATGGTGCATGTTTCTTGCAAGGTTCATTGCCAATTTGATGACCAAAAAGCTTATAGTATGACTATAACTTTCAAAGTCAAATCAGGTTGCCTCCATTTGCAACTTAAATACAGAGACCGTAAGAAATTGGGTAGATATGAAATACTCCTAATTCACAAATTTATATATATATATAATCCTCAAATTTTTACCCATATTCTGTATGTGTAAAAAATGTTAGTTTTCTTGTTAAAATGTCATAATATAATATTATTTTAACTTAATGATTAAAAAAATTAATAAAATATCTTTATTTTGTAATTTTTTTTAAAAAAAGGCACTATAGATTGGTTTATTTACTTAAGAAATGAATAATATAATGGACGAAATAATTGTATGAAGCAGACAAAACAGCTATAAATTGGTTCATTTACTTCACAAACGAAGAATATAATAGAAGAAATATTTTGACATCTCGAGGCCCTTTACTGGTATTCTCTCTCCCCATTACATATATGACAAAAAAAAAATGAAGTTGTCAAGTATATACAGTGTATTAATTATTAATTAATTATATTTTATGCTAGGTTTAAATAAGAGAAAGAATTAAATACAAGTAGGAAATATTTAAATAATGGTAGGATAGTAAAACAACAAAAGGTAAAATCCATTGTAATTTTTTCTATTAAATTCTTATTATTTTATTATATTACATTATATTTTTATATTATTATTTATATTATTATTGAACCCTAATTTGATAAATTTTATAGATATATTTTTTATACCATATGAGTTTAATGTATTAAATAAATAATAGTGTAATTACTCAATGCATTATATAAATAATAGTATAGTGATTCAATACAATGAAATAAAATGATAGGAGCTCAATAGAAATAATTATTATAATTTAAGGATTTAAAAATAATTTTTACCAAAAAAAATTTTAAAATATATTGATAAATTAAAATATTAAATAAATTAAAACAAAAATTTTAGTTTAAAACGTTAATTAAATTGAAAAAAATTGAATAATAATCGGTTGAAAAAATTATTATAAGGGTAATATATTATTTTATATATAAATATATAGATATTAATTATATTTTTTTAATTTAAGTGTATGATTCTTAAACCTTAATTAAATTGCAATAGATGAAATAATACTATTTTAATGTTTTTTTTTACCGAAATACTTTAATGCTTAATACCGACCAGACTCCACGTTTGAATTAACGAAGTCAAACTTTGTATGCTGTGCTTACATATTTTAAACATGGAAAATCATCCTATAAGAATTCATGCATTCAGCTCTCTGCTTCAAATCTCATTTTTTCAATGAATTATGAAAGGCAAACCAGTCTCATTGAAGGACTATTCGATTTTCCCATGGATTTGGAAGGATACCATTTCCTTTTGTGTTATTATTTTTTTCTTTTTTATTTTAATGTAATCTTAATATTTTTTTTTTTTCGGTTTTTGTCTGACATTAGTATGATAGTCAAAATTCTAGTTATTTTAGAGTTTAGGGTAGATTAACCTATAAAAGATATAAAACTTTCATAATATTTATTTTTTCTATATATAAAATTTGAATTTTTAATTATATTTAAGAAAATTTAAATTTTGGAAAAATTATAATATTTCTCCTATATTTTAATTTATTATATCATTTCATCCATAACATTTTAAAAAATATTTATTCATCCTTATATTTTATTCCATTAACATTTATTAGTCCTTATGTCTGGATAAAATAGTATAGGGATAAATAAATATTTTTTAACATGTTAAAAATGAAATAATGTAGTAGGTTAAAATATAAAGAAAATTTGTATTTTTATTATTTTAAAATTTTTCACCACTTCAATAAATAAAAGTCTATTTTTATTATTTTTATTTTAAGATACAGAAATTTCAAATTTATGATATGTGGATCACTTAAAAGGTAAATATATCTTTGTTCAAAAGGAATATTTGTTATGAAGTATTTTAAGTTTTAGTTTGTATGTTGAGAAATTAACTTTGAAATTATTTTTTTTAATAGAGATCATATGATCTAAATTTTAATAAATTATATAATAGGGGTAGTCCTCATCTTTTAAATTGACAATAATAGAAATTAAACCATACACTGCAAGATACTCTTGAGAGTAACAAAAGTACCTTTGAATGAATGGATCAAATTCATACATAAATTAACACTCCTTTGAAATCATTTTATCATAATGACAACATTATAGCATAGACCGGAATGGAAATGCCTTTGAATTAATGGGTTAAATTGATCGAATTGATCAACAACTGTTAGAATTAATTAGCATGGAGTTGTTTTCGTTTGAATTGAATTTTAAATTCAAATTATAATATATGCAATCACGTTAAATTAGTTATTATAAAATTTTTGTCATTTTTATAGTCTTATTTGAATCTAAAGAGACGTTTGATTTATCTGATTGAGGTTTTTCCTCTATCAGGTATAATCTAAATGTTTGGTAAAATTTTAAAATCAGTAGTTGATAGTTGGTTTTATTCAAAACACTTGTTGTTTTGATAAACTCTATTTTGAAACTTTTTTCTCATCATATGATAGTTGATTTGTATTTATTTTGTACTTATACTATTTTACCCTTATTAAAAAATAATTAATAATAAATAACTTCACTTAAATTTAAATTAAATTTATGTAATTACTTTTTTATAGTTCATAATTAAATAAATATTATTTTAGATTATAATTAATAATTAAATAATTATTATATGTATATCTATAATTATTTTTTTAAAATTATACAATAATACTTATATTTTAAAATTAATTATTTTAATAATATATAAATTAAAGATAATAAATTATATATATATATATTTAAATAATTTGTATAACTAAAAAATATTATAAAAAGTATATGAAATTATTTTTACAAATAAAATATACCCTTAATGGTCATTTAATATAAAAACATTAACAAATAACAAAATTTTACCAAATACTTTATATTTATCAACTATTAGCTATCAGCTGTTATAAACAGTTAAATCAAACAAATACCTAATTAAATTAATTAGAATCAGATAGATTTTAAATATCGGTGGTTTATAAAAAAAATTTAATAGAATTGAAATGCTTAATTATTTTAAATAATTTTAATTTTTTATATAATTTTCTATTTATCCTAGTAATCATATATTTTAGTGTTATCATTTATATTTTAACTTTGGCCTCCCTAATATGACGTAATGACTCGGCTCTTAAATATTGATCGAAATAAAGTACTAAGAATTACATAACTTTAATCAATTTTCAATTATTTATTTTAGTTAATTTTCTTTCAAAATATATAAAGAATAGGAAATTCCAATTTTTATGATTTAAATTCGTGATTTGCTTGTATTTTCCCTTTAATATGACGATCATGATAATGAAATGATTAATCTTCTCTATTAAAAATAAAAAAAATAGACGACTTGAAAGAGCTGTCCACCGTGTTTCGCCATGGAGTAGCTACTTGGTCGCCATGATCATGAATAACATGTACGCTTTTCAGTTGTAATAAAGCAGATCTTGATGTAGACCTGTCGGCATGGATGCTTCGGTGTTTTGGGATGCAATTTGCAAGCTAGTCGTTCCTACTATAATGTATATGGTTTTCTTTCTTTTTTCTTTTTTAACATGTAATATTTGACCCGCATGTATCTTATAATATTTTTAAAGATAAATTATTATTTTATTATTTTCTCATTTATAATGTACATTTATTTATAGTCAGTGTTTGTATATATAAAAATAAACTAGTTATAAATTCACACTTTATATAAATAGTAAATAACATATATTTTTAAAATAATTAATTAAATAATTTTAATAAAGTAAAACTATAATTTAATTAAATATAATAATAATAACTCAAAAGTTATTATAATAATTTTATTTTATTATTTTTTACTAAGAGTATATATATATTTTTAGTATATATAGTAATAATAATAATAATTAAATAAATAAAATAAAATAAAATAAAAAATAGTTGAAATAGGATTTTTAGTTAGAATAAAAAAATATAAATTTTAATAGAAATAAAGAGTAATGCTTTAAATATAATAAAATTAGAGTGTTGTATATATAATAAAATATTTTTTGTGTATTTAATTTTTTTTTTATATATTTGTCATAGAAAAATATTACAAATTTTAATAATTTAATGCATAACCCTTTAAAAGGAAATATTCAATTAAAGGGTAAAATTTTAGATTTAATAACTTTATAGTTCATTTTTTAATATATAGATATAAATTTTAAGCTCAAATTTTTATGTTAATTATTTAGGAATATTTGTAAAAGTTTATTAATTTAACCTGCATCAAATTTAACATGTAATTAAACTAAAAATTTCACATCATAAGTGTATAAGGGCATCTCCAACCATGTTTCAAATCTTCATTTTAGCGTCATATTGTGTCTCCAATGTGCCTTCAATTCTTGCTCCATTTTGCAATTTCTACATAGGCAGCATTTGTATTTAAAAAAAAAAAAAGCCAATAACAGTCTATTATGATCATTTATTTCAATATAGTCCAAATAAATTTGTTAAATTTAGTCCAAATTTATATTATATTTATCATATTATTATTAAATGCATGTAAATTTGATTTAATTAATTTTAATATTGACACTTAAAATAATATTAATTTTTTACTTAAATAATATAAATTTTTTATTTAAATAATATCAATATTAAAATTACTACATTAATATTAAATTTTGGATAAAAAAATTTAACAACCATAAATTTGCATTAATTTAAGAAGCGATTTAAGAAAACACTCAACAAATATGCTCATATTGCACTTCACACTATATTAATTGAACATTTGTGGAAAAAATATTCAAATTCAAATGATTAAATTATTAATAATATGATTTGTATTTTTTAATTTAATTAGCACTTGTAATAGACTACTTTAATTATTAGAAGATGTAATTTTATGTTTTTTAGTAAATTTATTTTATTATTTTTTAATTCTCTTCATATATTATATTATTTAAATTTAAAAATATGTGAATGTATTTATATTATTTATTATCAAAAAATAATATTATTTTATTTATATATTAGTTATTTTTTAAAAATATATTCAAATAATAAATTTTATTATAAATAAATAAATAGATGTATACCGTAAGTTTTGAATAAATTATAAGTGTAATATGTAAAATGTTTAAATAATATAATATCAATATTTAATAAAAATATATGAATAATATTTTTTTATAGTCAAAAATAAAATAATTAAATGAAATAAATTTTCAATAATAGATACATTTTAAAATAAAATTTATTGCAATTTAATGTTTATGATTGGAGATGGCTAATACCATACGTTTAGCACTCCATTTGGCATCACCTGCTATGATCTGATTGCAAACATGATTTTGATAAATCAAAACACAACAAAAAAAAAATATCGTATCATTATCGAGTGCTTATTTGAAATAAAATCATAATAAATAATACCCATAAAATTATTATGATTATTATTATTATTAGCCCATGCTAACAAGTTGCAAAGAAGAATGGCTCCAAAACGATATCAAAGCAGTGGCAGAAAATAAAGACAACAAATATTATATGCCTCCACATATTCTTTTATATGGAGTCGTGGCCCCCACAACCAACGATCACTACCTCATACACGTGGCATAAAGAAATAAAAAAATATCTACCAAAAAGGACCTCGATAACCCAAAACCAAATAAGAAAAGGCACACAACTCCCAACCGACACGTAATCGCCACGTTTGCGAACCGGACAAACCGCTTTTTTCTTTTGACACGTCACGCACCTCCTATATTTCTTTTTGATTTTCTGTTTTTGCCTTTATAATTCTTTTTTTCTAGTTCTTTTGTGCATACAAAGGAAAAAAAAAAAAAAAAAAAACCTCCCATTTTATACCTTTTTTTGTAATTATTTTTATTACTATTGAACTCAAAACTTTCAATCAAATGTGATTATGAACAACATAAACTATAGTTATTAACAATATAATTATTTCAATTCCTTATTTCATATTAGTTAAAATTTTTGTATATATTGCTGATTAAGAAAAATTTAGTTATTATTTTTATTTGTAAGAGGAAAATTCTACCGTTATTCTTTTTTTATTTACTTTGGATACATTTTAATTTTTTTCAATACTAATTATCAACAAAGTTAATTTTTACTTTGTAATCATAAATTGCATCTTTGTGAGAATTGTGTAAATTTAGGTTAAACAGATTTTTTTTTTTTTTTTACTTATAGATAAATACTTAAAAATGGTTTAAAACAAATAAGCAATATATATACGCATGTCGAAAGATTTTTTTTTTTCCATATTCACTGTTAGCAAATATATAATGACGGATTTAATAGTATAATCAAACATCATGCGTTGATTTTAAGTCAAAACTTTCTCTGATTTTTTTCTAATAAAATATACAACTCTCTAAAAATTAGAAATGATAAAATAAAAAGTCATATTTAATATTAGAGATATTCTATTGTTACTTTATTTTTTAAATAATTATTTTGTGTTAATAATTATAAAATAAAGATATTTTTTATTATTCAATTATGATTATAAATAAAGTAAAATTTACTAGATAAAAAATAAAATAACTATAGTATGCATCTTAATATTATTAAAACTGTAACAAAAGTATAGGCACACTCCTATGATGCTCACTCATTAAAAGGATTCCCTTCTGTTATTGGTAGTAATTAAACATCTTTTGAACATTCATAAAAAAAATTACTGAGATCGATTGTCAATTTTTTTTATTTAAACAATATTTTAGATTTAAATTATAATGTAAGTAGTTGCATTCATTAGTTGTTAATTTTTTTTATTAATCTTATAATTTTATTTAGAATGAATAAAATTAATTAAAATTTAACAAACTTTAAAGGTGGATTATTTAAACTAAAAAAATTCTTAAAAAGATAATCTTCCTAAAAAAATTATTATAGGACCGTGTATTTGGTCAGTTTGGTCAATTTTGAGCTATTTTTGACTGAACCAAATCAACCTAAAACCAAACTAAATTGATCAAAATAGCTAAATTTTTTGGATGAAAATCGAACCGACTAAATAAATTAAATCTTTTATAAATATAAATTGTTTTTAGGTATCACCAATAAGATAGATGTGGACGGATTAAGCTTACATAGGATATGGTAAAGCTAGCAGATAGTGTAGATTATAGTATTGACCAAAAATAAAAATAGTAGATAGTGTAGATTATGTCCCAAAATAAAATAAAATTGAAGATAAATTAATGAACAAGGACCTCTTCTAGCATTATATGAACATTTAAGAAGTGAACAAAAATTATTTCATAATACTAATGTTTTATTTATATTTTATGTAATATAGTTAAATTTTATTAATTCTTTTTATTCCAAATTTATAATTTTTTAAAACATCGCTATGGACTTAGTTTGTTAACATAATTAAATTAATGTATTTTTCTAATATATTTTACTAAAATTAGATTTTTTTGTATAAAATATACACCCAAAAAGGAAATAGTTAATAAGTTACTAAATTACTTATTATTAAAAAAGTGTTTATTTATTAGGTATTTTGAGGTGTAAAGTTCCGATTTTACTGTTGTTAATTTGTGAATTATATTTTATTTTATTTAAATGGAAGAGCTATTTTCTATTATACAGTTTATCAATATTTAGATCATTCAGCCTCTATATTAATAAAAAAAAAATGATTTGTAATCTAAAATGCAAGAAAATAAATAAATCTAATGGAAAGAGTAATATAATATAAATTTTTGAGTTTTTTTTTTTTTTTTCATTTATGTGCTACAAAAAATCCTATAATTTTGGCTTTCACCATCTATTGCAGCATGTGGTTAAATTTGTAATATATTTTTGAATATTTTACACTTTATTAGTAAAAATATGACAGATGTTTTTATACTATTGTAATATATATTCAAAATAAGTAAAAAGAAAATTTAAAAATTATTATGGGATGGTAAAGCAAATCAATTGTACAACAATATTGACCACTAAAATTCTCCGCAAGACGGCTTTTAAAGAATACATAAAGTTTGAAATCAGTACTTCGGCAAAATAGAGTCGGTATTGGGCTTGGCAGTTCAATTTCGAAGTGATACATCAAATAGGAAATTATATGTCAAATTCCATTTGGCAGCTCGACATTATGTAACTAACTATATAATATCCACATTAGTCGATTAAAAAAAAAAAAAAAAAGAATCTCTTTAGAAATTTATTTAATATTAAATTCTATAAGCCAAATGATTACATTAACCTCATGTAACCATAAGAAAATATTGTGTTTATTATTATTATCACTATAATTTTTTGTTTATGAAAAATAAATATTTGAAATTGAAATAAAGTTAATCAAAATTATTCTAATGTAATATCTATTTAGTTGCACTTTTCTATAGGCACATGTAGACATATTGAAATTTTGAGCTCATTGTGGGCTGGAATCGAACCTACTGGATTATTTAAGCTCGATTGTATTTTTTGAAATTTACCTAAACAAATTTTCAGCTTTATAGCCAATTTTTCGTTTTTACAATCATTTGTAAAAATTAAACAATATATGTAATAGAAAATATTTAAATTGTTGAGATTTAATTACATGATGTTTTAACACTTAGCTGTGCGTTTTACAAGTGTTCGCTATTAATTTTATTACCTCCATTTTTTTTTGGCATATGAGTTCTACACCAAACTTTTTTTATTTTAAAGTTTTGAAATTAAACGCTTGCAATTTTAAAGTTATTCATCGTAACAAAGTTAAGACATGAATTATTACACGAAATTGGATAAAACTTACTTATAGGATGCTTTATACCCACATAAATCCAAGCACGTGGTGTCTCACTTCTCAATAAGTAATAGGAATTTATTGTCCATCCACGCTAACAATAATGGTCATGATCCTATATAACACTAACAGACAATATTGTATTGAAAGAAAAAAAAACTCCATTTTCTTTACTAATTGCCCAACTAAATTTAATTGTGTTTTTTTTATCGGGTGTCGTTTGTTAATATCTCATAAAATTACGACTATTAGTTTATTAATTGTTAGCGGAGGAGAGAATTTTTTTTTAATTATTTCAAACTTGGTCAAATTAGAATTTAAGTCTGAGATCTAAAATTCTAAAACCTCCGCCTCAATCATTACGTTAGACCTTTCCGACAATTTTATTGTGTTTCTTTCATATATATATATATAGCAAAACTTCACCAAATATAATGTTCAAAAGCTTAAAATTATAGAAGTCTTTTAAGTATTTTCTCTCTCTCTTCTCTCATTCATCTTTTTTCTCTACTTTGGTAGTTTTTAGAATAATTTTGACCATTTTTGGTAAAAAACCATCCAATTGTTTTTCTTTCTCGTTCTATGTTTCTTATTTTTTTTCATAAATAATATGAATTAAGTTAATCCTTAATTTTAGCAAGTGCTTTTAATTTTTTGTAGTGTCTTCTACTAGATCTATAGATCTAGTTTAATGAAATAGTTATTTCGGTAGTTATAATGGTTACATATAACCAATGGAGTTCTAAATTGGTGAATTTTGACTATATTATTAATGTGCTTTCAATAAATATTTATAGTCAAACGATATATATTTCTTTTATGTCTGTTAATAGATTGAGTTATATATTTTTGCTGCAAATTTTATTTATTCCATTGTATATAATTCTTTCTCAAAATGAACGAAATTTCATTGTTGTCTTAAAACTATTATCTCACAACTCTTATTCCATGACAACAAATTCTTTCAACCACATTGCCTTACCTTATTAAAAGGCAATGGACCGTTTCCAACTCCCCCCACGCTTGAATTACAAATTTAGTTTTCATTATTTGTACTCAACTCAACAATTTTGTTAGAACCATACCTCGCAACCCTCTCGTCAATCCACTCTCTCATATCTTTCAACACAAGATTTGCATTCTCATCAGGCTCACCTTGTACCAAAGAATGATACATACCCTCATACAATTTCAAGCTCTTATCTTCGCTGGAAGCTTTCTCGTACAACAATTGGGATGACGTAGGGCACGTGACTCCGTCCGCGGTGCCATGTACCGTCAAAAACGGCACCGTAACACGAGAGAAATTATCTTGTACATACTGGCACATTCTAGCAAGTTCCCTCATTGTCCCAACTCTAGGCTTGCCTGTGTATCTTCTGGGGTTTGACGCTATGATCTTGAGCTTTCCTGGGTCCTTGATTGCTTTTCCTACCATTTTATTGTCCGGCATTGCTGCCCACGTGTCAGCTAATCCAAAGAGAAGGCCGTACATGAATAGATGTAATTTGCTAGGTTTCATTGGTTCTGGGATCACAAAAAGGGGGGCAGAGAAAATCAGGCCCGTCCACATGTTGGGTTCTGATTGGAAATACATTACCATCGTTGCTAGCCCACCCATTGATTCACCAAACAAGAAAGCTGGTAAATCTTTATATGGTTCGCTGTAACGCACATGCTTGAAGAATGATAAGGACGTGGCTGCAATTTTCTCCATGTCACCTATACAAGCCCATATAGATTCAGCCTTCTAAAATAGAATAATTTTTTTTTTCTTCTTATCGAAGTGCCCAAAAAGAAAAAAAAAATTGTTAGGAAAAATTTCATTCATCATTAACAAAACTAACAAATAGATTTGATGATTCTTGATATAGTAATAACATTACAAATTGGATTAGATTTTTTAAAATTAATAAGGAATTCATGACTTAAATATCAATGAAAATTAATTTCACATATATATATAATTGAATGCAAAACCTTCATGCTCATTGAAGAAATGGTATATGAAGTGGCTAATTTTCAAAGATAAGAACAGGAGGAAAGCTGTTCGACGATCCCTGCTCTCTTTTAGGATGTTCACACATGAAACTATTTATCTTAAACACAATTATAAGTGGTTAATTTCTAACAATACAAGAGAAAAAATAAAAGATGAATTTCAAACCGTACTGTGCTCGGCTCGCAACAGACTACTTAATGCTTGAATTAAGCAGTACAATAAAATGTAAATTTATTCAAACTAGTAAACTCAAATATGAAATTTCTCTTCTTTTAAGTCCAAAACATTTCCTACTATCATATGTGCTAAATAGTGAAAAAAAATTATTTTGTTTCTCTATCGTGGCAAATCTAATTTTCTTATATTTACAAGAAAAACAATTTGAATTCAAGAATTTAAACTAATGTAACTAATCACATCATAATTCTGCCTAAAGTATGAACCCATAAATTTCATTTTGTAACATAATACGAGAATTGAATTATAATCTTTTCAATGCCTACAAAGAATTTTTATTATCTAATCATTCAAACTTTGCCTTCTCTTCAAACATAATAATAAGTCCCATTTAAAAAAAAATTACTCAAGTTTCGCCTTAGTAATTAAAATCATGTAACAGTAAATATAATCGAAGATAGTTACGAAAATAGAAAATTTACCCATGTAGCAACGCAGACCGTCGGATCTACCATGGCCAAGAAGATCAGCGGCAAAAACAGCATAGCCCCAAGTAGCATAATTAATGCAAATCTTTTGAAACAGCCAACCGGTATCTGATCCATAACCGTGGGTCATGTGTACCGTAGCTTTGACTTTTCGATCCAACGGTATAAAACTCTGCGTGAATAGCTTTCCATTAGGCGTCTCAAAGTACAATTTACTGTTGATCACCCCCTGAGATGCATAGTACTCCTCCTCCGGCGTATCTCCCCAGAAATTTGCCGCCGTTTCGACCCCCTGCTGCTTCTGCTCCGTCTCGGACGGCATGCTGGTGCGATGTCGTTTCTTCGGTGCGAGCCCAAAAAAAACATGAGGGAGCTCTTAAAAAGGTCCTTTTGCATCGACCAACTTTTGGTGGGGTCCACAGTTAGTGGGTGGGAGGGAGTTGGTGAGCTGAACTTGTATGACAATTTCTCAATAGAGTAGGTGTGATAACGTTTTGATCATTTACTAGCCGTTGGATATGATGGCGTTGTTTGGCGTTTCCGTAGATCCGAAAACATGCGAACTGAATTCTACGGATTACAACTCCACCAACCATTGTGACATATTATGCTTTTATAATTGATACTTTAGGCGATGCTAACGACCTGGCAACATGATCAGAATTGTCAAAAGAAGGTCCAACCTGTGGGAGAATTTTTGATGCTGCATGATATAAAATTAACTAACGAATTAACCACTAAATATATATCATTATTATAATTTATTTTCAAAACTCTTGAGCTTAAAATTCAACAGGTGATCAATAAAGGATAAAGTAAGAGGTGGAAAGGATCCTTATAAACTTTCTAATGTTTAAATCAGAATATATAAAGAAAGACTTTATAGAGAGAAAGAGAACAATGAGAATATGAGAGAATAAAATAAATGAAAATAAGATATACGAGGTCTTATTTATAGTAGTAGTGATATTTAAACCTGAAAGGGTTTTGGATAAGAGTCTTAAACCAATTAGGAAAGTATTCCTTGTTCGTTTGAAAGTCTTTTTGAGGTAGGAATATTTTCAAAAATAGATTTGATTGTCTTCTCTTTCCGAATAATCTGTATAAGAAACTAAGATATTTAGTTAAATAGGAATATATGTATGTAGGGTATTAAGAGTCCCCCTGTGAATTTATTTGGATATTTATGTCTGAGGTATCTGGGTTTGTGAGGCGAGGGGGACGGTGCCTTTTTGTCAAGGGAGGGACCACCTGGGTAATGACATGTTATGGAGGGGTGAGCTGAGGTGGCCAACATCAGTCATAAGAAAAGGTAATGCTCAGTATCGAGTCTTAAGATCATTGAATATGAACGTCGTTGGAGTGCCAGTTGGGCTTGAGTGCACAAAATCTGCAATAAGAAAGGATATGCAAAGGATTAACCTGTTAGTGTAAAGACAACATGATGGAACCGATCGTCACTGGAGTTTTAATGCTCGGTGCATTAAAACCACGGCTCGAGTGCTGATCTTCAGTATTATAAAAGTGACTTGAGGGTGTCAGCTTCAGTCATTAGACTTAATGCGCAAGGTTTAAATGCTTGGTGTAAGGACGCGAGGCTTACATGCTCGGAACCTCAGTACTATGAAAGTGACCTGATGATGCCAGCTTCAGTCACCGGGCTTAATCTTGGTGCATTAGAAGCACGGCCTAAGTGTTGTATAGTCTGGGTGTCTTGGAAGTATGGCTCAGAAGCTAACCCTCAGTACTATAAAAGTGACTTAAAGGAGTCAGTTTCAGTTAATGGACTTTAACACTGGATCTTACAATGCTGAGTGTGGAAGAGCAGCTAGCAGTGGTGCGCCCGAGATGGGTAACTTTTATGTTGCCTTGACACCTCAATTTTTAAAATTTGAATTGCATAACCGTCACATTTATTTGTGTGTTAGAAGATGAAACATTTCTGCTGCCATAACGATGACTGCTAGATTAATGGATTTTTCTATTTTCCAGACTACCTTAATGATGTGAGGAGAACCAAAATAATTATGAGGGTAGTTAATGGTTATTTCCAAAGCCTTTTTTTATTGTCTTTATAAGTATCTCTGTTCCTCTGATGTGTGGCATTTATTCTTCTTGCTATTTGTTACCTTTTCGATCTTCTGTGCTTCCTTTTGCTATTGTTATCAAGTGTTTCCATTTTTTTACAGCAACCCCTACGTTCCAGCACCAGGTGATCTCTTCTTTCCTCTATACATTTCTTCTTACAGTTTAGCTTTTTTTTTAAATGCTTTTATTAGATAAATCCATGGCACCTAGAAAGCAAGTTAGTTCTGATTTGTTTGTTTCTAGAGTAAACGACGAGTTGTTAGGGTGGTATCAGAGGTGGTTTAACATTCCCTCCGATTACACCCTACACACCATAGATAGGAAGTTTAGAGCCCATACCCCCATGCTAGACCTCAATAAGTTAATGGTGTATTTTAACTAACTGGAAGGGGGTCTGAAGTTCCCGTTGGATCCTTTTGTAAAAAGATTTCTAATAGGTATAACATAGTTCCTGGTCAGCTATACCCCAATGGTTACCGGATTCTGACTAGGTTTATTCAGTTGATGCGCGAGGAGGGTAGGGAGTCAAACTTAGAAATTTTAAGATATTTGTATAGCCTGACTAGGAAGAAGGGGGAGCTGATGTTCTCCTTATCAACCGTCCTCAACCACAACCTGTTTATGAAGCTTTCGGACCTTCACAAGAAGTGAAGGCATAAGTTTTTCATTGTCGAGCACCGTTTAAACTTCCTGGATGTCTAATGAATGTGGTATGATGAGTGCCATAAGGTGAAATAACCTTCGAAGTTAACCAATAATGATACGGAGATGGTTTTAAGACTGTATCTTGATGGCTTGGACGATGCTCGATCAGCTGAAGATGTATCAAGAAGATACTTATAGAGAGTTTACTCGGACCATGTTCAATCTACTGGTACATTTTGATTATCAAAAGGTATCTTTTTGACTTTTATTTTTATCTTTCCAATAGTAGATGGCTGAATTTCTTACTTTTACAGATAGAATTCGGCTTGTAATTGATAAGCCAGCAAGGCCAAAAGAAGTGCAGATCTCCTCCCCCTCTCGTGGGCCTAATTTACCTACGGTCCTAGAGGAAGCAGTCAGCAATCCAAAGGGAAAAGCTTGGCTGGGTCTTCGCAGTCTGAAAGAGAAGGACGACGAAAGAGGCGGCTGATTGATCGAGACTCGAATGCTGAGGAGCTAGATAAGGAGATATACATCCAGCATTTAAAGCTCTCTGGGTGTCCAAACATGAGGGCATGGATCTTGAACAAAGTGAAACCTTCGAGTGTCTCAAACACCAAGGTCTGAGATCAATATGTTGAGTCATTGAGATTGCCAATAAATATACAACACTGGACCGAGGAGGGTCAAGAGGAGCTGTTCAGTTCCATGATTAAGCATTCATTGGAAGTAAGTGTTGAACACTTTTTATTTGATCTTTTATGTTTTGAGAATTAAGGTAATAACACGAGTTTCTCCTTTTATAGATGACTCAAGCTTTATTGTTGGTAAAGGACCAGTATTTCTACCTTAAGAGCCAATACAGTTTAAAGAAGACGGAGGTTGAGACTATATTGATTAACTTTGAGAAGAAATTAGATAGTGCAAAGGCAGTACTAAAGCTTTATCAGACCAAATATGCAAAAATTAAATCTGAAGTGGAGGCAAACTAGAAAAAGGTGGTCGAGCTAGAGCACAATCAAGCTTAACTGACCAAAAGGATCGAAGAGCAGGACTTCCAGATCGTAGATCTGGAGAAAAAACTAGCTGAGATCAAGAAATCCAGGGAGAACGACAAGAGATCCTACCAGAGCATGGTGGGAGGATTTCTTAAAGCCTATAGGTCTGAATGTAAGAGTGTCATACTTGCTCAAAATCCAAAGCTAGACTTGGCTTATCTGGATTGAATAACGCCAACTGACTTGGCTAGGATTGCTACCGAAGAGGAGGCCCGGCATAAGGCCTCCACCCTTTATGCGAGGAATACCTCTAAATCAGTTGAAGGGTCCTTTTTTGAGCCGCCAACACCTGTTAGTGCTATCAATGTTTTTCCCCCTCCCATCTCCAAGTTCAAACCGTCAGATGTACATTTAGTAGACTAGAGGTTTTTTTTTTAATTGACTTTTGTAATATGATGTTGCTTCAATGAATAAAAATACTTTATTTAATAGTATCCCAAGTACATTTATTGATAATATTTTTTAAGGCAGTTTGAGTTCCAATATCGTTATAGTTCCTTACTTTATCAATCTTTTTTTTGTATGCCCCTTTAGATATTCACCCTGTAACCTGATAGGGATCTTCCCAGTTGGGCCTGAGTTTGTGGTGCTAGAATTGCCTTTGCCAATGTCCGCCCTTCTGAGTGCCCAGTCTCCAACCTTATACTGTTGTGGGTGGATACATCGAAAGTGATATTGTGCTACCTTTCGCCTATGTTCTTTAGCGGCAACAAACACTCACTCCCTTCTCTCTAGCAAATCTATGCATATCTGAGTATCGATGTTGTTGATGTCATGGTCTAATTCTTTGCTGACCCTGTAACTTAGGGATTTGATTTCTACTGGTATCATAACATTTATACCATAGGTTAGTCCAAATGGCATTTCCTACGTGGATGATCTAGGGGTGGTCCTATAAGCCTATATAACATTATTGAGCTCTTTGACCTAATTTCCCTTTTTTTCGTCGAGTCTCTTCTTTAATCCTTGCATGATAATCTTGTTGGTGACTTTCGTTTATCCGTTTGTTTACGAGTGAGCTACAGAGGTGAAACGAAGCTTTATTTTAAGGTCAGAGCAGACTTCTTATTATCGAACTGCTTGTCATTGTCTGTGATCAGGGTGTGCAATATTCTGAATTTGTAGATGATTTCTCTTTAGAAGAAGTGTTGAATTTGAGCTTTTGTGATGGTCGGCACTGCTTCTACTTCTACCCACTTAGTGAAATGATCTATAACCACAATTAAGAACTTTTTATATGAAGTGAAGGTCGGGAAGGGACCCAGGATGTCCATTCCCTATATGGCGAAGGGCCTAGGGCTGCCAATTAAATGTAGGGGGGTTGGAAGGTTTGTGATTGAGATGGGTGAATAGTTGACACTTATGACATTCTTGAGTTAGCTTCTAGGTATCATTGGATATGGTGAGCCAGTAGTATCCTTACAGTTGTGCTTTCCTTATTAGTGTGTAATGAGATTCATGTGCCCCATAAATTCCTTCATAGATTTCCCTGAGTGTGTAATTCCCTTCCTCTGGGGATACACATTTGGACCATGGGTATGAGAGGGATTTCCTATAGAGCTCCCCGTGATGGATAGAGTAGTGGGTTGCCTTCATTTTTAGTTTTCGAGCCTTCAATTTATCTTTTAGGAGTGTTCTATTTTCCAAGTATTGGACTATCGGTTTCATCCATGTGAGACTTCCCTTACCTCCATGATATATGGGTCCTCAGTGCTGGGTCTTTTTAGTGCTTTGGTGAACTCTATTCCCTTAAATGCTAGATTATCTTCAGCTGCTGATTTTACTAAGAGGTTAGCCTTAGAATTATCATGTCGGGGTATCTGAACTATCTCCCACTGTCCATCATCTTTTTTGATCTTCTTCAAAAGTTGCATGAATTTTCCTACGTATCTGGTGATGCTCAAATCCTTAATCTTGAATGTCCCGTTGACTTGGTTTATTACTAGTTAAAAGTTTGAATGTATTGTGAGTTGCTCGACTTTGACTTCGATAGCCAATTTTAATCCTGTGACGAGTGCCTCATATTCCACAACATTATTGGTTGCGTTATACTCTATTCAAACTGCATACCAGATGTGAATTTTATGTGGGCCTTTAAGGATAACCCCAGCATCGAATCCTTGAACGGAGGATGCTCCATCAACATAGAGCTTCCATTCTGGTGCTTTGGTGATGGTGAGATCTTCCGGCATCATTTTTTAAATGAAATATGCTAATGCTTGATCTTTCACCTACTACTGGGGCTATGGCTAGCTTATCTAGTGTTGGGTACCAAATCTCAGACCCTCAAAGTATTTTACTGATGTAGTATACTAGGCTTTGCTGGATTTCTGCTTCCCTTACTAGTATCGAAGTTATGCATTTTTTACCCATCGAGAGGTATAAGTACAGTGTTTCTTCCGGGATCAGCCTGCTAAGTAGAGGTGGCAAGGATAGGAATTTTTTAACATCTTCAAAAGTTGCCTCACAGTCTTCAGTCCAAACAAATTTCTTGGAATTTTTTAAAGCTCTGAATAGTGGTAGACACCGTTTGGCTGAACAAGAGATGAAATGTCCTAAAGTCATGATTCTGCCATTCAGCCTTTATAACTCGTGGACAGTCTGTGGAGCTTTCATGTTGAGAATGGCCTCCATATTTTTTAGGTTGGCTTCAATGCCTTTATAGGATATCATAAATCCCAAGAATTTACCTGCTTTGACTTTGAAGATGCATTTTTTCATATTTAGCTTAATCCTGGACTCACTTAGTAATTGGAGGACTTGATCCAGATTTTCTAGATGTTGCTCTTGATAATAATGTCATCCATGTATACTTCCACATTTTTCCCAATCTGGTCCCAAAGTACATAGTTCATCATCCTCTGATATGTTGCTTTGGCATTCTTTAGTCTAAAGGGCATTACCTTGTAGCAATAAAGACCTTCGTGGGTGATGAAAGATGTCTTCTCTTAGTCTTTTTTCTTCATCAATATCTAATGATATCCTTGCATTGCATCAATAAAACTGTATAAATCATGGCTAGTAGTGGAGTCTACTAGTTATTTAATTGTCGGTAGTGGGTAGCTATCCTTAGGTATGCTCGGTTGAGGTTAGTATAGTCCACACACATCCTATACTTACCGTTTGATTTCTTGACTAACACCATGTTGGCTACCCATTCAGGGTGGGTAACTTCTTTAATGAATCCAGATTTAATAACTTCTTCGTTTCCTCGATGATTATCTTCTGTTGCTCATACACAAAGGTTCTTTTCTCCTAGATCACTGGTTTTGCCCCTGGTCTGATGTTCAAGCTGTGCGAGGCAGTATAGGGATCTACTCCAATTATTTTAGATACTCAAGAAGTGAAATCTTTTGAGTGCTTAGTGAGGACTTCACTATTTCCTTACTTGGTTTCATAGTCGAGCTCATTGTCGATTTTTACCATTTTCATATCAGAAATTTATAACGTCTTAGTGTTATAAATTGGTTGAGGTCTGACACCTTGCTTCTCTATTTCATTATTTTCTAAGGGGAAGGCTTCTGTTTGAGGCTTTATTGCCATCTGGTAGTACTGTTTGGCCATGTGCTGATCTCCACGGACTATGAGAGTTCTGCCCTCGATTGGAATTTTCATAGTCAAATGTTGAATGCTTGTGACCGTTTCTATTTTGTAAAGCACTGGCCATCCTATGATGTCATTATATGCCAATGGGAGATCCATTACATTGGATAGAGCTTTAACAACTTTCGTTTCTTTATCTTCCCATTTCCCAAATTCCAGTTTTAACTCAATCATTCCCATTGGCTATATGGTTCCTCTACAGAAGCTTGTAATAGGATTCTAGATGGCTTTCAGGTTTGTGATGGAGCCTACTATTGCTATGTAAGCATTCTAAGACAGTGCATTGATGGCACTTCCATTATCAACCAATAACCTCTTTACCAAAGAATTGTTAATGTATGCGCTTACCATCAGGGCGTCACAGTAGGGGTGGTGAACATGAACCCCATCTTCTGAATTGAATATGATCTTATTTTTCTTGAAGTTTGGTCCTTCTCCATGGCTCCTTTTAGGTTTCTTCTCAACGTTTTCTCCTCCAATAATCATATTAATGATGTCGACTGGCTCATTCTGAACCCTATTTAGTTCTAGCCTATCTCACCCATGGGCATCTAAATTTTTTGTTCCCCTGGATGCATTAGTGAAATTTTTAGGTTTACCATTTTGCACTAGTTTTTCTATGGCATTCTTCAGTTCTTTACAGACCTCAGTGTCGTGTCCGTATTCCCGATGGTACTGGCAATAGTGTCCCCTATCTTGCGCGGCTCTCCAGTTTGGGCTTATTCTTTTGGTTGGGGTAATTCCTATGCCATTTTGTTTGACCCACATGATGATTCTAGATTTAGAGGTATTTAGAGGTGTGTATCTGTCTGCTTCCTTCTTAAATCTTTCTATTGGGTTTTTAAAATTTATTCGTAGGAAGCTTGCTCGTTTGGATCTTGATCTTTCCTCTTTAGTTGGTGGTTTTTCTTCTTTCCTTCACATCCTTTTATCTTCATCCATCTTTATCATTTTAACCACCATAGCCATTACTTCTGTAAAAGTGCCTAGTTCCTTTGTCATTATCTTATCTTTGAGCTTTTCGAGTTTAGTGCTTTTTTTTAAGGCTTCGATAGTAACTTTGTCTACAAGGTTTTCAATTTGTATGGCCACATTATTGAATCGATTGAGGTAGCTTCGTAGGGACTCATCGGCCTCTTATCGACACATTCAAATATCGTTGATGTTTTTGGCAGGGGGAATGTTAGTGATGAACCTGGTACGAAACTTCTCTACCAGGTCCTCAAAAGAAGCAACGGAGTTCTCTAGGATCTGGTGAAACTATTTTTAGGCATTCTTTGTGAGTGTGCTTAGGAAGACCCTGCACATGATTTTTTCATTCATATTATGAAGCAACATTCTTATTTTAAATGAGGATATGTGGTTGACGGGTTCTCTGGTTCTATCATATTGATCTAGTTGTAGGACTCTGAACTTGGTTAAGATCTCTATCTAGATTATCCTTTTTATAAATGGCATTTTGCCTTCCATAATACATTCATCTTCCTTCCTTGGTCTCGTACGGGCTTTGTGTATAATTTTTCAACCCTCTGGGTTAGCTTCGAGTCATCTAGAGCTGGAATTATTGAACTAGATTCCCCTTCTGGAACTTTACTCTTCCCTTTATTTTTGTTCACCTCAGGTATCTCCAAAAGTGTTGTGTTTTTGTCTATGTGAGTCATCCCAGGGTTGCTACTTTGAACTGAGGTGTTCAATAATTATTGCATTAGGGCTATTTCAGCTTGGATTTTTTGTATCATTATTTTCTTATTTTTTGGGTGAGGTTGAGTGTTTGGGTTACAGTGTTTAGGTTAGGCATAGTTACAACCAGTGTATTTGTTAGGCTTGGAAAAAGCACGAAAGGTATTGGTCGGTGATGGTGTTGTAATGGGGCATAATATGAAAAGTTGGTGCCTAGAGCCGGCCACCCATGGGTATTTCTAAGAGAAAAGTACATATCTCCGGATGAAGATCTAGCATACTGGAAAGGTGTTAGAGGTACTGTTGTTAGAAGAGGTGTTGACAAATTGATTGGAGGTACTGTTGTTAGGAGAGGTGTTGACAAATTAATAAATTCCTGATGAAGAAGAATTTAAGTTTGTGGGTGATAGGAGTTTAGCACTTCAGAATCTTATTTCTGTTATTATAGCTAGGAAGTTGCTGAGAAAAGGTTATTAGGGATATTTGGCATTGGTCAGGGATACTTCAATAGAGAAGTTGTCACTCATAGATGTTCCTGTTGCCTATGAGTTTCCTGATATTTTTCTTGAGGAGTTGCCAGGTTTACCACCTCATAAAGAGATTAAGTTCTGTATAGATGTGGTTCCAGGTACTACTCATATATCTATGCCACCCTACAGAATGGCTCCTGCAGAGTTAAAAGAGTTGAAGGAGCAGTTGCAAGAGTTATTGGATAAGGGTTTCATCAGACCCAGTCTTTCTCCTTGGGGTGCACCAATCCTGTTTGTGAAGAAGAAGGATAGTACGTTGAGACTATGCATTGACTACAGAGAGCTGAATAAGGTGACAGTGAAGAACAAGTATCCTCTCCCAAGGATAGATGATTTGTTTGATCAGCTATAGGGTGCACAGTTCTTTTATAAGATTGATCTAAGGTCGGGTTATCATCAGTTGCGGATTAGTGAAGCCGATGTTCCTAAAATGGCATTTTTCACTCGGTATGGCCATTATGAGTTTCTGGTGATGTCTTTTGGTTTGACTAACGCACCAGCAGCTTTCATGGACCTGATGAACAGGGTATTCAGACCATATATGGATCAGTTTGTGGTAGTCTTCATTGATGATATACTGGTATATTCGAGGAGTATGGAGGAGCATGTATATCACTTGAGGATTGTACTACAGACACTGAGAGATCATCAACTTTATGCTAAATTCTCAAAGCGTGATTTCTGGATGGAGAGTGTTTCTTTTCTTGGACACGGGGTGTCTAAAGAGGGTATCCAGGTTGATCCACAGAAGGTTGAGGCAGTGTCTGAGTGGCCTAGACCGACATCTATTACAGAGATTCAGAGTTTTCTGGGTTTAGCCGGGTATTATAGGCGGTTTATGCAAGATTTTTCCAGAATTACAGCCCCTATGACTCGTTTAACTCAGAAGAATATTAGATTTGAGTGGTCAGAAGCTTATGAGAATAGTTTTCAGTTGTTGAAGGAGAAATTAACCACAACTCCAGTGCTAGCTTTGCCTAATAGTATGGATAAGTTCACAGTTTATTGTAATGCCTCTAGAGTTGGCCTTAGTTGTGTGTTGATACATAATGGTAGGGTGATAGCCTATGCTTCGAGGTAGTTGAAGAAGCATGAGTAGAACTATCCTACACATGACCTTAAGATGACTGCAGTGATCTTTGCTCTCAAGATTTGGAGATACTATCTGTACGGGGTGACTTGTGAGATTTTTACTGATCACAAGAGCCTTAAGTACATTTTCCAGTAGAGAGATCTGAATTTGAGGCAGAGGAGATGGTTGGAACTATTGAAAGATTATAACTGTGAGATTTTATATCATTCAGGCAAGGCTAATGTAGTAGCAGATGCCTTGAGTAGAAAGTCCTCAGGTAGTCTTGCTCACATCAGTGTAGAGAGGACACCATTGATCCAAGAGTTGCATCTGTTGGTGGATCAAGGTCTGATGATGAAGATCAGTAAGTCAGGTGGACTGCTAGCTCAATTTAAGGTGCGATCTGTACTGAGAGATAGAATTAAGGCAGCTCAAAGCTGAGATCATATTCTAGAAGAGCTTGCAGAGAATGTCCGTGAAAGGAAGTTCACTGATTTCACACTCGATGATGATGGTGTGTTGTGGATCAGTGGTAGATTGTATGTTCCTGATGTGGATGATTTGAGAGAAGAGATCCTAGAGAAAGCATATTCTACAGCCTATAATGTACATCAGGGTGTCACTAAGATGTACTACAGTATCAGAGATTTATACTGGTGGGACGGATTGAAAAAGGATGTCAATGATTATGTTGCTAAGTGCCTGACGTGTCAGTAAGTGAAAGTTGAACATTAGAAGCCTTCTGGGAAGCTTCAGCCTCTTCCTATTCCCGAGTGGAAGTGGGAAATGATAGCTATGGATTTTGTGGTTGGTTTACCTCGTTCTAAGGATGGATACGATTCCATCTGGGTGATTGTACACAGGTTGACCAAGTCTGCACATTTCTTACCTGTGAAAGCCACCTATTCTGTAGCTAGATTGGTGAAGCTATATGTGAAGCATATTATGTGCCTTCATGGAGTACCTATGTCCATTATATCAGACAGAGGTTTAGTTTTTACTTCTCATTTTTGGCAGAAGTTATAGGAAACGATGGGCACTAGGTTGGATTTCAGTACTATTTTTCATCCTCAGATAGATGGTTATTTTGAGAGGACAATCCATACACTGGAAGATATGTTGAGAATGTGTGTCCTGAATTTGGGAGGTAGCTGGGATGATCATTTGCCACTCGTAGAGTTTGCATATAATAACAGCTATCATAGCAGTATTGGCATGGCACTGTATGAGGCGTTGTGTGCAAGGAAGTGTAGATCCCCTCTGAGTTGGGATGAGATTGGGGAGAGAGCTTTGACTGGACCTGAGATGATTCAGGATGCTGTAGAGAAAGTCACCGTGATTAAGTACAGATTAGAGATCGCAGTTAGCAGGCAGAACAACTATACATATCCTAAGCGCAGAGATGTGGAGTTTCAGGTTGGAGACTTTATTTTTCTGAAGGTGTCTCCGATGAAGGGTGTTATGAGATTCGGCAGGAAGGGTAAGTTAGCACCGAGATATATCAGACCGTTCGAGATTTTGGAGAGAGTTGGCACTGTTGCATATCGGTTGGCTTTGCCCCTGAGTATGTCACAGGTGCATCCGGTGTTTCATATGTCGATGCTGAGGAAGTATATCTCTAACCCTTCACACGTGTTGCAGTAAGATAGTGTAGAAGTGAATGAAGATCTGACGTTCGTGGAAGAACCTATGGCGATCGTTGATTATCAAGTTCGATAGTTGTGATCGAAGTAGATTCTGATGGTCAAGGTTCTGTGGCGTAGCAACAAAGTTAAAGAGCATACGTGGGAGACTGAAGCTGAGATGAGAGTTTCTTACCCGTATCTCTTTCTTGCTTGATTTGTAATTATTCTTTTCTGGAATTCAGGGACGAATTCTTGTAAGGGGGGAAGACTGTAATATCCCGAGTTTTTAAATAATTTAAACTACATTGGGATATGTAGTGTTAATAGTTTTTGTATATATTTATGATATTTTATAAGTTTGCTTTTATATTATTTTAAGATATTTACATAAAAATTTTTTGAAAATTATATTTTCAGGGAAACTAAGACGTAAATAATTTAATATTAATTATTTTAACTAGTTTTACGAATTTGCATGAACTCATACATAATTTTAAAGTGCTAAATAAAATGTATATATGTACATTTATTTAAATTAAATTAGGGTTTAATTAATTAAATTAGTTTTTATTATTAGTTTTATATTAATTAATTAATTATATAAGTGTATAAATTATTAAAATATGTGTGTGGTGAGTATTAAAGGTGTGTGGGATTATATATTATTATAATATATGGTATGGATATATATATATACATATATACATAAATTATAATCAAAAATCAAAAGTTAGCATTATTTACCGTTTTGCCATCGTCCCCTTCCTCACATTCCTGATCGTCCTCCTCCAAATTTCGGCCGCTGCAACTTGTTTCTCTTGTCGTCGGTGTGCCTCTTGGTTTGCCACCACCACCTCCAGCCATTCTCGCCGTCCCTAGCCACCATTTCTGGCGTCTTTTGGCTGGAAAAGCCGAAATCACTTTCACCGCCGATCAAGCCGATTCCGGCCACCGTTTTTTACACCGCTGGTCTCTATCTTCTGCTTGAGCTCCAGTGAGTGTGATTATAAGCTTTGTTTCACTTAAAATGGTCTAGATTTCCCTAGGTTTTGATTTCTCAATTTCGGCCTATTAGGGTTCTTATTTTTTTGAACTTTAATTTGATTGATTCAAGCAAACTCCCTTCACAAACTTTGATCCTAGTAGCTTAATCTTGCTCTGTGAATTTTTTTGGAATTTTTGGAATTTATTTTGATTTTTGTCAATTTTTTATTATTTTATTAATATTTTCTAATTTTTGAAAATTAATTAATTAAATTATGAAATTGTGTTTTATGGTAATTATTGGTGTTGAAATGCATTTTGGAAATTTATTTGTAATTTTTGTGAATTTTATATATTTATTTTGAATTTATTTAAGTTTATGTAATTTTGGAAAATTAGGTTAATTATGTGTTTTATTGAAATTAATTGGTTAATTGAGTATATTTATTGATATTATTGAATTATATGTTGAGAAAATTAATTTTTTAGTAATTATATTATTTTTGGTGAATTTTTTATTATTTTATGTGAATTTATATATATAGGGGTATTTTGGTAATTTGACACTAAATTGGCTAAAAATGTAATTAAATTGGTTTTACTAGTTATTTAAGGTATAAAAATGATTTCTATAAATGATTTAGTATTTTTAACTAATTAAAACTATTTTTCGTAAATTATTTTCAAATTATATATTATTGATTTTTAATATGTTTTAGGGTTAATTATGTAATTTGGATTTATAAAATGTATTTTGGTCAATATTTATGAATTTATTGAGAATTACCAATTTTAATAATATTATATTGAAATTAGGGTTTTTGGGTATTTATCGGTTAAATAAATATTTTTAGCGTTTGAATATCTAAATTTGCTATATTTTGAGTATTGAAGGGTATTTTGGTATTTTTGGTATTTTTCAGTATTTCTGTGATTATTTTGTAAATTGTGGACCTCGGTCGGTGAATTGTAGTTTGGAGTCCAACCGAGGGGTTGTGAATTGTGTTATTTCGAAGTGTATTTTTTTGTAGGACCGGCTTTACTCAAATAGTAGAGAGATGTCCGTTTTACAGGAGAGGTTCTGCTGGATTTTTAGTAGAATTCTCATAAAACGTGATGTCCGATCGAATTTCCTTTCTAACTTTGTGTCTAGTATTCTAGATCGAGTTTCTAGAAATTTTCATTAGATTTATTCTGATTTTCTGTTATCATTTATTTGTTTAGTTGCGCCGAGATCGAGGTCTAGTGGACCAGGCCTGTCGGACCCATCTTGTGGAGCGCAATAGCTGTGAGTTGTTATTTTATATATATATGTTTTAGGGTGCATGTTTTAGAAATGTATGGTTTATTTTGATAAAATATGCATAAATGATTTAATTAGTACTTAGGTTTATTTTTGGTTTATTTTTTATATATTTTGAATTATATGCATGTTTTATTAAACATTTATACTTAAAATGTTTTTAAATATATTCCTAGTTTATTTTGCAATTATATTGGATTTATTCGACGTATATATACTCGAAATATACCTGGTTTACTTTTGGTATATTTCTAGTATATATCTGGTTTATGTTGCTATTTTATTGAAATTCATGCATCATTTATTTATGAATGTATGTTTTATATATTAATGAAGGATATCAATAGAACGTGCTACTTAATGGGCAGTACTAGGACCGAGTACGTATTGGTACGCTGATAGCATTTAGGCTATATTACTAACCTATTTGTGGATATTAATCGGATTGATTTGATTTGATGAGAGATGTGATTTGGGAGTGTGATTGCTGGAGCTCGGTTGACCAAGTGTCTCGGGGCCAATCACACTGACAGTCAGACTGCTGGAGCTCGGTTGACTTAGTGTCTCGAGGCCAATCTACCGTCCAAATGGAATAAGTGAATTTATTTGGAATAAGTGAGCCTGTATGGCTAGAGTGTTGTTTAACACTGTTTGAGGTTGCAATTTTCTAGGGTTCTATTTGATTCTTCATAAACAGTGATTTTCAGTACATATATAAAATGATTTTGCTGCATCTGTGTATATTTGCTTGTATATATATTTATTATATATACTATTGACTATGTGCATTGTCATTTAGTATGCATGTATATATATTATAGCAATTCACTCAGTGAGGTATGACTCCCCTCCGTTGACTATTTTTTTCAGGAGAGTCATCGTCTTCAGACCTTAGTTGCAGACCCTTACGCCGAATTTCTTCCGCCCCGGCTTCACTATGTAAACTGCTTACCTGAACTTATTTTATAATCTAGACACTATAGTAGTTGTAAACAGTTGTGGAGTTTATGTATTATATTTGTGTGAGTTATTTACTTTAAAGATTTGAACTGGATTTGTATTAAAGATTATTTATATATATAAGATGAGATATTCGATTTAATTTCTTTTGGGTGGATTATTATTTCAATATCTAAGATTTTATTTCCGCTGCAGAATACTTTATTTATGCGATTATTGTTATTGCATGTTTAAGGCTTGCTACGGGTTTCGGATTTGAAAGAATTCCCGTTCTTTAGCGCCGATCATAGCCCCTATTTTGGGTCATGATAATATGCATGTGGGGTATCAATTATTATAATTATAAAGCCAATCTCACAAGCTGAAGTATATAATCCAAAATAATTATACAATTTTTATCATTGTGATTTTTTTTTAACCACTAAATATATATCATTGATTAGAGAAAAAAACACCACATACAATAAATCTTAATATAGTCCAACATACAAACCCATCAAAGCAATAATTAGGCCAAAGTATTATGCCTAACCTATATTGCACGGAGACGAAAAAAAATAGGGATATGCATACGCGAAAATGGCTTCATTGGAATATTTACCTTCTAAATTGAAGTGTTTATATAGTACAGATACGGAGAAATGGGGATACAAATACAAAAAAATGAATGCTAATTGAAGTATCTGTGCAACATAGGGCCTAACACACTGAAAAACATTTAAAGAGAAACCTTAAAGTGCCGAAATAAGCTAAAAAAAGTAGCTAAAGGAGAATGATGTTGTTCATAGGAATGGTGGAACCTGCAAGAAGATGAGAGATTCACCTAAAGTATTGTGAGAGCGTGTTAATCCATGGGTAAAACTGTAATGTTGGAAATAGGAGATGAGTAGTTGGTGGTGTTACCAACTCTTGATACACAACTAAAAAAGACTGATTTTAGGAAGATGAGATCTCAACGGCACCAGTAAAGAATTTGTAAATCTCCTCATTGTGGTGGCTATAAGGAATTTGAATTTGCTCCACAAAAAAACATAACAATTTTACATAAGCTGCACATGTCCATACATATGTCAAAATATACAGAGCTATAAGAGTTAATATTAAACACAAATACTATTGTTAAAACATTAATACATAAAAAACTAAATAGATTTTTGTGATTTTTGGTTAGGAATTGCTTGAAAACCACCCTAAAATACTCTATGTCAGTAACCAAAGGCAACAAAGCTATGAAAGAAAACAGAGAAAAAAGATGAAAGAGAATAAGTTTTATCATTGTAATTTTGACTTATAACATAACTTATCTTGTAATTTTTTTTATAATTTAATATTAAAACAAGAAGTATGTTTAATAGTGACAAAAAAAATAGTGAAACTATTTATCAAATGATATAACATTAAATTTATTGCAATAAATTGACAATGTTTTTATCATTGAAATTTATAAGATTATTTTGTGTTATAAGTCAAAATGATAAAGATTGTAATTTCTCATTTTGGTTTTAACTTTGTAACGCAATATCTCAATTCTAATACTAAGAAATACATTAAATTTCTATATGATTTAAAAGAGTAAAATTGTCCATATTGTATAATGTGTTGGTGATTGATTTACCTAACCTCTTTATTAAGCAAAGAGTGTATTAATTTTTTTTATTAAATAATGAAAGATTATATATAAATTTGATCCTTCATACATGGAATTGAGATGTCATAAACTTTTTGTAAAACTTTTTTTTTCACTATAAAATATATATAATATTAAGGGTGAATTATAATTTGCCCTCTATGATTTGCTATCTTATACTATTTGGTCTCTAACATTTAAAATTTATATTATCTCTAAATTCTATTTCACAAAATTACACTATTCATTCTTTTCGTTAAATTTTTCATCATAAATACCGTTAACTAACATGATGACTATCAAGTAAATACTAGTTACCCTTGTATTTGAATATATTATACTATTTGCCCCTCTATTTGATATATTATATTACTTACCTCTAAAATGACAAAACATATTTTTATTATTAAACTAATTGTTTAATGAAATATATACTAAATTAAATTATCATTAATTGACTATAAAAATGATAATTTTATTAAAAAAATTTAATAAAAAATGGTAAATTTTATTTTTAATCTAATCAAAATTTTAATCAAATAACAATTAAATATTTCAAATTACTTAAATATCTACTTAAAATATTTATATTGCATGAAAAAATTAACCAAGTAAATTCTCTTTTTAACTATAAAATTTGATTTTCATTTGAATTGTTATTTTAGATTATTGAGTAAATAAATTATATTTATGAACAAAATTAATAATTTTAAATAATTTGATTTGTATACCCAACAATTGAAACTAACAATTAAAATAAAGAATCAAAATTAAAAAGAGAGTTGATTTAATTTGATTTAATTTGTTGATGTAAAATTAACTTTTTAAGTTATTATTTAATTGGAGATATTTTAAAATTAATACTGAAAGAGTCCTAGAGGAGGGTGAATAGGACTATCGAACAATAATTAGAAATTAAAAGAATTATTTGCAAAGATTAAAAGAATGTTGAAAATGAAGAATGAAGAACACAAAAATTTAAGAAGTTCAGATTCAACAACAATCCTACGTCTCTACCTAACTTATACTCAAGTTAGGATTTTCAATCACCCACTATCTTACTCACACGATTGAGATTACACAAGAGTTTTATGGCCAACTTTTACAACCTTACAACTTTAGTTTTTTAGACTCACTCAAAAATCAAATTACAAGTGTTTTCAAGGATCACACTAAAATCGAAATCTTAAGTGTTTTCATGGCTAAACACTTAAACCAATTCCTTTAAAATAGAATCTCACTTCCCATTTTCTAATCCCAAAAAATAAAACAACAAAAATGTCTATTCTAATCACTCACCAACTCTCACAAGAGTTTATACAAAAAAATGAATTTTAGAAGAGTTTAAAGAGCTTAATTAAATGTTTGAATGTATAAAATGAATGGGCAAGTTTTTTAACCTCAAAAAAATATTTAGAGGTCTTATTTAGACTTGAGCAATCCAATTATAGTTATTAGAAACAATAATTTCATTCTCATTATTATCCAAATCCATTTGAATGAAAATTTAGACTTTTGAGCTGCATTTTGTCAGGTCTTGATCGGAATATCATTAGCCCTGATCCGGACAAGCACCAAATAGCTATTACAAGCCATTGTGTTTGAAATACTGCCTTAATCCTGATTGGGATAGGCATGTACCGATTAGGATTGCCCTGTCCTGAGTCATGTCCCGATCAGGACACTCAATCGGGATAAGTTCTGCCTCTTTTGCTAAATTTTGCTTACTTTGATCTCGCTCAGGATCACATTGGTCCCAATCGGAACTTCAACCAAAATTACAATTTTTTGTGTAATTTAGCGGCTATGATGAGCCTCGTCAAGATAACATTTGTAATGGCTTTCCAAAATCATTTTCCTTCAATATTTCATTATTGTTTTGACTTCTAAATTATTCCTAACTTATACACACTTAAAGCAAAACACATTAGTTGCTCAAAAATAAGTTTTTTAAGATCAAAATCAAGATTGTTTAACTTGGTAAGGTCAACAAATACTAATTAATTGTATTTAATTAAAATTTTAATGATAGAAAATTAAAAATTAAGCATTTTATATTTTTATTTAAATGATATAATTATCATTTTGCAATTAAATTTTATGAAAATTATTTTAATGTTAAAAATATAAATTCTAAATATTAGGGGCAAACAATATAATATATTCAAATAGAGTGGGCAAATGATATTTACTTGATAATTGTCATGTCAATTAACAATTATTGTAATAAAAATTTGATGGAATGGCTAAATAGTATAATTTTGCAAAATAGAATAGGGAGATCATATAAATTTTAAATGTCAAAAATCAAGTAGTATAATATAGAAAACAATAAAGGGCAAATAGTAATTTACCCTAATATTAATTCATATAGGGCATTACAGGGAAGAGAGACTAAGATTTTTGTAACAAAAATAATAACAATACAATGTAAGATACCATAGAAAATCTTGCTTTAAATTGATACATTAAGAAAAAAAACAGATGACAATAATAATAGATAAAATATAAATAGCCACAAAACACTGATACATTAGTGTCACATCAAGAGTATTTGCAGTTTGATAAAAGAGAAAGCCTAAACCTAGTAAAAAGAAAGTTCACATCCATATAATAGATATGGAAAGTGCTCCATTATCCTCAGCAAAATAATGGATATGGCAAAACTCACTTTGCAAATCATAAAGAAAATCTTGAAATTTGGATAAACCTTATCAAGAAATTCTTTAAGAAACATGATGTCTCATGCTTATTCAATATAGATTTAAGAACAAACTCTTCCTTTTGAACCCATAAATATCTCATTGAGAGATAGCAAAATCATCATAAAAGGATGAAAAAAAGAGGAATTTAACCTTAAATCTAAGTAAACTAATATTATTATGATTGAAAATAAGAAAAAATGAAGAAAAAAATAAAAGAAAAGACCAATTTTTTACAATAAATGGCTAGAAATTGGTATATAAACTATGAAGAATGAGACTAACAGTCAAAGAAGAGTCTAGAAAGTGAAAGAGAAGAGAGAATAGAGTATTTTTAACTATTATAAAACTAATAATAGCTTTTATATTCAAAGAAAATATATTATTTTAGCTTAATATGGCACTTGTATACAAATTAAACCTATTATCTCTTTCTCATTAGGATGTCACACCAACAAATCATAGATTTTAGAGGTGGTTTGTATAAATTTTATAAGTGATTGTTATTAATTCCCACCATGTAGTACTATAGTTTCCCATAACACTTAGGTCTGCACTCAATTTAGCATATAGAGCTGACATGTTACTATGATATTATTTATAAGAATTCATCTTCTTCTTGATTGAAATTGTTTTCCTAAAAAAAGTTGTCTTCTAAATTATTGATCTGATAGCTTTAGATGGAACAAAGCTTGTTCAAATATCCAAAAATTAACTTTTAGTGCCAGTGATTGCTTATTACAATCATCTTCATATGTAATTCATGTGATAAAAGTTGTTGAAAGTGCCTTAGAGGGGGTGAATAAGGCTAATGACAGTTTTATGGAAATTAAAAATAAATTTAATGGAAGAATAAAGATTGAAAGAGATTAGAGAGGAAGAACAAAGAACACAAAAATTTAAGAAGTTCGGATTCTTAATAATCTTACATCTCCATCTAACTTATCCCCAAGTTAGGATTTTTAATACCCATAATCTTATTCACAAGATTGAGATTACACATTTTGAAGCTCACTATTTAACCTTACCCAATCAAAAGTTTTTAGGCTTACTTTTAAACTAATTCTTAAGTATTTTAATGACTATACACTTAAACCAATTCCATTAGAATAGGATCTTACTTCCCGTTTTCTCAATCCAAGAAAATAAAAGAATAAGAATAACTATTCTAATACTCACCAACTCGTACAGGATTTATACAAATATAAAATGAATTTAAAGAGTGTTTTGAGAACTTAATTGAAAGTTTAAGAGAGTATAATGAAAAAATAAGTTTTTTCTTAACCTTTAAATGATCTTTAGAGGCTATATATATATTTGAGCAATTCAATTATAGTTTTTAGTAGCAATAATTTTGTTCCTAATAAAATTAAATTTCTTTTGAATGAAATTTGGACTTTTTAGTTGTAATTTGTCTGATCCTGATTGGGATTTCATCAGTCCTGGATGGGATGCTCAAAGGATAGTCATTTGTAGTCGTTGTATTTGATGTTCAACATTGGTCCTGATTGGGATTATTATGTCCTAGTTGGGATTACCTTATCTTGGGCACGATCCTGGTCAAAATCTTAGATCGGCATTTGTTCTGTCAAAAAATTAAAAAATTATTAATATAGGTCTCGATCGAGCAATATAATTTGGAGTGGGACTGCCTGATCCCAGGCTTCGTCTTGATCGGGACGGAACTCAGGATGGGTTCTGTCTCATTCCTTAAAATACTTAAAATCGAGCTCTTTGGTCCCAGTCTTGATCCTAGTCGGGACGGGGCTTGGGACTATATTTCTGTAAAAATCTGAATTTTTATAAATTAAATTAAGAAATTAAATTATGAGATTTGCAGCATTAATAGTTATTTTTATTTTATATTATTATATTAAATTGTGACATTTGATTTTTAGTGAAGTTAAATTTAACTTTTAGGGTTGAATATTATTTTAATATTATTAATTTAAATTTAGTATTGACTTAGTGTATTTGTAGACACTTTAATATTTTTTGTGGTTAGAATAATTGGACATCATATTCTAATTTAATATACTATATTATTTTTGTCTTTTGTGCTTTAAAATATATATACATATATATATACACACATATACATAAAAAGAAAAAAAAATTCCTTCCTTCCATTTTCTTTTTCCCTTCTTTCCCTCCCTCTTTCTTTTCTCCTTCATGTGAACACCAATACGCAACACCGCTATCCACTGCCATCACCACCACTCCAGCATGTCGTGCCACCACCAGGCAATGCCATCACTACTACTAGCAGCTGCAACAGTCACTAAAGTCCCTTTCCTCTTTTTTTTTTCCTTGATCTCAATTCTGGATTTTGAGGGGGAAGACAAGTGGGTTTTCCGATGAGCTCTCCGGCTGAATTTGGACTTGAATCGAAGCTCTTGACTCGGGCTTTAATAATCCTCGATCAATTTCGAGAAATTTAACCTATAACAACTCCAATTTTACAAATTTAAAATTTGGCTATTTTATTAAATTGTGAAATTGAATGTCTATTTGATTTTATTTGATGTTGGTTATTTAGAACAGATTATTGTAGGTATTGTGAGGTTTCCGAAAATTATTTTTGTGAATTTTGAGGAATTTTTCAAATTTTCGGAGTTTGGGGGTTATTTGTCACGACACTATTCCTAAGCCGAAAAACTTTTATATTTTTAATAAATTCTACTAATTATTTTAAGTAAGTTTCGTTAATGAAGTTTATTAAAATTATGTACCAAATTTTTATTATAAATTTCTGAATGTTTATGTCAAAAATGAATTTTTGAGAAAATTAGTATAAATTAGTAAATTTTATGTTTTAATTGAAATTGTGGTGAATTATGATGTTTTGGATAATTTTTGAGTAATAAATAATATGAAAATAATTTTTTCATGAATTAATTTATATTTTTAGCTAATTATTAGTAATTATCGGAATAATATATGAATAAAATTGTATCTATTATTTTTAAGGTTTAAATGAGTTTTCGGTTGCTTAATTACATAACTGATTAATTTAAATAATTATCAATAACTAAATGCTATTTAATTTCAAAAATTAGAATAAGGGCCTTTATAGCATAATTTGATTTTAAATGTGAATTTCATTAATTATTTTGTAAATAAATGTCTTTTATGCTTTTATTGTGTAAATAAATTAATTTTGATATTTAAATAAAATTTTATTGTTATAAATTGTGATTTGAAAAATTGGTTCTCGTTTGGGTATAAGCATAGTTTGAGGGCTCAACTCAAGATTTGGAGTTATTGTTAGTATTTGAAGTGTCTTTTTATACAGGGTTGGCTCTACTTTTGTAAAAAGATGTCCGTTATACAAAGGAGACTCTGTAGAATTTTTAGTATATTTCTTATAAAACGTGACATCGGGTTAATTTCAGTAAAGTCGTATTTTAATCAAGTCTTTCCTTAGAAATTTATAATTTGTAGGAATTCTATTTTTATTTATTTATTTTCTTTAGCCGACAAATCGGGATAGAGCGTGACTGTGCAGAAAAGCGTATTCAACTTATAAGTTAATAACTGAACTATGTAAATGATATTTATATTATGTATAAATTTCGATAAATAGGAGAATTTATTAAAGAATTATATATATATATATATATTTATTTATTTATTTATTTTGAATTAAATTCTCCTATTATTGCTATAGTTATATTAGCATGTTTATGTTAATTTTTCACATGATTACTTAGTTTTATTTTATTGTAATCTTCATTAATTTATTTATATTTATTTATTTTAAAATAAACTACGGTAGAATGGACTACTTGATGAGTTTTATCAGGACTGTGTATGCACCAGTAGAATTAAGACTGAGTGTTGGAAGTTATAGCTCAGTGATATTTTACTCTCGGGCGTAATTTATATATTACTGTGGGCAGTAGCTCAGTGATGCTTTGCTATCGAGAACCACCAATAAATATTGATTTAAATGAATTGACGGTAACTGGTAGCACGATTGATACTTTGCTCTCGAAAACCGGTAGTTTTTGGATTACAAGAGAGTCAAAAGGTTATTAGATTTGTGGATTAGGGTTCAACCTAGTTTTCTTATAAAATGATTTAAGGAAGCTCATTTTATTTTATATAGTATTTAATGAGTTTTAAATACATTATTTCGATAAAAAAAGATTTCAATAATATCAAATGGTTTAAATTATAAATTATATATTTTCATAAAATATATTTTTAAGGAGATTTTTATACTATATACATTTCTTTTATTAACTTATTCAGTGAGATATGACTCCCCTCAATTATTATTTTTCAAGATCTCGGGAGTCATTTGTCAGTTAACCTATTTTATGTCGGATTTTTTTCTTCTCTAGCTATTTTATATGGGTCTATATTATATGTACTGTTATGTATTTAAAATCTAGAATACCGCAATAACAGTGGATAACTATGATGTTGTATTTTTATGGATTGTCATTTGTATTAAGAAATTGTACTAAAAATAATTATTATGTTTTATCAAAGGCTATGTTGGATATCAGTTTAAATGTGTTATTTATTTTTATTTAAATATTTCATTTCATTATTGCCTATATCTTATTTTATTGTAATTTTCCTTAAGACTTAATATGAGTTTATGTTACTTTATGTATTCTCATTCTCTAGTGTCTGTCACATGCCCTTTTGGATTCGAGTCGTAACAATCTCATTCTTCAATTTTCTTGATTTTACTTCACCATTTTGACTTCCATTTGATTCCTAACTTATACACACTTAAAACAAACAAATTAAATGCTCGAAATTAAGTTTATTAAGATCAAATTCAAGATTAATCATTACAAAGGTCAACAGTTGTGAATACTCAAATGTAAATAGTAGAATTTGAATTTTCATCTCCCATTTGTTAGAAATCCTACATTGAAAATATACTAAACAATCAAAGGATATATAAATGATAAGGGTCAACCACCTAAGTGACTAGTTCTAGTTATTTTAGTTATGGTTGACCCAAGTCTATTAAAGTTCAAACTCTCTCATTCATGGGCTCTACACTCTAATCCAAATATTTCAACTCACACCCTTTCAATTCAATATATATATATATTTATTCTAATTCTAATATTTCCAATATCAAATCCTAGCTTGAGGGGGACTATTAGAAATCCCACATTGAAAATATACTAAATAATCAAATGGCATATAATGAGTTTCTTAATTTTTTTAGTATTAAATCCTAGCTTGAGGGGGAGTGTTAGAAATCTCATATTGAAAATAAACTAAAAAATCAAAATAACATAGAAAGGATAAGGGTCAAACCACCTAAGTGGACTCAATTTTTATATCAATAGACCCCTGTCCATATTGTAATATGGACTAGGGTTCATTACATGTGTGAAAAAAAATACATCTTTTTTTTTATAACTATCACCTCCTCCTCCACCTCCATATATTTGTAATAGGACTGAGGTCCATCACACGTGTGAAAAAACATGCCTTTTTTTTTTATACTATCACCTCCTCCTCCTCATCTTCTTCCTTTTCTTCCAGCTACAAATGTTATTGCGTTATGTTTGATTTTTAGCTTAAAGATTATTTACCTACTCTTTTCTTAAGAATTTTCAATATGTCCAACATTAAGTGGTAATTTTTTAGCTAGATCATTGAATTTAGCTAAATAGTTATAGTCGTCTGCAAAAGTATATTGAATGTTTTTTTTTTTGGTTCTGTCAATTTTCAATGGTGTTGATCTTAATAGATGACAAGGGTGCCATGGCATGAATTTTTGGCGCCTAGCAAAACTTTATTCCATTGACTGGGTATAGATTATTTTAAGTGCTAATGTAGGAATAAGAGCCATTGTACATTTTCTTGCATCTTGCTTGACCTTTATATTTGTCACGGACCCAAAACAGGGGCCATGACCGGCACTAGGGAACGGGAATTCTTTCGAATCCGGAACCCGTAGCAAGCCTAAAAATAAAATAAATCATGCCAATAATAACAATAACCATAATATAATATGCAGCGGAAATGAAAATCATAATATCATAATATTATTCACATCAACTGATTTAAATTAAAATCTCATCTCAATAGATACATAATCTCTTTAATACAAATCCAGTTTTAATATAATACATCTCTTTAAAACAAAGTACATGAAATCCAATACTTTAATTTACAACTACTGCAGTATCTAGATAAAATAAATAAGACTCAAGTAGATAATTTACACAAAGAAGCCGGGGCAGAAGAAATCCGGCGTATCGACCTGCTACTGAGGTCTGAAGAAGTTGACTCTCCTGAAAAATAGTCAACGGAGGGGAGTCAGACCTCACTGAGTGAATTACTATAATATATATACATACACACTAAGTGATAATGCATACAGTCAACAGTATATATAATATGTATATATACAGGCAATTACAACACCGATGCAATAAAATCATTTTTATATATTTTATCTGAAAATCATCTTTTATGAAGGATCACATAGAACCCTAGAATATCGTAACCTCAGAAAATAGTATTAAACCACACTCTAGCCATACAGGCTCACTTATTCCAATATATCCACTTAATCCATTTAGACAGTAGACTGGCCCCGAGACACTAAGTCAACCGAGCTCCAGCAGTCTGACTACCAGTGTGATTAGCCCCGAGACACTTGGTCAACCGAGCTCCAGCAATCACACCCACAAACCACATCTCACATATCGATAATCATAATCAAATCAATATCCACAAATAAGTTAGTATTATAGCCTAAATACTATAGGCGTACCGGTACGTACTCGGTCCTAGTGCTGCCCACTAGGTAACACGTTCTATTGATATCCTTCATCATTAAATATAAAACATTCATTCACAAAAATAAATGATGCATGAATGTAAATGAAATAGCATATAAACCATATATATATACTGGAAATATACCAAAAGTAAACCAGGTATATTTCGAGTATATATATGTCAAATGAATTCAATCAAATTATAACTTAAGCTAGAAATATATTTAAAAAACAATTTTAAATATATTTTTATTCACAAAACATGCATATAATTTAATATATACCAAAAATAAACCAAAAATATACTTAATGTAAACTTAAGAAATAATCAAATTATTCATGCATATTTAATCAACATAAAACATGCATTTTCTAAATCATGCATTCTAAGCATATATATATAGTATAGTAACTCACCTAATGCGCTCCACGAGACAGGTCCGACGGGCCTGGATCACTAGCCCTCGGTCTCGGGGCAACTAAACAAGCAATAAATAATAGACATCAGAATAAACCCTAACAGAAATCCTAGAATTCAATCTAGAGTATTAAACACAGAATCGGAAATTAGGGTTCAATTGGACATCACGTTTTACGAGAATTCTATCAAAAATCCGACAGAACCTCCCCTGTAAAATGGACATCTCTCTACTCAAAAGAGTAGAGCCGACCCTGCAAAGAAACACACTTCGAAAAACTACACAAGGCATAATCAAAATCCCACGGTCGGACTCCAAACTACAGTCCACCGACCAGGGTCCACAAACACAGAATAATTTCAGATATACCAAAAATATCCTTAAAACCTAGAAATAAATCTCATAGGTAAAAATTACATAATTAACCTTAAAACACAGTAAAAACCGATAAAACTCATTTTATTAGAAAAACCGTATATTATATATATAATTGAAAATAATTCACGAAAAATAGTTTTAATTAGTTAAAAATACCAAATATTTTGTAGAAATCATTTTTTTACCTTAAATAACTATTAAAACCAATTAAATTACATTTTTAGACAATTTAGGGTAAAATTATCAAAATACCCCTATATATATTAATATACTTAAATTACTTCAAAAATTCACCAAAAATTATACAATTATCCAAAATTAATTTTCTCAACATATTTATCAATAATATCAATAATTAAACTCAATTAACCAATTAAATTCAAATAAAAACACAATTAACCCTAATTTCTCAAAATCACATAAACTTCAATAATTCAAAATAAATACTTAGAAATTCATAAAAATTCCAAATAAATTCCTATAATTCATTTCAACACCTAATTTAACCATAAACTCCAATTTCATAATTTAAATAATTAATTTCCGAAAATTAGAAAATAATATCAAAATATTCAAAAATACCCAAAAATCCAAAAAATCTCCAAAAATTCTACAAAAATTCATACATGTAGATTAAGCTACTAGGATCAACATTTGTGAAGGGAGTTTTCATGAATCAATCAATTCGAAGCTCAAAAAAAATCAAAAACCCTAATAGGCCGAAATTGAAAAATCGAAACCTAAGCAATTCTAGACCATTTTAGCTCAAACCAAAGCTCGAATCACACTCACCGGAGCTCAAGGAGAAGAAAGAGACTGGCAGCATAAAAAATGGTGGCCGAAATCGGCGTGAACGACGATGCATCGATTTTCGGCTTCTCCGGCCAAAATTGACTTCCAGGCGCAGGAAACGGCTACCTCAGGCGGCGGAAATGGTTGGGGAAGGCGGTAGCACACCGGATGGCACACCCACGGTGAAGAAACGGCGTGACAGGCGTCCGGACGGCGAGGAGAATCAGTCGGGAGGAAGAAGAAGACTCGGGGGGGGCAAAATGGTAATTTTCCAATTCTTTTGATTTTTGATGTATATATGTATATATATATACTTTACACTATATATTAAAATAATATTAAATTACACACATCAAATATACACCACACACATAAAATCTAATATTTTAATAATTTATACTAAATAAAATTAATTAAATAACAATAAAATAAATAATTAATTAATAAAATATTAGGGTAATAATAAACCCTAATTAATTAAATATACACACATAGGCTTTATTTAATAATTTAAAAATACGCATGAGTTCATGCAAGTCCGAAAATATATTTGAAATAATTAATAATACATTGTTTACGTAAAAATTTCCCCGAAAATGCAAGTCCCCGGAAAAATTTTACGTAAAACACTGAAAATAATATACAGTAATTAAAATAGGTTTTAAATACATATTAACTCGTAAAAATATCATATAATGTACATAAATTATTAACACTGCATATCCCGGTACAGTGTAAAAATATTTTAAAAACACGGGATATTACAATCTTCCCCCCTTACAGGAATTCGTCCCCGAATTCCAAAAGATAAGATCAAGAAGGAAAGAGATACGGGTAAGAAGCTCGCATCTTAGCTTCAGTCTCCCACGTATGCTCTTCAACTCTGTCGCTACGCCACAGAACCTTGACCATCGGAATCTGCTTCGATCTCAGCTGTCGAACTTGATAATCAACGATCGCCACAGGTTCTTCCACAAATGTTAAATCTTCACTCACTTCCACACTATCAGGTTGCAACACGTGTGAAGGGTCTGAGATATACTTCCTCAACTTCGAGATATGAAATACTGGATGCACTTGTGACATACTCGGAGGCAAATCCAACCGATATGCAACAGTGCCAACTCTTTCCAGAATCTCAAACGGTCTAATGTATCTCGGTGCTAACTTACCCTTCCTGCCAAATCTCATCACACCCTTCATCAGAGATACTTTCAGAAAAACAAAATCTCCAACCTGAAACTCCACATCTCTGCGCCTAGGATCCGCATAACTCTTCTGTCTGCTAACTACGGTCTCTAATCTGCGCTTGATCACGACGACTTTCTCTGCAGCATCCTGAACCATCTCTGGTCCAGTCAAAGCTCTCTCACCAATCTCATCCCAACTCAACGGGGATCTACACTTCCTTCCATACAACGCCTTATATGGTGCCATACCAATACTGCTATGGTAGTTGTTATTATATGCAAACTCAATAAGCGGCAAATGATCATCCCAGCTACCCCCCAAATCCAAGACACACATCCTCAACATATCTTCCAATGTCTGGATCATCCTCTCAGACTGACCATCTATCTGAGGATGAAAAGCAGTACTAAAATCCAACCTAGTGCCCATCGCTTCCTGCAACTTCTGCCAAAAACGAGAAGTAAACACCGAACCTCTATCTGACACAATGGACATAGGTACTCCATGAAGGCACACAATATGCTTCATGTACAACTTCGCCAATCTAGCAACTGAATATGTGGCTTTCACAGGCAAGAAATGTGCAGACTTCGTCAACCTGTCTACAATCACCCAGATGGAATCGTATCCATCCTTCGAATGAGGTAAACCGACCACAAAATCCATAGCTATCCTTTCCCACTTCCACTCGGGAATAGGAAGAGGCTGAAGCTTCCCAGAAGGCTTCTGATGTTTGGCTTTCACTTGCTGACACGTCAAGCATTTAGCAACATAATCGGCGACATCCTTCTTCAATCCATCCCACCAGTACAGATCTCTGATACTGTGGTACATCTTAGTAACACCTGGATGAACGCTGTAGGCTGTAGAATGTGCTTCCTCTAAAATCTCCTCTCTCAAGTCATCCACATCTGGAACACACAATCTATCATTGATCCACAACACACCATCATCATCGAGTGTGAAATCAGTGAACTTCCCTGCTCTGACATTCTCTGCAAGCTCTTCTAGAATAGGATCTCGGCTCTGAGCTGCTTTAATCCTATCCCTCAGTACAGATCGCACTTTAAACTGAGCTAGCAGTCCACCTGATCTGCTAATCTTCATCATCAGACCTTGATCCACCAACAAATCCAATTCCTGGATCAATGGTCTCCTCTCAACACCGATGTGAGCAAGACTACCTGAGGACTTCCTACTCAAGGCATCTGCTACCACATTAGCTTTACCCGGATGGTAAATAATCTCACAATCATAATCCTTCAACAATTCCAACCATCTTCTCTACCTCAAATTCAAATCTCTCTGTTGGAAAATGTACTTAAGGCTCTTGTGATCAGTAAATATCTCACAAGTCACCCCGTACAAATAATGTCTCCAAATCTTCAAAGCAAAGATCACTGCAGCCATCTCAAGATCATGTGTAGGATAGTTCTGCTCATGCTTCTTCAACTACCTCGTAGCATAGGCTATCACCCTTCCATTCTGCATCAACACACAACCAAGACCAATTCTAGAAGCATCACAGTAAACTGTGAACTTATCCACACTATTAGGCAAAGCTAATATTGGCGCTGTGGTCAACTTCTCCTTCAATAACTGAAAACTGTTCTCACAAGCTTCTGACCACTCGAATCTAACATTCTTCTGAGTCAAGTGAGTCATAGGGGCTGCAATCTTGGAAAAATCTTGCACAAACCGCCTATAATACCTGGCTAAACCCAGAAAACTTCGAATCTCAGTAACAGAAGTAGGTCTAGGCCACTCAGATACTGCCTTAATCTTCTGTGGATCAACCTGAATACCTTCTTTAGACACTAAGTGTCCAAGAAAAGAAACACTCTCCGTCCAGAAATCACACTTCGAGAATTTAGCATAAAGCTGATGATCTCTCAGTGTCTGTAGTACAATCCTCAAGTGATATACGTGCTCTCCCATACTCCTCGAATATACTAGTATATCATCAATGAAGACTACCACAAACTGATCCACATACGGTCTGAATACTCTGTTCATCAGGTCCATAAAAGGTGCTGGTGCATTAGTCAAACCAAAAGACATCACCAGAAACTCATAATGGCCATATCGAGTGTGGAATGCTGTCTTAGGAATATCAGCTTCACTGATACGTAACTGATGATAACCCGACCTCAAGTCAACCTTAGAAAAGAACTGTGCACCCTGTAGCTGATCAAACAAGTCATCTATCCTCAGGAGAGGATACTTGTTCTTCACCGTCACCTTATTCAACTCTCTGTAGTCAATGCACAGTCTCAGGGTACCATCCTTCTTCTTCACAAACAGGACTGGTGCACCCCAAGGAGAAACACTAGGTCTGATAAAACCCTTATCCAACAACTCTTGCAACTGCTCTTTCAACTCTCTCAACTCTGCAGGAGCCATACGATAAGGTGGCATAGATATAGGAGTAGTACCTGGTACCATATCTATACAGAACTCAATCTCTCTGTGAGGTGGTAAACCTGGCAACTCCTCGGGAAAAACATCAGGAAACTCACAAGCAACAGGAACATCTGTGAGTGACAACTTCTGCACTGACGTATCCCTAACCAATGCCAAATATCCCTGACAACCTTTCCTCAATAACTTCCTAGCTGTAATAGCAGAAATAAGATTCTGAGGTGCTGAACTCCTATCACCAACAAACTTAAAATCTTCTTCACCAGGAATTCTAAAAGTCACTTTCTTATTCCTGCAATCTGCCACGGCAAAGTGCTGAGATAACCAATCCATTCCCAAAATAACATCGAACTCCATCACATCCAACAAAATCAAATCAGCGGGTAATTCTCTATCTCCCACGAGAACTGGACAACCAGAAAGAACAATATCGGCGTCCAAAGAATCGCTCAGAGGAGTGGCAACAGACAAAGGAAAAGCCATCCTCGAAGCTTGCCAACAAGATTTAGAAGCAAAAACAGGAGAAACAAATGAATGCGTGGCACCTGGATCAAACAAAACCCATGCATCCAGGTAACAAACAGAAACAATACCTACCACGACTGCATTAGATGCCTGAGCATCCTGCTGAGTGAGATGAAAAACTCTGGCCTGACCTCGACCTCCCTGCTGACTGGTAGAAGCCTGGCCAACACCTCTGTCACCTCCTCTAGTACCTCTACCACGACTCTGCTGTGGAACAAACTGAGTGGAACTCTGATGCTGGGCTGGTGGTAACAGAAATGGCACGGGTGCTGCACTAGCAATCGACTGCTGGGGGAATCACGGAATCTGCTGCTGCTGATACCCAGAGTAAGGACACGATCTAGCAAAATGTCCTGTCTGCCTGCATCTGAAGCATGTCAGCGGTGTCAGATAACACGGTCCCTGATGGACTCTACCACAAGTCTGACAAACACTGGCCGCTGATCTAGAACTACGACCACTGCTGCTGCTCGAAGCACCTGATCCGAATCTGAATGATCTACGCTGACCTCCACGGCCATGTCTACTGCTCCGATGCACTCGCTGCTACTGTCTCTGACTCTGCTGAGTCGAACCTCGCTGCTGACTACTCGAACCAACATGAAAACTCGAATATGGAGTAGCCTGCGATCCACTCGACTGAACTCCCAGCTGGTAATAATCAGGCATCGCTCCCTGCCTAACTAGCCTCAGCTCAATCTCCTTAGCTAGGTCAATCACAACCTCCAGAGTAAGACCTGCTGTAGGCATACCAACAAAAGCTGAACCCAAACCAGTAACATATGTAGTGACTGCGAAATACTGGTCTCGCATCAGATCATCAGCATATCTACCCAGACGAAGAAACTCTTGGGTATACTCCTCTACAGATCAATCTCCACGAGAAATACTAGTCAGACGAAGACGATAACTCAAACGAAGAGGCTCTGGATAAAATCTCCTCATAAATCGCTCTCGAAACTGAGCCCATGTCATCGTCATCATATAGGGCTGGATCATCTGAATGAACCAATCTAGGGCTGGTCCCTCGACAGACAACTCGACGATCATGATCCGCTGGTACTCGGTATGAGCAGTCCGAGTCCTAGTCTCAATCGCATGCAGAAAATCTAATGGATCAGAAGTACCATCAAAAGCAATCCTGCCAACTCGGGCATAGAACAAAACTGCCTCAGGGTCAGACATACCCTGCTGATAGGCAGGCTGAACAGGATGAACAACTGGAGGAACAGGAACATCAAACTCAGGCTCAACAGGCTCCTCGTCCTGTAACTCTCTCTGCCTACGGCGACCTGCCGCTCCTCGAGGTCTACCTCTGCCACGACCTCTACGTCTAACTGGCTGCTCAGGAGGTAAAACCTCATCCTGAAAAGACTCATCATCCTCGGCCTCAACGACCGGTGGAGCGACACGCGCTCGCCTCCTCATTCTGAAAAGACAAACGGAAAGATTCAGACAAAACAGACAACGGAGGAATAACACTGAAAACTACAGCAAGGAATACTTATCAAGACATACTCGAACCTAATACACTGCAGTAGTTACCAAAAGAAAACACAACTTTAAAACTAGGGCCACAACTCATATAACTAAGCCCTGACACAGAACTCCGCTCTGATACCAACTTTGTCACGACCCAAAACGGGGGCCATGATCGGCGCTAGGGAATGGGAATTCTTTCAAATTCGGAACCCGTAGCAAGCCTAAAAATAAAATAAATCATGCAATAATAACAATAACCATAATATAATATGCAGCGGAAATAAAAATCATAATATCATAATATTATTCACATCAACTGGATTTAAATTAAAATCTCATCTCATAGATACATAATCTCTTTAATACAAATCCAGTTTTAATATAATACATCTCTTTAAAACAAAGTACATGAAATCCAATACTTTAATTTACAACTACTGCAGTATCTAGATAAAATAAATAAGACTCAAGTAGATAATTTACACAAAGAAGCCGGGGCGGAAGAAATCCGGCGTATCGACCTGCTACTGAGGTCTGAAGAAGTTGACTCTCCTGAAAAATAGTCAACGGAGGGGAGTCAGACCTCACTGAGTGAATTACTATAATATATATACATACACACTAAGTGATAATGCATACAGTCAACAGTATATATAATATGTATATATACAGGCAATTACACACAGATGCAATAAAATCATTTTTATATATTTTATCTGAAAATCATCTTTTATGAAGGATCACATAGAACCCTAGAATATCGCAACCTCAGAAAATAGTGTTAAACAACACTCTAGCCATACAGGCTCACTTATTCCAAATATATCCACTTAATCCATTTAGACAGTAGACTGGCCCCGAGACACTAAGTCAACCGAGCTCCAGCAGTCTGACTGCCAGTGTGATTGGCCCTGAGACACTTGGTCAACCGAGCTCCAGCAATCACACCCATAAACCACATCTCACATATCGATAATCATAATCAAATCAATATCCACAAATAAGTTAGTATTATAGCCTAAATACTATAGGCGTACCAGTACGTACTCGGTCCTAGTGCTGCCCACTAGGTAGCACGTTCTATTGATATCCTTCATCATTAAATATAAAACATTCATTCACAAAAATAAATGATGCATGAATGTAAATGAAATAGCAATATAAACCATATATATATACCGAAAATATACCAAAAGTAAACCAGGTATATTTCGAGTATATATATGTCAAATGAATTCAATCAAATTATAACTTAAGCTAGAAATATATTTAAAAACATTTTAAATATATTTTATTCACAAAACATGCATATAATTTAATATATACCAAAAATAAACCAAAAATATACTTAATGTAAACTTAAGAAATAATCAAATTATTCATGCATATTTAATCAACATAAAACATGCATTTCTAAATCATGCATTCTAAGCATATATATATAGTATAGTAACTCACCTAATGCGCTCCACGAGACAGGTCCGATGGGCCTGGACCACTAGCCCTCGGTCTCGGCGCAACTAAACAAGCAATAAATAATAGACATCAGAATAAACCCTAACAGAAATCCTAGAATTCAATCTAGAGTATTAAACACAGAATCGGAAATTAGGGTTCGACTAGACATCACGTTTTACGAGAATTCTATCAAAAATCCGGCAGAACCTCCCCTGTAAAACGGACATCTCTCTACTCAAAAGAGTAGAGCCGACCCTGCAAAGAAACACACTTCGAAAAACTACACAAGGCATGATCAAAATCCCACGGTCGGACTCCAAACTACAGTCCACCGACCGGGGTCCACAAACACAAAATAATTTCAGATATACCAAAAATATCCTTAAAACCTAGAAATACATCTCATAGGTAAAAATTACATAATTAACCTTAAAACACTGTAAAAATCGATAAAACTCATTTTATTAGAAAAACCGTATATTATATATATAATTGAAAATAATTCACGAAAAATAGTTTTAATTAGTTAAAAATACCAAATATTTTGTAGAAATCATTTTTATACCTTAAATAACTATTAAAACCAATTAAATTACATTTTTAGACAATTTAGGGTAAAATTACCAAAATACCCCTATATATATTAATATACTTAAATTACTTCAAAAATTCACCAAAAATTATACAATTATCCAAAATTAATTTTCTCAACATATTTATCAATAATATCAATAATTAAACTCAATTAACCAATTAAATTCAAATAAAAACACAATTAACCCTAATTTCTCAAAATCACATAAACTTCAATAATTCAAAATAAATACTTAGAAATTCATAAAAATTCCAAATAAATTCCTATAATTCATTTCAACACCTAATTTAACCATAAACTCCAATTTCATAATTTAAATAATTAATTTCCGAAAATTAGAAAATAATATTAAAATATTCAAAAATACCCAAAAATCCAAAAAATCTCCAAAAATTCTACAAAAATTCATACATGTAGATTAAGCTACTAGGATAAATATTTGTGAAGGGAGTTTTCATGAATCAATCAATTAGAAGCTCAAAAAAATCAAAAACCCTAATAGGTCGAAATTGAAAAATCGAAACCTAAGCAATTCTAGACCATTTTAGCTCAAACCAAAGCTAGAATCACACTGACCAGAGCTCAAGGAGAAGAAAGAGACTGGTGGTATCAAAAACGGTGGCCGGAATCGGCGTGAACGACGATGGATCGATTTTTGGCTTCTCCGGCCAAAATCGATTTCCAAGCACCGGAAACGGCTACCTCAGGCGGCGAAAATGGTTGGGGAAGGCGGTGGCACACCGGACGGCACACCCACAGTGAAGAAACGGCGTGACAGGCGTCCGGACGACAAGGAGAATCGATCGGGAGGAAGAAGAAGACTCGGGGGGGCAAAATGGTAATTTTCCAATTCTTTTGATTTTTGATGTATATATGTATATATATAGTTTATACTATATATTAAAATAATATTAAATTACACACATCAAATATACACCACACACATAAAATCTAATATTTTAATAATTTATACTAAATAAAATTAATTAAATAACAATAAAACAAATAAATAATTAATAAAATATTAGGGTAATAATAAACCCTAATTAATTAAATATACACACATAGGTTTTATTTAATAATTTAAAAATACGCATGAGTTCATGCAAGTCCGAAAATATATTTAAAATAATTAATAATACATTGTTTACGTGAAAATTTCCCCGAAAATGCAAGTCCCGGGAAAATTTTATGTAAAACACTGAAAATAATATACAATAATTAAAATAGGTTTTAAATACATATTAACTCATAAAAATATCATATAATGTACAGAAATTATTAACACTACATATCCCGGTACAGTGTAAAAATATTTTAAAAACACGGGATATTACAATATTCATCACAATGATGGTTAGGATCTAAATCATTTTGAAATTGTTGATTGATTCATGTTAGGTGTAATGGATAATCTAATATTGGCGGGTTGTGTAGATAGTTCAATTTTCTTTTATTATAGTGTTGTGTTTTATGTTTTGTTTAGGGGCTTACTTTTAATACATTCCCCTCTTCGTAAAATGTACCCTGAATGTATTTGAAATGGAATTATTACCAAGATTTGTGTTTATACATATATATATATATATATATATATATATATATATATATATATATATATATATATATATATATATATATTTGGTTTACTCCATTTTTTATGTCACGACCCAAATTAGGAGTCATGACCGGCGCTAGGGAACGGGAATTCTTTCGAATCCGAAACCCGTAGCAAGCCTTAGAAAATAAAATCATCAATAATTATATAAAAGTACGACCAAATTAAAATTTTTTTGAATCAATATATAAAATAAATACTCCAAATCCTTTTATAAATGAATCGTACAATGCTCAAATACAAATTCTCAGAGTATTTAATATCCAAACAAAATAATACACTTCCAATATAATGACACTACTACTGCAGTTTCTAGAATACAATTCAAAGTTCAGAATATACATTTGCATAAAACAGCCGGGACTGAAGAACACCGGCGAGGAACTCTACAACTAAGGTCTGACGATATGGAATCTCCTGAAAAAAATAATTGAGGGGGGTCAGATCTCACTGAGTGAATTATTATACTATATATACATGCAAACTAAACCATAACAATCAGACATTATTATATATGTATGTATATACACACAATTCACATGAATGTCAAACTCTGCTTTTATAAATATACTAAATATAGAAAATGTTTGTTTTAATTTATGAAGGATTCATAGAACCCTAAATAATAACAACCTCAAATAATCTCATCATCACTCTAGCCATACAGGCTCACTTGATTCCAAATAGAACACTTATTCCAATCTGGACAGCAGACTGGCCCCGAGACACTAAGTCGATCGAGCTCCAGCAGTCTGGCTGTCAGTGTGATTGGCCCCGAGACACTTGGTCAACCGAGCTCCAGCAATCACACTATCTATCACCTCACATCTTAATCAACCCAATAGATCATTCAATTCACTTATGGACAGTAGACTGGCCCCGAGACACTAAGTCAACCGAGCTCCAGCAGTCTGACTGTCAGTGTGATTGGCCCCACAATCACACTATCTAACATACCATTAATCTTAGTCAAATCAATTAAATCAATTATAATCACCCAATTTTAACTCTCACTCAATTCTTATCTATCGTACCGGTATGTACACGGTCCTAGTGCTACCCACTAGGAAGCACGTTCTATTGATATCCTTCACTTCGAATAAATCATTCATTCGAAAAATAATTAATGTAGAACAATATTCATAATAGTAAAACCAACCATATATATATATACAAAAAATATACCTAAAATATACCCAGTATATTTCAGGTATATATATATATATATATATATATATATATATATATATATATACAGTCAAATAAAATATGAAATAAACTAAAGATAAATCATTAATATAGTTAAAAACAATTTAAATGAGTAACAATAATATAACATGCATTATCTTAAAAATATACTTAAATATGCAAAAGATATACCCTAAGTACTCAAATCATTTAATAAACCATTTATGTATAAATATTCATTTAAATACGTGTTTGTGTTTAACATATATTCACAAATATACTAAAAATAAACCTAATTATCTAGCATGCATATATCAAAAATAAACCCTAAATATACCAGTAATGTGTTAGGTTTAATTTAATAATAAAACATTTATTTATTCGGAAATAAATAAAAAAATATACCAAAAATAAACTTAAAAATAATTTAAGTGTAGGTTTATAATTTACCATGCAATTATTTAAGAATAAACTTAAAATCTACTGAAACTATACTTAAAGTATACTAATCATTTAATAAAATAATTATGTCTAAGTGTACATTTTAAAACATGTGTATATTACTCAAATGTATTAAATCTAAACCTAATTGTTTAATGTGCATATATCAAACTAACATGCATAATTATTTAATATGCATATATATAAAAATGTAACCCTAGATATACCAAAAATATTATAATTTAAATCATTTTTAAAACATACAATGAAAATGAAAAAGTCTAAATAATGCACCCTATATGCAGTACATATATATACAGTATAATAACTCACATGTTAGCGCTCCACGAGACAAACTCGGCGGGCCTGATCCGTTAGGCCTCGGTCTCGGTGCAGTTAGACAAACAAATGACAACATTAAATCAGAATAAATTTAACGAAAATTCTAAAGACTCGATATAGAATTATAGACACAGATTTAGAATAGGAATTTGACCGGATATTACGTTTTACGAGAATTCTACCGAAAATCCGGCAGAACCTCCCCTGTAAAACAGACATCTCTCTACTCAAAGAGTAAAGCCGGTCCTGCAAAGAAATACACTTCTGAATAAACACAGGATTATAATCAAAATTCCTCGGTCGGACTCCAAACTACTATTCACCGACTGAGGTTAACAATTCACATAATATTTATAAAATACCGAAAATGCCCTTATATAATAAAATACATTTTATAAATCCAAATTACGTAATTAACCCTAAAACATACTAAAAATCAATAAAAACCCATTTATTTAGAAAAATAGTATATTATATATAATTTGAAAATAATTTACGAAAAATAGTTTTAATTAGTTAAAAATACTAAAAATTTGCAGAAATCATTTTTATACCCTAAATAACTATTAAAACAAATTTAATTACATTTTTAACCAATTTAGTATAAAATTACCAAAATACCCCTATATATATATATTCACTACAAATGTTCAAAAATTCACCAAAAATTATATAATTACTCAAAAATTAATTTCTCAACATATAATTCAATAATATCAATAAATATACTCAATTTACCAATTTATTTCAATTAAACACATAATTAACCCTATTTTTCAAAATTACCTAAACTTAATAAATTCCAAATAAATACATAAAAATTCACAAAAATTACAAATAAATTTCTATAATTCATTTCAACTCCTATAATCACCATAAAACACAATTTCATAATTTAATTAATTTTCAAAAATTAGAAAATAATAATAAAATAATCAAAAATTCACAAAAATTAAAATAAATTCCAAAAATTCTAAAAAAATTACAGCATGTAGATTAAGCTTCCAGGAACAAAGTTTGTGAAGGAAGTTTTCATGAATCAATCATATTGAAGCTAAAAAAAATTCAAAACCCAAAATGGCTGATTTGAAGAAATTGAAACCTAAGCAATTATAGACCAAATCAAGTGAAACAAAGCTTTGAATCACACTCACCAGAGCTCAAAGAGAATATAGAGACCGACGGCATCAAATTTGGTGGCCGGAAAGTACTTGGTCGGAGTTAAGTTGATTTTTGGCTCTTTGAAGAAAATCCGACTAAAACTCACCGGAAAAGAATGTTTTAGGTGGTGAAAATGGTTGGAGGTGGAAGAGGAAGGCTGAGAGGCATAATAACAGGAAGAAAACCAGCTTGAAAGTGGCTGGAAATGGAAGAAAACGTTTTGGGAGGAAGAAGATGAAGGAGGGGCAAAACTGTAAATAAATGGAAGTTTTGGTTTTTTGATAAAAAAATTATGTATATATGTATATATATATATATATATTTACACTATATATTATAATAATATAAAATTTCACACACATTAAATATACACCACACACATATTTTAATATGTTTAATAATTTATAAACTTAAAATTAATTAATACAAAAATTAAATAATAAAATTAAGGAAATTAATTAAGCTCTAATTAATTTAAATAAATACACATATATACATTTTATTTTAACACTTTAAAATTATATATGAGTTCATGCAAATTCATAAAACTAGTCAAAATAAATAGTATTAATTTATTTACGTGTCAATTTCTCCGAAAATATAATTTCGGAAAAATTTTACATAAAGTACTTAAAATAATAGAAAATAATTAAAATTAGCTTTAAACAAACAACAAACTCATAAAACATCATAAATATATATACAAAAATTATTAACACTGCATATCCCGATGCAGTATAAAAATATTTAAAAATTCGGGATATTACATTTTATTTGATGAATTTGAAGTGTATAGTTAATGAATTTGTATATTGTGTTTGATGAACTTATAATTTTTTATTGAAGAACTTATATGAAATAACGAATTAAAGTATCAAAAGTGATGAATTTATAGTTAATAACTAACAAACCTTCATGACTTAATCAATAAACCTATGCTATTTGACCAATTAACCTATTAATTTTTATAATATTAATAAAATATATATATATATATATATATATATATATATATATATATATATATATATATGGGTTCATTCAACAAATGTCAATCAATTGGAACAACATTAAAATCTTGGTAACTTCCAAGGAATTTTGTAACTGTACAGCAATGTTTCAACTTCTTCCATTGCAAAGGTAAACGGTGCCATTGCTTTGGTCTCTATCCTTCAAGTTGTAGTGCTGAGAACGTTAGTTTTTGGAGATGAACATTTGTCAACTGAGTCTCCTATGTCTTCTTAATCATTTGAAGATGGTCCAATGGACAATAACTTTGTGTTTAAAATTAGAAATTTTGATGATGGAATATAATTTATTAAAGAAGAACTTGATTAAGATCAGATGCTAAGTAGATTAGGTAAAGTGAGTTCAAATGAGTCTCTTACTTTTGAAGAGTTCCAGAAGATTATTGGATTATCTCCTTTGATTAAATGATTTTGCAGTAAACATATAAATGATATGAAAAATAGGATATGATGAAAGCAAAAAAAAAGAAAAAAATTAGCGTGTATTTTTTTTTTACACATGTGATGAAATCCTTATCCATATTGGATTATAGACAGAGATTTATGATATAATTTGTCCAAGTGACTAGTTCTAGTCATTTTGGTTATGGTTAGATTCAAGTCTACTAAAGTTCAAACTACAGTTATTTATGAGCTCTACACTATAATTCATTTATTTTAATTCCTACCCTTTTAATTCAATATATATATATATTCAAAATTCTAATACTATTCTCCATGTAATTAGAAATTAAGTAGTTCAAACTCTTTTCATTTATAGGTTTTACACTATAATCCATTTATTTCAATTCCTACCCTTTCAATTCAATATCTATATTCAAAATTGTAATACTATTCTCCGTTATAGTAGAAAATTAAGTAGTTCAAACTCTTTTCATTTATAGGTTTTACACTATAATCCATTTATTTCAATTCCTACCTTTTCAATTCAATATCTATATTCAAAATTGTAATACTATTCTCCCTTATAGTAGAAAATTAAGTAGTTTGAGTGATAAAAGATATGAAATTCTAAATTAAACCACTTAAACTCTATATATGGATTGAATAAAAAAAATCTCTCATTAAAGCCCTTATATACAAATTAAACACATCTCTCTTTCCAATTTGGAATTTGGTGGAATCTAATTCTTGGGCCCTGGGTCAGTTGCAGAATCTAATGTTCTTTGATTTTCATTATATGCTGTCCATAGGCCCATTAACGTTTTTTTTTTTTTCCACAAATAGCATCAATATATTGATTAAACCAACAAGTAACTTGATTTCAATCTAATTCACACATGTTTCTATCTCGAGCTTGTAGTTATAAGAGCTCTAATTATTCCAAAATTAAAATATAATGAATTTTACAAAAATTATTTTGGCAATTAAGTTTTTTCGTGCACATATATTTCAAACATTAACAATCCAACATTCTTTCCAAGAAATTTTGTGGCTCAAACATGAACAAATTGTTAGTGTGTCATGAATCGTAAAATTTTTTAAAAGAAAAAAGAGAAACCAAAACAAGCGACGCAAACATTGCAACAACCTTCTTTACATCTCAAGACAAAAAAAAAAAAAAGCATTTTCATCACTTCAAAGTTCAAATCCAACCCAACCGCTTGTCCTCTTATATACATAAATGGATTTCTTGGCAACCCGAATTCAATATTCATAGGGCAGACTTTGCTTTTGCTTTATAGATGCTTCACTCAATCTTTCAAACACAAAGAAAATGACATAGTTAAGTAGAATATTATAAACATCTTTTTTCACTGTCACAAATTCATATCACATGTAATTAGTTTGATTAGAGACCACAATTAGTAACCCATTAGTTCTTAATCATAGAGATTTAACATCAACTTTGACACGAAGTATTGGGTTAAATTAACGATTTTTGTTTTTTTTCTATTGCCGTTCGTATTAATTTTTATTTTTTTATTTCAGTATATGAAAAAAATTTATTATATTATTTATGGATTATTTTATTCGTTGTATGTACATATACAGCTAAATTTTTTATTTAAACGGTCAATTGAAGAAAATATGCAATCATTTTCCTTTCATGCTCTAATTAATTTATGCAATGATGAAGAAAAATTTGACTAATTTTATAAAGGATGTTCCCCCTCTCTTCAAATTTGAATTAAGAATCAAAACTAATCATAGCAGTGTAGAACAGGTCATATTAAAATGATGAAAAAAAAAAAATCATTTTGTAACATATTTTAATGACTTAAGTATATATATATATATATCTTACAACTGGGAAAAATGCCTTTTTTATGTGGGAATTTGTTGTTCTTATTGTTATTTTTTGTAAAGGAAAATTCCAAAGAAGGTAATGACACTTACTGATAAGTTTTCCTGCAAAGGTTCTTCTCAAGGTAGGTTGGTGGTGACTGCAACCTGCAGAGTCTAGCTTGTAAAGGGACCACTATATTCTGATATATATTACATTTAAAAAAAAAAAAAAAAAAAAACAGAAGGCAAATTAATTAATTTTATTTTCCATCCTTTTTGGTGGCTGAGGAAGAGGAATTAAGAAAAAAACCCATGAAATAATTTTAAAATTATTTGAGAGTTTAATGGTTGTTGTTGTTGATTTAAATTTTTTTTTTTTTAAAAAAAAAAAAAAAAACACTTCAGGATTATGGGCAATGCTGGCTTTCATTTCTTTTTTGATGTCACATGGCTGGCAAAAAAGTTTCAACAAGTGATCTTCTTCTCTCCAATCAACTAATCAAACCACTGGTAGGGTCTATTTAATTCTCAAACAAGAATATCCAAAGGGAAAAAAGTAAATAAAAAGTTGCTCAATAACTTAATTGTGTACAACTCATTCTTACAAGACAATTAATTTCATATTTATTTAAAATTTATTAGGTTCTAATTAATTATTCATAATTATAAAAAATGGTAAAAAATCTTCAATAACTAATTTAATAGGCAAAATGCATAGTTTCACTTTTGAATTTTACATAATTAATCTCTATCACTTCTCAACTTTTAAACTTTTAACCTCTATAATATAAAAAATCAAGATATTCTATAAAAAATAGTGATATGACTATAATAGAAATTATATAAACTAAAATAATGTTTAATGAAAGAAAAAATATAATTAAAAATAAATTTTTTTTATTTTTTTAATATTAGTTTTTAATTCTATTCATATTGTTTTGAAATTAATTTTATATCCATTTTAAAATTATATGAATTACATAAAATTAAAAAGTACAAATTGAAGGTGAAAAATATTTAAAATAAAAATTTAAAAGTTGAATAGAAAATAATAAACATTAAGAAGTATCATAAATTAATTGTGTAAAATTTTAAAGTAAATGTATTAAGCTAATTTAATATAATTATATTTATTATAGCTAAAATTCGAAATGTTATTTAAATGAAAGATTTCTACCAACTGATCTTACTGTTGGTAATTTCATAGTCACTCATGATATAAGATAAGTGAGACCATGGGTTACTTAGCTTTCTAAGGGTTGAGAAAAATTAATTATTTTATATATGGTTAGTGGTATATAATGCAAAATAATCTAGTCAGCTAATGTGTGTAATCAAGAATCTATAATTCTCCACCAGCACCAATTGATAGATATGCTTAAGACTGACACCTTCAAGTGGCCTAATAGTCAACAATTGAAATTATTCAGTTTCAGAATCAAATCATCCATTATTGATGTATGTCATTGGAACAAAAAAATAAAATAAAATAAATGAAGTCATTTAACATCAAGTCTGAAAATGAAATGAAACTAAACATGTACCATTGCTTCTCTTTGTGAATTGGTGCATATATATGGACCATTAAGTTTTATGGGTTATTTATTTCAAAAAGCCATAGATATTGCACTAATATCATGCCACTAAAAAAAGTAAACCTTGGGATGGGTTAAACCTTGATGATTATTATACCCATTTACAGGTGAAGTTTTTGGTAGTTAAATTGAAAGATATTATAAGATTTGAATTTAAAACAATAAACTATGGTCCATGAATCTAGCCTTTCTTTTCATGAAAGGTCTAACTTCATAGTTGATAAAAGATGGTCTAACAGTTATATTTTTTTAAATGTTATAAAATATAAAAAAATTAAATTAAATTATTATTATTATTTAAAATTAAATTTTACCTAATTTAAAAAAATTATTTTTTTAACAACTAGATAAATGGTTAAATTTCAGCATCACAATGAACGAGATAATAGATGCGGGTTCGATCCTTAATCTCCTCAACAAGATATCCACACTTTTTATCATTTAAACTACTCGTAATGAATAAGTAGCTACCTTCTTTCATCCAGATATCATATTTTTTTAATAATTATCTTTAATTGTAAGAATTCTAATTAATTTCTGTCAAATTAAATAATCTCATAAAAGGGATAAAAAAAAATTTGTTATTTAATTTTTGCATAAACAAAATTTGGACTTTTTTGTTGTGTCTAGAAACAGAAAGCAAAGGCAAGTTGCAAAAATTTGCAGGCACACTTGTATTATAATGTTTGTTTACAAGGAAGGAAATGAACCCAGTAATGGATTCTTCTTCCTTTTCTTTATTTTTCTGCAACCAAATTCCAAAGCTGAAGGAATCTGTTATGCATCTCTAACAAATTCAATAATCATAGAAGGAAAGTGACAAAAAAGAATTGAATGGACCCAAAAACCTTGCACCATTGCAGAGATTATGGGCTTTTTTTCCAGGGAAATATTTGCCTTTATGTCACATTTCACGTTTTTGGTCTTCCTTTTGTCTCTTTGTACTGCTTGGAAAAAAGTAACAAAGTAAAAACTTATTTCTTTTACCATTTTACTTTTTCTTTTTGGAAAAAAAATTATTCTTTGTAATTTCTTTTTTAAAAATGCAAAGACATATAGATATACCCTTTATAAAACAAGAACGGTGACACCATGACCTCTCCTTATTTTACCGAATTAAAGTAATTTTTTTCCACTCAAAATTTATTAAATTTTAATTAATTTTATTTAATTTAAATAAAATTATAAAAATAATTTTAATAATTAATTTAATATGATTGTATATATTATAATTTAAATTTAAAATATCGTTTAAATAAAAATAATTAATCTTCTTTCGGATGATATTAATGGATAATTTAAAGAAAGCAAACTAATTATGCAGCACTAAATAGAAAAAATTATCAGTCAATTTAGTTATGGCAATATGTACACACTGAACAAGTCACAAAAGTTGAAATATTGATATGAAGAAACTTCAATTTCAACACACTCATTGAAACATGCAACTTGTGAATTACATTTTTGTCTCTACCAGAAGCAATAAACTAAATATTTCATTCTGAGACAAAACAACAGTTGAAAAAAAATATACATAGCAAAACAAAATTGATAATAATTTAAAACAAGTTTTGTAAGAACCATGCATGTTTGAAATTGGAATCCCACCTTGAAACAAAAAATCTCCAAAATCATATATTAATGTATTTTTGGTCAGTTTTGTCTGTTGAATTCTATTATTATATTTAATCCTTTGGTTTTCTTTTGACTTTTATTGCATCTTAGCATATCCCAATTTCAAAATCACTATTGCCTGTCTTAACAAAGAAATATCCATCACCCAAGAAATAAAAACAATCATTCTTGGGGTGATTTTAAAGATAAATAAAAAGAAAAAAATATATCATATTTTATACTTCCATGGAGTTTTGTGGTTGATATAAGTAATTGAGAGTGTGTTATGATAAAGATTGAACCATGCTTGTAATCTTTATGTTTTTTTGGGGTTCAATGCTATATATCATGTGATACTAGTGCGATTCATATGATTGACTATATAGAAAGTAATTTTTTGGCCTATGTTTTTCATTTTTAAATTAATAATAATAAAATTTAAGTTTATAATCTCGATCGACTAATATAAAACTATAAACAACATATCAAATTCAAGATATAATTTATATAGTCGTACTAAATAGTTGTTGAAAAATTTTTACTATTCATATGGTTCGGACCATATTAGTAATTGAGAAAAATTAAATTTATATTATTTTTTTTTTAAATTGACCATAAATTAAATTAAAATTTAATTTATAAATTAAATTTATATTAGTTTTACTTTTTGTGATGGTGTTATTGAATTACGTAATATATTAATATTTAGAATATATTATTATTAATTAATAAAAAAAATTAATTGCTGAAAAGCTATGACAGGCAAGAACAATAAGGACAGTGAAAACTCTGACCTTTCTCACACCCACCAAAGGGCTTTATTTTGGACCAATTCGTTGTGTTGTTTTGCAACCTTTAGCATATAAATTATAATGGCAAGATCTTTGCAAATTTTAACACTGCTGGCCGGCCGGCCGTTGCAATTGTGACGCAGACTGAACAGAAAAAAACGCATAGGATAGTAGTGCTGTTTCATTCAATGTGGAATCCAAGATTTATTCCAACTCCAAGATTAGGGCTTTTGTCTTTTTGCATCCTATTCTTTGTTTCTTTAATTATTTAAAAGCTTTCTTTATGCATCCTTCACTATGTCTCATTTTCAAGTGATTCTTCTATTTATACATTTCCACATGATCACATTGTGTTTTTATGTTTATAAATTTAATTTGTTGTTTTAGCGATGGTTATAAAAATTGAATTCAGAAAGAAATTTATTATACTGTTTAATTAAAAAAATTTAACTACATAAGATTTTTTAATATTTTTTTTACCTAATATGAAAAAAGAATAATAGCATTCAAATATGCATGTTATCATAATATTTAACAATAAAATATGTTTTTTATCAATGAAAAAATAATTAAATGATAATTATTTTTTAAAGACATCATGAGAAACATTCGACTATTACCGTCGTCAATTTAAAAGAGAATGACTGTCTTCTTATTATTCAGTTCATTAATATTAAAATTATATAATCTCTTAAGTTATAAAAAATAGTAATAATAAAATGCATTTTTATCAATATTTGTTGGTAGAAGCTGTTGTAAATGAAATTCAAGGCTTAAAGATAATTAACTCTTCTTTTACTGTTAAATACATTCCTAAAAAACAAAATCTTGTTGCGGATTGGCTTTCAAAAAACGTCTCATCCCTGCTTTTTGATAGGAACAGCTTCAATGTCCACCCTGTTCTTTTGTCTTTATTATTGGAAGATCTTCCATTGTAATTTTCTTTTGCATTGAAATAGTTATTTTAAAAGAAAAAACTCATAATTAAAGTTTTAGACTCGAGTTTTATGTATGAAAAAAATATATATTTAAAGAGTTTTGCTTTTATTAGTTATTTTATGTGTCTATTCAACTTAAGTTCTAAATTAGAAAGAATTATTGTGAATGTTAGATATTAGATGAAAAAATATAATAAGTCTAGATTTATTTATTGATTTAAATGATAAAAAGTATTTATGAAATCTTGATTCTTATATATGAAAAAAAATTCGTAGTATTTAAACTTCAATGTTTTGTTTATTTTATTTACATAATATTTATTTGTATTTTGAAGAAGTTTCATATCACAAAATGACACTTGTTGTTTAGTTTCTTTCACCAATCGGTTGCTTAATCAACCAACTAGTATTTGAAATGGAAAAAATATGGTAATTTTGTTGGCAAGGGCACTGTAGTAATTAAGGTACAAAAATATCATGGGGACCTTTTCAGATAAGCATATTATCATGTAAATATATGTAAAATGTATACATTACATGTTGGCAAAGTGGATGATAACTCATCTACCATACAATTTGTCCACACAACCCTAATTTCAATCAATCAAATATTGTATTCAGTTTCAAAATCTTCTTTCTTTTGTTTTTTTCTAGAATGATACGGTATATTCAATTATTATTCAGGATAATTATTGTATGTTTAATTTATTTTAGTCTATTATATTATTTCATCTTTAATATTTGAAAAAATTATCATTCATTCTTAATATTTGTAAAATCGTAAACTATTTCATGCCTAAAAAAGAACTAATAAATGTTAACTGCTGAGATTAATAAATATATTTTCAAATGTCATAAATAAAATAGTATAATAAATTAAAATACAGGGGTACACATGAATTATCCTTTATTATTTATTGAATTTGCGGATATATATATCTATTTCACATAACAGCTAAGGCAAGAGCAAAAGTATAGTCACATTATGCAACAAATCCTTCACCCCCAAAAAGAAAAATTGTCAATTTCAGTAGGGAGTTCTTTTTCTTTCTTTTTTTTTTTTTCCCAAAAGAACACCCATATTAACATACCCAATTCGGTTTCAAACAAAATTTACCAAACATGAGGAGCTTAAGAAGAGAAAGTGAGAACTCAATTTCTAGTCACCCATAATGCATATTGAATATTTGAGTTTAAGACTACATAAGCCAAAAAAAAAAGATCCAAATGGATGTAAATGAGTTGACTAGAAACTTTTACAGTTTAAATATAGATAGAATATATTAAAAAAATATTTAATAGAAGGTAATTTTTCTATTTAAAATTTCAATCATAAAAATTAAACATTTTATATCAAAATAACTAAATTTTTACGATTGAAAAGATAAAATATGATGCAATTAAATATACTTTTAGATACATCTTAATTAAGATATCAAGATTTTGTATAATAAAATAATATAAATATACAACATCTAAAATTGTTAGTTTTGAAATAATATTTTCATTAATAATAAGTTGAGATTATATAGAAAATTAATATTAAAATTCAAATTTCACTAGTTTCTCATCTTCAAAAAAAGCTAATTTTGAAAACATGAATAACATTAAAAATTTTGAGAAAAGAAAAAAAAATTCGGTGATTAGTACCAGGAAAATGAGGCACCGGGAAGGTAGCAACGTGGCAAAGACCCAGTAAAACACTAATGAGAGAGGTTCGTGGCTGTTGACGTGACCCGGGTTCAGTGGGGGTATTGTTTTTTGAACTCCGGTCCCGACCCGACCACCACAACTTGAGATACCATCTTCAAATTCTCCGCCTTTCTTTCTCTTTTAACGGTCACATTCTCTCATCTCTCTCCTCCTCGCTGCCCGTTCTTAATTCCAAATCTCTCTACTACTCTTACTGGCTAATTTTTTTACCCTCTTTCATTATCCTTTATATATATATATTACTTCATTATAACAAAAATTTTATAAAAAAATTTATGTTATAATAATAACAATAAAATTATAATTCTTTAAATTTTTAAAAATATTTACATATTAAAATATACGGTAAACAATGATCAAGTTTATAATATATACACGTTTTTTTTTGTTAATATAGTGTGTAATATTTAAATTATTAATTATAAATTTGATCATTAAATATATTTCTATTGAAAAAGTGTGTAATATTTTGAATATCGATTATAAATTTAATCGTTAAGTATAATATCTATTTATCGTAAGTAATAATTTAATAAATTTTTATTCATCGAACACTAAGCATATCAAAATTTATTAAGTAAATACAACTTATTTACCAAATTCTAAGCTCAAAAGCTTTTTGTAACAAAGCATGCCAATGAATTTTTCTATTTTGTGAATACAGTTTTTAACATAATAATGATATATAATGAAAATAATTATCATTTTCTTGTTGAAAGTTACATGGTAGATTTTGGTCAAGGGAGTTATTATATTAAAAGTGACATAAATAGTAAGTAAAAAAGAACAAAAAACAATTTCTAAGTTTAATCAACAAAGATTATTTTCTTCTTTTCAAAAAAAAAAAAACAAAGATTATTTTCTGAAAAATTACACAAAATTTAAACTCAATAGAAATAATAAAAAAAAAAGTTTATTTTCATTTCACCATGGTCCAGGGTAAATATTTTACTCAAAAGAAATTTAAAAAAACATGCACACTAACTAAAAACAAGGGTATTTCAGTCAAGTACAAAAAAAGCTGCCAGATATGCACCAGACCAAAAATCAAGCGGTGTCAGATAATTAATTAATTTAATTAATCACTCTTTTATTTCTCTAATTAATCATAATTATTTTACTAAAGCAAGTTCTATTGACACGAACAAAGAAATTAAGAATTAAAAGAGAAAAAACAGAGCGCACATAAAAGCGTTTTTTGATTTTTCAAAATCAACGAAAGGAACCGAAGAAAAACCAGAAAAAAAAAACGACCACAAAGCTCTCTGTCTCTCTTCTCTTCCTCCTCGTTTCGCTGCTGCTAATGCTGCTGCTTCGATTGGTGAAGAAATTCGAAACCCTAGAGAAAGAAGCAGACGAAGAAGAAGCAAAAACGGCGTTTTTATTGCAATGGATCAATCGAATTTAATCTAATCTCTCTTTTATTTTAATTTTACCGCTGTTATTTAAACTCGAAATTTACCATTTTACCCCTCCCCAACCGGCGACCGATTGATCCAAATGGCAGCCGATAAACCGCCGCCTGACCGTAATCTTCAATCTGCTAGGGTTTCAATTTCGAGTCCGACATAACCTTAACGAACGAACAAAAGAGGAATTTGTTTATTTTAATTTTTGGATTTTTTCATTAAGTAATGGCGCCGGCTAAAGGATTTGTGATGGTGGTAGATAAGTTGAGGAGGTGTGTACGGACGGTGATATTTATGGTGGCGATGGTTGCATCGCTGCTGGTGTCGTCTATGCCGGTTCTAGTGGCGATTGGAGATGTATTGGTTCCTTGTGTTTTGTTATCGAGTTTTAGTTGTTTGAGTTGTTATGGATTTAGAGACCATTTACATAGATACGCTTTCAAGAGCTCATTGACAGATATTCCTCTTGTTTCTGTTATTAGATCTTTTCTCATCATCTGTACGTTTTTTCCCCCTTCATTCTTATTTTCTTAAGATTGATGATTTTTTTTTTTTGATTTGATTCATTATGCCTGAGTCAATTCAAATTTATGATTTACCTTTTTTTTTCCTGATTAATTTGAAAATTTTGATGTGGGGAATTGAGAGAAGTTATTTTTTTTGAAATTTATTATTATTATTATGTTTTCTTGTTATTTTTTGAAATTTTTTTTTATCACAAGTAACAGGAATAAAATTTGAACTTGCAGTGATTGAAGCTATATTTAGTTACTTTTTTAGGTCGCTTTTAAGCAGCATCAAATGTAATGAATTATAGGGTGTTCAGAAAAAAAAAAAATAATAATGAATTGTGTCATGTTACTGAATTTTATGTCTGGTTGCTGAGATTTTTTGCGTTATAGTTTCTGTTAATTTATTAACAGTTTTCTGTTTAGGGATGGAAGAGGAAAAGAATTAATGAGAATTTTACCATGGAAGGGAAAGAACTGTTTTTTCTTTCTTTTTTTTTTTTTATAAAAAAAAAAATTCTCTTAATTGGAAGAATTATAGCAAGAAGAAGAACACTGAAAACTATCAAATAGAACGATAGTTTTTCACTAATCCAATTCTGGCAGAACAATTTTTTTAGCTATTCTATTTTAAGCATGTGGAAAAATTCGTAGAACATATGGGCCCTTTGTGTATACTTAATCTTTTAATGTTTATATTGGCATGTTTGCAGTGGTAGAGTTGATAATTTGCAGCACCTTAATTATGTGCTTGTTTGTTGTTATCTTATGATTACAGGTGTTTACTTGATGTGTGATGCTCCCGCTCTCTCTCATGGTCCTTACCTTGGAACTGTGACACTCTGTTCTATAGTTTCAGTTCTTCTTCTTTCAGTTAAGGCTTGTGTTTTTACTGTGAATTCTCAAATTGAGGCTGAAGCTTCATCTTCTCTTTCAAGACAAAGGATTCATCTGAAAAAGTCATGGGGAATGCCTGTCTTGTTTCTCTCTTCTGTGGTTTTTGCCCTTGGTCACACTGTGGTTGCATATAGGACAAGCTGCAGAGCACGGAGAAAGCTAATGTTCCACCGAGTTGACCCAGAAGCTGTAAGTTCTGCAGCACCATACTGTTGTTATTTCTTGTGCTATTGCCTTACTGCAATTTTTTTTTTTTGCTTCTTTTGAAGCATATCTGTTTATTTTGAAAAGAAAATTCAGCTCTGTGTTCACTAGATTCCCCTTTAAGTTAATTTAGATTATGCAACTATTTAGTGACAATTTTTGCATGTGAAATATTGATTCGCTTACCTATTGAGCCCAAATTACAGGTGCTATCTTGCAAAAATGTTTTCTCTGGTTATCAGAAGGTGCCACGATCTCCCACGCCTGCTGTAGGAAGAACCCCAAAAAGTGACAGTGAAATGAAGCGAAAGCCCTTTGGAACAGCTCATGATGAAGGGGAACTGCCGATTAGATTGCTTGCTGACATAGATAGCTTATTCATTACATGCCAAGGGCTTACTGTCCACTATAAACTCTGCTTGCCTGGTTCACCCCCTCGTTCTTTGTCTTCAACTGCTTTTCTCGAGCCTCCTAGCTGCAACTTGCCAAAGACGATAGGAGGAAGGTTAAAAATTGATAGGCAGCCATTCAATGTGTTACTGAAAGCGCAGCATAATCTCCATAGGAGTTATAGCAATCAATTTCATAGCTCTTCCTTATACGCTCCCCTACTGGATTGCTCTCCAACTTCTCCTGTTCTTTCTGAAGACATTCCTGTTTTGAACCTAGATGATGCTGTCGAGGATAGTGAAATGAGTAAAGTGAATACTGGATCTCCTGAGCCAGATATCGAGGAAAATGGGCAGTTAGGAATTGTTCTGATTCATGGCTTTGGGGGAGGAGTATTCTCATGGAGGCATGTGATGGGAGTTCTTGCTCGTCAGGTTGGTTGTTCTGTTGCTGCTTTTGATAGGCCTGGTTGGGGTTTAACTGCTAGGCCTCGCTGGAAGGATTGGGAAGATAAAGAGTTGCCAAATCCTTATAAGCTTGAAACTCAGGTAATTCAATATATTATTTTGTAATCTGTACTTCTGTACAAATTACAGAACTAGCAGGTGTGTTAGAGTAGCTATTGAAGTTTTGTGAGCATTTTGGACTCAATGGATCCAATTAAACTGTTGCCATGAAATACTATACAATATAAATAAGTCTATAAAAAGACATAGAAAGATACACCTACAGACAACTGAGCTAGAGTTCATTTTGTCATGAAATTGTCTCGAGCTCTTTATTACTTTCATTTTTTGTAGTATTTTTTGTATCTTTTAAATTAATGCTTAGAAAATATGGATGTAGATCATAATGTAGTTTTCTCTTGATAAACAGTTTTGCATACTTGCAGTCTATCGATCTTGAATAAACTTGAATGGCTGTTTATGTATTTGCTAGACAATGTTGTGATACCTTTGTATTAGGACACTCAATTCAATTGTTTTCTTTTTGAAGTGTTGTATTTCATGTTTTCACAGGTTGATCTGCTTCTTGCTTTCTGTTATGAGATGGGATTTTCTTCAGTAGTACTCGTTGGTCATGATGATGGAGGCTTACTTGCCCTGATGGCTGCACAAAGACTTCAAACTTCGATGAATTCTTTCAATGTCAGTAAGATTTTTTGGTTTTCTTTGCAATACGGACATTTTTGAAGAATTGAAATTAAATAGTTTGGCTTATATTTGGCAAAACACGATTAGAAGAGGTAGAAAAAAAAAATCTATACAATTTGAGCAGTAGTAAGAATTGATTATGGGATGCTATTGCCATTTTGGTATGCTTGGGCCTCTGTTTTATACCAGATTGCGACTTAGATATGATGGTTGCCATGACTACTAAGACAAGCTGTATTATTGCTGAAAGGATTGGACCAATAACTTAGCCCTTGAGTATTTGTAATAATCTAATTTGTTTTTTTTTTTTATGGGCAAGCTGACACATGTTTGTGTTTGTGCACTCTGTTTAATGCTCAGTGTTCTATGTGATTTCATCTGCCATTCTGTAAGTAGAATGTTTTTAGAAGAATTATAGTAAAAATAAAAAACTTTAAATACTGCCATTCTTGTCTATTGATATTTACAAACTTTTGTAATGTATATTATACATCTGGTACAAGTATTCTTAGATGGCTATTTTGTTTAGACAGACACCAGAATATTGCAACCGGTTATGATTAACTGTCCAAAGTGCTACATGTTTGCGGTTTTGTGCATCATTCAGGTTACAATAAAAGCAATGGTACTGCTAAATGTCAGCTTGTCAAGAGAAGTGGTTCCAGCCTTTGCTAGGATACTCCTTCGCACTTCACTTGGTAAGAAGCACCTGGTTCGCCCCTTGCTTCGAACAGAAATTGTTCAGGTGGTGAATAGGCGTGCATGGTATGATGCTACCAAGCTAACGACAGAGACTTTAAGCCTTTACAAGGTATGTTTTGTACCCCCAAATTGCAGAATGGCTCTTTTCACTGACAACAAGCACTAAACCTGCTATGTCTTGAAATGTGGGATTTTTTTTTTTTAAGAAGTTTTAAGGGCCCATTATGTACGGCATGATTAGAATCACTCCATTGTCCAGTATTTATGAAACTCAAAATTGTTGATATCTGGGCTCATTTGCAAGCAGGCCCCATTATATGTGGAAGGTTGGGATGAGGCACTCCATGAGATAGGTAAACTTTCATGTGAGACTGTCCTTCAACCACAAGTTTCTGCATCATTACTGAAGGCAGTACAAGACATTCCGGTGCTGGTCATCACAGGTGCTGAAGATGCCCTTGTCCCTCTCAAATCTTCTCAAGTCATGGCTTCAAAACTTGTAAATTCTGTAAGTTTCCGTCTTCTCAATTTTTTAGCTTTACACATAATGTCTCTAAATTGGACAATAAAATTGAGAGTACTTCTGCTGACAACTATGTTGACTGGGTAATGAAATTTTATTTGCTATTGGTTAGTTACTCGAATAATTGGACGAGATGTAATATGATCAAAGTATTACCCATAAAAAAATTTATATGATTAAAAATCTTGGGATTTCTTGGTGTTTATCATGTCAAACAAAGATCATCCTGCAATTTCCTGCGTCTATATCCAAGCAAACATGTAGCTTTGCTGTTACATTAACTGGTTTTATTAAATGGAAAGAAGTTCAAAGTGGAGAAATACCACTCAGAGTTATTCTTCTCATGTTTGTTTTATTTCCCTGCAGAGACTGGTTGCCATTTCTGGATGCGGCCATCTACCGCATGAGGAGTGCCCCAAGGCATTACTTGCAGCAATGTCACCTTTCATAAGCAGACTGTTGTCGAAACCAGATTTGGAAAATCAATAGGATACCTTTCTTTTTTCAACTAATCTATAGGCTTGTAGATTTTCTTAGTTCACTATTTTTTTTTCTTTTCCCCTTTATTCTTCTCATCTTGTTCCTCGTTTTCAAGCAGTTAACCCTGGAGGGAGACTAACATTGCCTCTTCTTTGGGGTATTTTTGGTGTTCTTCTATTTTCAAGCCCTAATTCCCTAGGGTTTATAGCTCTCTCACATGTATTTTTTTTTTCTTTTATAAGTTTCCTCTTTTTAAATTTTCTTTGCCAAGGTCTTAGTAATTCAAAGCTTTGTTTGAAAGCTCTTGGCTGTGTTCCACCCAAGAAGTGGAACATGGCACAACCTTTGTACATTTATCTGATTGGAATGCATGCATTTGAGAATGGTGTGTTCAAAAGCAGCCTGTCTGTTCAATTTTTCATGCTTCTTTTTGTGCAATTTGTATATAGATATACCTAAAACATTTCTCACGGCAGTATCATTTCAACTGTTCATATGATTTCACACTGTTAATAATGAGTTATCTCACATTAGCAATAACAGATTTCTTCTTGGAGAATTTTTTTTTTTTTTTATCCTTTTTTTGTGTTTGAACTGGATAGATTTAATATGCAGACTTGTATATGTATGTTCTTTAAGAGAACCGAGAGGTGGGTGGCACCAAACGGATGAATAAAGAAGTGTGCACTGAGCTGACATGGAGTCTAATCATCCATCCCATCTCTCTGCGCTTTGCTGTCTTCCCAACTACTGAAAGATAGATTGTTTTTGTGGCCAGGATTAGTATCAACCGACCAAGCAGCAGGCGTCTGTATGCTACTATTAAGCTATTGATGTCTATGGACTAGCTAAGTTTACATATATATGGATCAGTTAGAGTGTTTATTTTTTAGATTGTTTATTAAAAATAAATATATATTTTTTTGAGTGTATTAAAAAAAATTTGAGGTATCTATCTCTAACTATAGATATCAAACGCCATAAATTATGGGTTCACTCTACTAATTACCCAAGTAAATTCCTCAAAAGTGGGCACGAGTTAATCTATGGTTAGACTGGGGTGGGACTTTTGGTAGTCTATCTCGACAGCATTTGCACTAAACCTCTAATTAATCTATAGGCCCGTATACGACTGGCAGACTAAGAATACAAAAATATCTAATGCCTCTCGAAATAATCGTTATCGATGTGTTTGTGCTTCAATTAGCAAATAGGCTACATCTTGAAGCCCTCTTTTTTTTTTGGTCAATTGCAAAATGATTGCTGGAATAGAGAGTATAAAGATTGGGGAATGATTAAACCTTCCAATACAACGAAACAAAATAAATAAAAAATATTTGGTCAAATAAAAAAACAAAAAATAGAATAAAAAATGTTGCATTTTCACTAACCTTGACTGAGATTATTCATATATAGTTATTAGAGGAACTAAGCTAGCATACATGCTTAGTTTCTTCTACGATTAGGGCTGTAAGAACCAAAAAAGGATAAAATCCTAAAACACTAAACTTTCTAGTTATAAATTTTTCAATTAATTTCATTTAAGTCACCAATAAACACCAAAACAAGTTTACCAATCATTTACTAAAGCAACAAGAACAATCTAACAAAAAGAAAAGTTTGTGGAAATAAGGCATCTCAGACTAAAATTGTTAACCCATTGCCTTCAACTGTTGATGGGAGGTGTTGCATTGTTTTAGCATTTTCTTTTCTTTCATTTTCCTTTAGAGACAACAAGTCTTCAAAAGCTCTAACTTTTCTATGCTAAATCACTGGATCCCTTTCCTCTGCTTGTGTTTGATGGTTGGCTCTACTTAGTAAAGAGATATACAACACAGATGTTTTCCGTTCACCTTTTCTCTATAGCATATTTGCCATTTCAGGAACCACTAATGAAAGATTTAGACCTATGATGAATAAAACTCTTTCCTTTCAACTAAATCTATTTATTAATTTATAATAGTACAAAAAAAAACAAGAAAACAAAAGAAAATTGGTGGTTTTTGGCCAAGACATGGCCAAAACCATCCTAAAATTCATTATCCTCAAGAAAAATCACTATAAGAAGAGAGACTCTCTCACTAAAAATCCCACCCTGGAGAGCATTGTCTATTACATCTTGAAGCCTTTTACATCCACACAATTCTTCTTTCACTTAATGATAACTCATTCCATGACTCATTCTTTGAAGGGAAATTATGAAATTTCATTACAAGTTTTCTTTATAACAATACATTTTTTTTTTTACAAAAACAATGAAATTTGAGCAAAATATTAGTTAAATGATAATTTTTCTCTAAAAACATTATGAAATGTAAGGTTTAAATCATGTTGTCCTCGATTTAAAGGAAATTAGTGTTCTCTATTATATAATCTATAAAGTATAAATGAAATTTCAAATCCATCAAATATATTAAAAAAAAATAATGACATTTGATTATGATAGAAGACATGCAAAAGTAGATAGCTTCCTTTATTTGTTCATATGAAACTTGGAAAAAAAATTATTAAAAAGGTATAACCTATTATCTTTTACAATCACCAAAAATCAAAATATATTATCTTATAATCATTTCTCTTGTGAAATACTCATTATAAAGAAAATACAGTTTGCAAATATTAATAAAAGAAAAGACCTAAGTTTAAAATTTATTACACTTAAATACAAAATGCCAAAAAAATGAAAATTATGCTGTTAATTAATAATTACCATTAATGGTATAGTGGGCTTTTTTTCAAATAAATAGTGGATTGTTCACCCGTTCCAAAACTTTATGAGATTTAAGGATCAGTTTCCTCTTTAAAATGCCCGAGTTGAACATCAACGTTATGCTTTTCCTCCTAGCATGAACCTACATTCGTTTGAAACTTGTAACTAAAAATTTAATTTAAGCAAATAGGGAGCTTTTAAGTTGTGACTGATGCTTGTGACATTTTTATTAAAATTATGCTTTTTTCACGTCAGGATAGGAGATAAAGATTCCTTAATTACTACTAGCTAGGTGCAACCTTCCATTAGTGTTATTGCACAATGACCCAAAATTTTTCTTCGGTGTATCAACATATTTAGATTGAAGAACTTTCATGTAAGTTTCTACTGCATCATTCTTTATCAAATGTTATTTTCTTCAAAGTTTCTAGGAGCTTTCATATTTGCATTACCAACCCTATGTTACCTATATAGCGATATTATGATCTCTACCTTAATTCAAAAAAAAAAAAAATGATTTCTACCTTTTTCCTTCGCTATACTAATAAGACTAAGACTTTTTTTTTTTTAATGCTATTGTATAAAATTAATAGGATCGTCACTTTGTTAAAAGAAGTTATGATCTGTCCATTAGCTTAGTTTGGAAAGACTCTCTCTTTCTCAATAGTTCTCTCTACAATAAAACAAGTTTAATATATCTGGTGATTAATAGGGGAAGTTTACTGGTTTTCACCAGTAATTTGTCCTCTATTTTTGTTTCTTTTATTTTTTTTCAATAATCTCTTGTAAATATATCTCTGTGTTGTTATAAATATTGTGATGATATCTTATTTGATAGTTTGTGTGTGTTGGTAGTTAGGCTATACCGCCATTTGGTGGGTCTTTTGTGTAAGCCTAGTCGGAATTATTATGGTGTATTGGTTTGTTGTTGTATCAAAGGACACTGAAGTCTATTTTCGGTTAGCTTTCAACTTGCCAAAGCATCAAAGGATTTTTTCCTTATCATGGCTGATAACTGATCTCTAAAACTCTTGGGCTAGGCGTCCTGTAAAGCACAAAGATGGGGCAAGGTGAGAGGTGGGGGGAATCCCCACAAACACTCCGATGCCTAAGTTAGATAATAAAAGCAAGGAGACGGTAAAATAGCTTGAATGTGTGAGAATGAGATGTCCCCCTATGAGAGGTATAGGGTTCTATATATAGCAACACTCAAACCTGGGAGGAGTTGGATTCCTTGTGGGTCAATGAATTATAATATTTGTAGGAGAGGGTTCCCTCTTCGATTAGGATTCCTCTTTGGAGTAGTTCCTTGGACGAATTTGTCTTCTCCTTTATCCAAGTGTTCCTATTTAGGGGGTAGTGGACCCCTAATTAGGTGAGAACATTCTAGATAGTATTAAGAGTCCCCCCCCTCGGGGTATTCGGATATTTATGTCTGTCGCGTTCGAGTAAGATGCAGATGCCTTCATAAGGGTTATAAGATGCAGGTGAGCTGAGGTGACCAGCCTCAGTCACAATAAGCAGAGCTTGGTGCCGAGTATTTGGTTAGTCGTCATTGAATTGTAACCTGTGGAGCTGGGGTATCTGACGAGTGCGTATGAGCACCGTAATAGATTAACCCATCCGTTTGGGAACAAGACAGAACCAGTCGTCACTGGATTTTTAGATACTCGGTGCATGGACACGAGTCTTTTCGAGCTAAAATCCTCAGTACTACGGAAGCGACCTGAGGGTGCCAGCTTCAATCACTGGACTTAGATACTTGAGACTTAGATGCTCGGCTCAGGTGTGCGAGGCTTACATGCTCAGAACCTCAGTACTACGGAAGCGACCTGAGGCTGCCAGCTTCAATCGCTGGACTTATGTGCTCGAGACTTAGATGCTCAGCTTAAAGGCGCAAGGCTTACATGCTTGGAACCTCAGTACTACGGAAGCGACCTGAGGGTGCCATCTTCAATCACTAGACTTATGTGCTTGAGACTTAGATGCTCGGCTCAGGTGCGTAAGGCTTATATGCTCGGAGCCTCAGTATTACGAAAGCGACTTGAGGGTGCCAGCTTCAGTCGCTGGACTTATATGCTCGAGACTTAGATGCTCGGCTTAGGGGTGCGAGGCTTACATGCTCGGAACCTTAGTACTATGGAAGCAACCTGAGGGTGCCAGCTTCAGTCATTGGACTTATGTGCTCGAGACTTAGATGCTCAGCTCAGGTGCGCGAGGCTTAGATGCTCGAAACCTCAATACTACGAAAGCGACCTGAGGGTGCCAGCTTCAGTCGCTAGACTTATGTGCTCGAGACTTAGATGCTTGGCTCAGGGGCACGAGGTTTACATGCTCAGAACCTCAGTACTACGGAAGCGACCTGAGGGTGCTAGCTTCAGTCACTAGGCTTAGATACTTGAGACTTAGATGCTTGGCATGGGCTGGAAGTGATGCTTGAAATGTCTCTCGAGTTGCTTGATGAAGCGGCCCACTCAAAAATGTGGGTGGGCCAACACGTGGTGGTTTTACTTTAACTATTGACATTACGTGATTGATGCATTGTTTCGTGTATCGGTAAACGAAATGCCCGTACCTCCGTTATCGTGACTGCTCGCCTGATGGGTTATTGTATTCCCAACAGGCCCTTGGTGGCCTAGGGAGGAGCATAGCAATATTGAGGGCAGTTAATGGCGTGCTTCCAGGTCCTTTCGTGTCTCTATAAACACTGCTGCACTTGCTAACTGGCATATTTTGCTTTCTTCGCTTTTTTATTTTCTGTTTTTGCTGCGTTTCTACTGCCTCCACTGTTTCCCTTTCTTTTTGCCATAATTCTTGCTTGAGGTGACCAGGTGATTCTTTTCATCTTTTCTTCCTCCTCTTATTGCCCTTTTTTTTGCTATTATGTTTTCCCCTTCGTTATTATGGCTCCCCGAGAAGAAATTAGTTCTGACCTCTTTGTGTCCAATGTAGATAGTGAATTGCTAGGGTGGTATCGACGACGGTTCTATATCCCCACTAATTATGCCCTTCATACTATAGATAGGAGGTTTAGGGCGCACACCCCTTTATCGGGGCTAGGTAGATTAGTAGTGTATTTCGATCAGTTAGAAGGGGGTCTGAAATTTCCCTTAGATCCCTTTATCAAAGACTTTCTTAATAGGAATAGCATTGTGCCCGGTCAGCTTCATCTGAATAGTTATAGGATACTGATCGGGTTCATCCAGCTAATGCATGAAGAGGGTAGGGATCCCGATTTAGATGTCCTTCGGTATTTGTACAAGCTGACTAGGAAGAAGGGAGAGTTGATGTTCTCCTTATTGGCCGTACCTAACCATTCACTTTTTGTTAAACTTCTGAATCTCCACAAGAAGTGGAGATACCATTTTTTCGTTGTGGAGCATCAATGGACTTTTTGGATGTCCGGAGGATGTGGTCGGATGAGTGTCATAAAGTGACCCATCCAGTGAAACTTTCTGATCCTGATATAGAGTTAGTTTTGCGGCTACATCTAAATGGACTCACCGAAGCTCGATCAACGGAAGATGCGTCCCAGAGGTATCTGTGGAGAGTCTATCTGATTCACGACCATTCCCCTGGTATATTTATTTTGCTTTGAGCTTTATTTTTTTTGACTAGTCTTATTTTTTCATCTGTAGATGGCTGACTTTTTTGATTTTACGGGCGAGATTTCCTTAGTAGATGAGCCAGCTGTAGTGGAGGAGGTTCAAATTTCTCCTTACTAGAAACCTGAGGCTCCTACGGCTTCAGAGGTTGTTTCCGTCGACCCCAAAGGCAAGGCACCGGTGGAAGGTGAGTGGCAAGAGCGGGTCGGGCATAGAAAAAGGCAGTTAATTGACCCAGGGTCAGATGCGGAGGGGCTGGACGAAGAGATTTACGTCGAGCGCCTGTGATTATCCAATTGTTCGAATATAAGGGGCTGAATATTGAAGAGGATAAAGCCCCTGAGCATCTTCAATAATCAAGTACGAGACCAGTATGCTGAGTCGTTGCGGTTACCAGGTGACATGCAGCGTTGGTAGGAGGAGGGTCCGGACGGGTTGCTAGATTCCATGATTGACCAGTCGTTGGAGGTAAGCGAGTTTCTGCCACTTGATACAATTGTTGCACTTCTTCTTGTCTAAGTTATCTGGTTATTTTTTGGCAGATGACTCAGGCCTTGCTGCTGGCGAAGGATCAGTACTTCTACTTGAAGAGCCAGTATAGCTTGAAGGAAACTGAGGTGGGGATAATAGCTATAGATTTTGAGAAGAAGCTAGATAGCGCCAAGGCAGCTCTGGAGCACTGCCAGACAAGATACGCTAAGGCCAAATCTGATGCTGAGGTGAATCAGAAGAAGGTTTCTGAGCTTGAACATAGCCAGGCCTAGCTGACGAGGAGGATCGAGGAGCAAGATCTTCAGATTGCTGAGCTCTAGGGGAGGTTGGCGGAGCTTGAGAAATCTCATGCGAATGATAAGAAGTCGTATCAAAGTATGGTAGAGGGGTTTCTCAAGGCATACCGGGCTGAGTGCAAAAGGATCTTGCTCTCTCAAGACTCAGGATTGGACCTGGAGGCCTTAGACCGGATAACTCCAGTAGACCTTACCAAGCTAGTGGTGGAGGAGGACGCCCGTCGAAGGGCTAGTTCCTTTCCTGTGAGGGAATCTGAAGAGGCCGCTATTGTAGCTGGGCCCACTGAGCGTCCAGAGGCTGCTGATGCTACTTCCCCCTCTGTTTTTGGGCCAAATAATAGAGTATATATGTTTATGTATATCTCTTTTTTTTAACCAATCATATGTAAAGACATTATTGATCAATGAAGATACTTTTTATTATTAAATCAGATCGGGTATTTGAGTACAAGTTTACTGATAATATTTCCTGAGAGAGTCTGAGTTCTAGAACCTCAATAATTCTTTGCCTCCTCTTTCTCTTAGTCTGTATGCCCCCTTCGTTGTGCATTATGAGATTTGGTACGAGCCTTCCCAATTTGGACCTAACTTACCAGTGCCTGAGGTGCCTTTGCCAATATCTACTCTTCTGAGTACCTAGTCACCCGTCCTGAATTACTCTGTTAGTTTACGCAGATGGTGGTACCGAGTTATTCTTTACTGATGTGCCTTAGTTGTTACTACCGCCTGTTCTCTTCGTTCCTCTAGTATGTCAAGGCATATCCGTGCGTCGGCGCTATTGACGGTATGGTCAAGGTCCTCGCTTACTCGGTAACTTGGGGACCCAGCCTCCACTGGGATTACTGCATCCATGCTATAAGTCAGTCTGAATGGCATTTCGCCAGTGGATGATAGGGGTATGGTTCTGTAGGCCCAAATTACGTTGTTCAACTCTTCGACCCAATTCCCTTTTTTATCGTCAAGTCTTTTCTTCAATCCTTGCATGAGGATTCTATTTATGACCTCGGTTTGTCCGTTCGTTTGTGGGTGAGCTACTGAGGTAAAGCGCAACTTTATTCCAAGGTTCAAGCAGAAACTTTTTGTCTATAATTAAAGTGTGGGGGATGCCGAATCTGTAAATGATCTCTTTCCAGAAAAAGTGTTGTATCCGGGCTTCTATGATGGTTAGGACTGCTTCTACTTCTATCCATTTGGTAAAATGGTCAATGACCATGATTAAGAACTTTTTCTGTGAGGTAAAGGGAGGGAAAGGACCCAGGATGTCCATTCCCCACATGGCGAAAGGCCAAGGGCTGCCGAGGGGATGCAGAGGCCTAAAAGATTTATGGCTAAGTCGGGCATAGTGCTGGCACTGGGGACATATGTCACGACCCAAAACAGGGGCCATGACCGATGCTAGGAAACGAGAATTCTTTCGAATCCGGAACCCGTAGCAAGCCTTAAAATAAATAAAAATATGCAATAATAATAATAACATAATTAAAATAATCTGCAGTGGAAATAAATCATAAATAAAAAAAAATAATAATCCACCACAGGATTTAAATCAACAACTCATCTCGTACATATAAATAAACTTTTAATACAAATCCAGTTCAAGTATTTAAAGTACATAACTCATACAAATTATAATACAACATTGTTTTTCAATTTAACAACTACTGCAGTGTCTAGATTGTAAAAATAAAACTCAGGTGAGTAGTTTACATAATAAAGCTGGGGCAGAAGAAATCCAGCGTAAGGGTTTGCTATTGAGGTCTGAGGACGATGACTCTCTTGAAAAAAATGGTCAACGGAGGGGAGTCAGACCTCACTGAGTGAATTGCTATAATATATATACATGCATAACTAAGTGGCAATGCACACAGTCAGATATATATAATATATATATACAAGTAAATACACACAGATGCAACAAAATCGTTTTATATATATTTTACTGAAAATCACTGTTTATGTAGGATCAAATAGAACCCTAAAAAATCGTAACCTCAAAACAGTGTTAGACAACACTCTAGCTATAGAGGCTCACTTATTCCAAATATATTCACTTGTTCCATTTGGACAGTAGCTTGGCTCTGAGACACTAAGTCAACGGAGCTCCAGCAGTCTGACTGTCAGTGTGATTGGCCCCGAGACACTTGAACAATCAAGCTCCGGTAATCACACTCCCAAGTCATATCACACATCAAATCAAATCCAATCAATCCAATCATAATCCACAAATAGGTTAATGATATAGCCTAAATGCTATAAGCGTACCGGTACGTACTCGGTCTTAGTGTTGCCCATTAGGTAACACGTTCTATTGATATCCTTCATTTTAAATATAAAACATACATTCATAAAAATAAATTATGCATGAATTTAAATAAAATAGCAACATAAACCATATATATACTAGAAATATATCAAAAGTAAATCAGGTATATTTCGAGTATATATACGTCAAATAAATCCAATTAAATTACAAAATAAACTAGAAATATATTCAAAAACATTTTAAACATAATTCATTAATAAAACATGCATATAGTTTAAAATATTCCGAAAATAAATCAAAAATAAACTAAAACAAACTTAAGTACTAATTAAATCATTATGCATATTTAATATAAATAACACATATATTTCTAAAATCATGCACCGTAGAGCATATATATATAAAATAACAACTCAGTAATTATTGCGCTCCTCGAGATGGGTTCAACGGGCCTGGTCCACTAGGCCTCAGTCTTGGCGTAACTAAACAAATAAATAATGACAGAAATCAGAATAAATCTAACAAAAGTTCTAAAGACTCGATTTAGAACACTAGACATAGAATCAGGATTAGCGTTCGACCGGACATCACGTTTTACTAGAATTCTACTGAAAATCCGACAGAACCTCCCTTGTAAAATGGACATCTCTCTACTCAAAGAGTAGAGCCGGTCCTGCAAAGAAACACAATTTGAAATAACACAAAACACAACCACAATCCCTCGGTCGGACTCTAAACTACAATTCACCGATCGAGGTCCACAATTCACAGAATATTCACAAAATATCAAAAATACCCTTTAATAATAAAAATACATTTTATCAATATAAATTACATAATTAACCCTAAAACTTATTAAAAACCGATAAAAACTCATTTATTTAGAAACATTGTATAATATACATATAATTTAAAAATAATTTATGAAAAATAGTTTTAATTAGTTAAAAATACTAAATAATTTGTAGAAATCATTTTTATACCCTAAATAACTATTAAAACCGATTTAATTACATTTTTAGCCAATTTAATATAAAATTACCAAAATACCCCCATATATATATACTAAAATTAATCCAAAAATTCACCAAAAATAATATAATTGCACAAAATTAATTTTATGAACATATATTTCAATAATATCAATAAATATACTTAATTAACTAATTTATTTCAATTAAACACCCAATTAACCTATTTTTCAAAATTACATAAACTAAATAAATTCAAAATAAATACATAAAAATTCATAAAAATTACAAATAAATTTCTATAATTCATTTCAACACCTATAATTACCATAAAACACAATTTCATAATTTAATTAATTAATTTTCAAAAACTAGAAAATATTATTAAAATAATAAAAAATACCCAAAAATCAAAATAAATTCAAAAAATTCTAAAAAAATTCAAATAGGTAGATTGAGCTAAGGGGAGCAACATTTGTTAAGGCACCTTTCATGAATCACAAGGGAAAAGCTCAAAAAAATTGAAAAAGTCATAATGGCCGAATTGGAAAAAATTGAAAAACAGCAAAAATAAAGAAATTAGAGCTCAAACCGAAGCTTGGATCGAGTTTACCAAAGCTTGAGGAGCTCAAGGACACCGGAATCATGAAGAATGACGACCGGAGGTGGAAGAACGTTGAAGAGCTTGAGTTTCAGTCAAAAATAGTGGTGGTTGACTTGGCCAACGCCGAGGAAGGTGATAGAGACGGCGGGGCTGCTGGAGAAGACGGTGGCATGCCGGGAGGCACTCTGACAGCCGGTGATCGAAAGTTACAGGTGGTGAGGGTGAGGGTTGATGGAGGAGGGTCGGGGGAGAAGAAGAAAAATAAGGAAGAAAATGTGTTTTTTATGTCTATATATATAAATATATATCTTTAACTTTAATAATCTATACTTTAATATAATAATTTTATATTCAAAAATTCTACACCACACACTTTAAAAATAATTAATTAATATATATACATATTTATATGTTAATTAAATAATCACTATATAATATATACATACATAATTAAAATAATTACTAAACCTTAAATTATTAAATATATGGATATATATATGCATGTATATGTATGTATTTTAATACGACCATTAAAATAGTGCATGGGCTCATGCAAATGCGTAAATCTATTTAAAATAATTAATATTAAATTATTTACGTGTCAATTTCCTCGAGAATACAATTTTTGAAAAAAATTTACGTAAAGTACTTAAAATAATTAAGAATAGTTAAAATAACTTAATAATTATCAAACATATGAAAATAATCATAAATATATATAAAAATTATTAACACTGCATATCCTGATGCAGTATAAAAATATTTAAAAACCCGAGATATTACAACATGATTGCGTTAGCTGCTGGGCATCCTTGGACATGGTAGGCCAGTAATACCCTTGGAGCAGTGCCTTTCTAGTGAGCGAATAGTGAGACTCATGTGCACCACAGATTCCTTCATGGATTTCTCAGAGTATGTAATTTCCCTCCTCTAGGGAAACGTACTTCGACCAGGGGTGCAACAAGGATTTTCGGTAGAGCTCCCCCCGATGGACGGAATAGTGGGCTGCTTTGGCCTTGAGCTTCCGAGCTTGCAGTTGGTCTTCTGGGAGTGTGTCATGCTCAAGATATTGGATTATGGGTTGCATCCATTCCGAGAATACCTGTGTTTTGCAAACTTCAGTGTCCTCTGTACTAGGATTGGTTAGCGATTCAGTGAAATTCATATCCCTAAATGCTTAACTATTTTCTACTGCGGATTTAGCAAGGTATTCGGCCTCACTGTTGTCTTCCTTGGGAATCTAGACAATCTTCCATTCGGCCCTGACTTCAGTGGCCAACTTCAACCCTATGATGAGCGCTTCGTACTCGGCTGTATTGTTGGTAGCATTATACTCTATGCGGACTGCATATTGGATATGAACCTTATGCGGCCCTCTGAGGATTATTCTTGCATCGGAGCCCTGGGCCGAGGATGCTCCGTCAACATAGAGCTTCCATTATGGTATTTTGGTCAAGGCTATATCTTTCGGAGCCATTTCTTGCACAAAATCTGTTAATGCATGGGCTTTCATCTGCTACCGGGGCTCGTAATCAATATCAAACTCGCCGAGTAAGACCAATCATTGCACTAGCCTGCTTGAAGTCTCTGGTCTCTGTAATATTTTTCATAGCGGGAAACGGGATCGGACCATAATATAGTGAGCTTGGAAATAGTGCCGAAGCTTTCAAGAAGCTTGAACCACAACCAAGGCTAACTTGTCCAACATGGGGTACCGAACTTCAGGTCCTCAGAGCATTTTATTGACATAATAAACAGGGCTTTACTGGCTTCCCTCTTCCCTTACTAGTACTGAAGCGATGCATTCTTGGCCAATAAAGAGATATAAATATAAGGTCTCATTCGGTATCGGATGGCTGAGTAAAGGTGGGGAAGACAAAAATCTTTTAATTTCTTCAAATGTTGCCTGGCAATCAGCAGACTATTGAAACTTTTCAGAGTTTTTGAGAGCTTGGAACAATGGTAGACATCGCCTCACCGAGCAAGAAATAAAACGCCCCAGTGCGGTTATTCTACCATTTAGCTTTTGTATATCACGGATGTTCTTCGGTGCCTCCATGTTAAGTATGGCTTCCATTTTTTTTGGGTTGGCTTCAATGCCCTGGTGAGAAATCATGAACCCCAGGAACTTGCCTGCCTAGACTCTGAAGACGCATTTATCAAAATTCAACTTGATCCTGGATTTGCTCAGTAATTGGAGGACTCGATCCACGTCTGCTGGGTGATGCTCCGGGTGCCTGCTTTTAGTGATGATGTCATCCACGTATACTTCTACGTTGGTTCCAATCTGGCTTTGGAGGACTTGGTTCATCATTCTTTGGTACGTGGCTCCAGTATTTTTCAGTCCGAAGGGCATCACCTTGTAGTAGTACAGCCCTTCATGAGTGACGAAAGACATTTTCTCCTGATCTTTTTTCTTTATTGGGATCTGGTGATAACCTTGGGTAGTATCTACGAAGCTGTATAAGCTATGGCCAGCGGTGGAATCGATGAGCTGATCAATCATGAGTAACGGGTAGTTGTCCTTAGGGCATGCTCGGTTGAGGTCGGTGTAGTCTACACACATTCTGTACTTCCCATTTGCTTTTTTAACAAGTACCACGTTGGCTACCCAATCCGGGTGAGTAACCTCTTTAATGAACCTAGCTGCTAATAGCTTCGCCGTTTCCTCAGCAATGATCTTCTGTCTTTCATAGGCAAAAGTTCTTTTCTTCTATGCTACTGGCTTGACTCTTAGTTTGATGTTTAGGCAATGATAGGCAACCCATGGGTCCACGCTGATGATTTTGAAGGCTTGAGAAGCAAAATCCTCTAAGTGTCTGGTAAGGACTTCTCTTATTGTGTCTTTGATGTTCTGATCAAGGGCATTGCCAATTTTTATGGACTTTCCTCCCCTGATTCGCAATGTTTCTGTGTCTTCCATCGGTTGTGGGTCAGTGCCTTGCTTTTCAATTTCCCATGCCTCTAAATGAAAAGCCTCCACTAGAGACTTCATGACCATCTGATAGCATTGTATGGCCATTTGCTGATCTCCCCTAATAGTAAGGGTCCCCTTCTTGATCAAAATTTTCATGGTTAATCACCGGATGCAGGTGACTACGTCTGCTTCGTAAAGTGCCGGCCATCCTATTATCCTATTATAGGCTAGTGGTATGTCTACCACGTTGAATGGAGTTCGGACGACTTTTGTTTCCTCATCATCTTGGTTTCCAAATTCTAGGTCCAGATCGACAATCTCCATTGGTTGCACCATTCCCCCATAAAAACTAGTGATGGGGTTATGGATGGCCTTTAAATTAGTGACGGAGCTGCCCATAGCTTTGTATGCATTCCAAGATAAAACATTGATAGCACTCCTATTATCGACCAATAGCCTTTTAACCCGATACTTATTTATGCATACAGTTATCACCAGGGCATCACTATAAGGGTGATGTATATGCAAATCATCTTCCAGGTTGAAAACGATGTCATTTCTTCCATGTATCGATTTTTCTTCTCTGTCGCGCTTTAACCATTTCCCGATGTTTTCTCCCCCTACAATTATGTTAATCATCCTAATCGGCTCTTTCCTGGCTTTCTTTGCTTCAGCTCTATCACGTTCATGATTTTCCAGGTTTTCGCTTCTCTTTGGTGCGTCAGTGAAATTATCAAGCTTTCCCCGCTGCACCAGTCTTTCTATGGCACTCTTCAGTTCTCTGCAGCCTTCTGTGTCATGGTCGTACTCTCAGTGGTATTCACAGTACTAGCCTTTATCACGAGTAAATCTCCGGCTTGGGTTGATTCTCTTGGCCGGTGTAATCCCCACTCCATTCTACCTGACCCACATGAGGATCTTGGATCGAGAGGTATTCAGGGGTGTATATCTGTCCGCTTCCCTGTCAAATATATCTGTTGAAGTTCTGAAATTCATTTTTGGGAAGCTTGCTCATCTCTGTTTTGGCCGTTCATCTTTGATTGATGGTCTATCTTCTTCCCGACGCATCCTTCTGTCTTCGTCCATTTTTATCATCCGGACTGCTATCGCCATTGCCTCTGTAAAGGTAGTTGGCTCCTTAGTCATTATTTTGTCTTTCAGCTTTCCGAGTTTGGTGCCATTTTTCAAAGCTTCCATGGCAACTTCATCAATGAGGTGCTCAATCTGCATGGCTGTTTTATTGAAACGGTCAAGGTAACTTCATAGAGATTCGTCAGCTTCCTATCGGCATATCCGCAGGTCGTTGATATTTTTTACGGGGGGGATATTAGTGATGAATCTGATATGGAACTGCTCCATTAGGTCCTCAAAAGAAGTGACTGAATTCTCCGGGAGCCGATGAAACCATTTTTGGGTGCTCTTTATGAGTGTACTTGGGAAGACTCTGCATATGATTCCATTGTTCACATTCTGGAGCAGCATCTTTATTCGAAAAGCCGATATATGACTGATAGGGTCTCCTATCCCATCGTACTGATCAAGCTGCAGGATTCTGAACTTACTAGGAATCTCCGTTTGAATTATTCTGCTGAAAAATGGAGTTCTGCTATCCATTACCCATTCTTCTTCCTTTTTAGGTTTAGTCCGAGCTTTGTACATTGCTTCCATAACCTTCTGCGCTAATTTTGAATCATCAAGAGCCGTGATGGACGAACTACACTCCCCTTCTGGTGCTTTATCCTTCCCTATGCTCGTCCCTGGGGCTTGTCGGGGTGCTGTATTATCATTATTTAAAGCCGGCTCAGTATGCCCGCTTTGTATTATAGCGCTTAGCTGTTGTTGTATCAAGGCTATTTACGCCTGAATATTTTTTATCATGGCTTCTTTGCTCATTTGATCAAGGCCAAGTGTTTGGGTTACAGTGTTTAGGTTCGAAGTGGTTATTGCTGGCATTTCTGGTATGCCTGGAAAAGGTATTGAGGGTATTGATCGATGGTACTGTAGCGGAGCATAGTACGAGAGATCTGTGCCTAAGGATGGGTATCTCAGGGTGTTCTCCATAAGTGAGGATACATGTCCGGATGAAGCTCCAACATGCTGCAAGGTGGGCGGTGGTATTATTGCTGGGAAAGGGTCTGAAAGGTCGGTCGAAAGGATAGGGGCAGAAGGATTGGTGTTGGCTTCAGGAATTTGGGTTGGGGGTGGGCTAGAAGTCATAGTGAAGGTGTCTTTAGCTTAGCAAGTAAATGAATGACTTTTTCCAAGGAGTTCCCACAGACAGCGCCATTTGATAATTGATCTTCGGAACTCCTGGGCTAGGTGTCCTGCAAAGCACGAACAAGGGGCAAGGTGAGAGGTTGGGGGAATCCCTACAGACACTCTGATGCCTAAGTTAGAGAGTAGAAGCAGGGAGACGGTAAGATAGTTTGAATGTGTGAGAATGAGATATCCCCCTATGAGGGGTATAGGGTTCTATATATAGCAATACTCAAACCTGGGAGGAGTTGGATTCCTTGTGGGTCTGTGAATCATAATCTTTGTAGGAGAGTGTTCCCTTTTCGGTTAGGATTCCTCTTTGGGGTAGTTCCTTGGACGAATTTGTCTTCTTCCTTATCCAGGTGTTCCTATTTAGGTGGTAATGGACCCCTAATTAGGTGAGAACATTCTAGATAGTATCAATGGCTTTACAAGATCATTATTAAGGATGGAGATCTTAGTCCCTGGAGATCCACTCTTTCAGTTCGGCTGTCGATCTTCTCCTCTCGATATTGCTTGTAGAGGCTTCTTCAATGTCTGGACGTTGCTTACTCTGTTAGTCTAACACTTCATTTGCTCCAGCTAGGTCGGTATGAAGTCGAGCAATTTCATATTACTATTGCCACCCTCGCCGCTGCCTCCTGGCTGTCTGTCAACTCTCCTCATCATAGGGTTAAAACCCTACAACTGTATCTTGAGCTCTTCTATATGAGTGACCTAATATCTTGTAAAATCCAAAAATATTATTTGGCTTATCTACATATACTGACCCAATGTAATATTTACTGTTCTTAAGCTTTATAATATTTTTTCTTTTGTTAAAAAAAAAAAACTATTTGTATAAAAAAAATGTACTACTTTATTTCTTGTATATTTGGGCAAACATTTTTACTTTTTTATTTTTAGGGATGGGCAAACAATTCCGAATTCAAGATTAGTCTCTCTCTCTCTCTCTCTCTCTCTCTCTCTATATATATATATATATATATATATATATATATATATATATATATATATATATATATATATATGAGTGGAGATCCACTTAAACATGTATAAAATTAATATTTTTTACACAAAATATCAATCATTGATTATATTACATCTAATGATTGAGATATATAATTACTTTTAGTAAATGTTACCTTATTAAATTTAATATCTATGCAAGAAGTGATTCATATTCCTATAACATTCACTTCTTACAATATTATTTCTTCCATTAATAATTTATTTCCTAATTAAATCACCTTCCGTTAACAAGATAAAACAAGACTGCTCACTAAAGTTTAATTTTTTGTTTAATTAAAAGTAATTTGTTGTTAATTATAAGATTAATAAATATAGCATGCCATTTGCTCCATTTACAAGTCTAAACAATAATTGTCAATCAATTTTATTTGGTTGCACTTCTCAAACTTCCTTTGCAGTGGCAACAACACCTTCACCTTCCTGCAATGATCAAACATCAAGGATATGACTTCTCAAATGGCACATAAGAGATGAAAGCTAAACTCCTTGATGAATAGCTATCAAATTTTTTTCACAAGATACAATTGCACATGCTTCCAGTTCCAATCATATCATATGCAGCAATAAAAAAAACATTAAAGAGCATATAGCTTTCCAGTGACCTTTTAAAAATTCAATACATCTCAAATTAACTAACAAAATCATCTTGATCTTATGATAGGTTCAGACACATGACAATAAATTATTCCTATTACCATGATAAGAAAATTAAAAGTTAGTGACTGAGGAATTTTGGAAGCTAATTTTGACACATATTATGTTCATACAAAAAATGGCTCACTAATAGTAAATTACTTTTAATTAAACTTTAGTTAGCATTCTTGTTTTGTCTTGTTAATGGAAAGTAATTTACTTAGAAAATGAACTATTAATGGAATAAATAATATTGTAAGAACTAAATGTTTTAGAAATAGGAGTCACTTCTTGCATGGATATTAAATTTAATAAGATAACATTTACTAAAAGTAATTATATATCTTAACCATTAGATGTAATATAATCAATGGTTGAGATTTTGTGTAAAAAAACATTAATTTTACACATGTGTAAGTGAATCCCCACACACGCTCTCTCTCTCTCTATATATATATTTCTCATTGAATGAGTAGATAATGATTTATAAAATCTAAACTAATTGATCTAGACTCAGTGATCTAGACTCAGGTTTTAGAATTCAAAGGTTCTAGGGTCGAATTTTATGAATTTAATATCCATACAATAATAATAATAATAATAATAATAATAATAATAATAATAATAATAATAATAATAATAAAAAAAGTGATCAAAATGATATTATTATGAATAGTCTACAATCAAGTCGTCCTCAAGACAACATATTATTTGGATGTAAGGAATTTAAGATGAATTTAAATTGGATAAACCCATTATGAAGTCCCTAAATTTTGATACTTTATTTTATTGAGCCCCTCAACTTTTATTATATTTTATTAAGAACTCAATTTTTATTTTCATATAAATTAAGGATAAATTAGACTGAAGTAACGAAATTGTAAAATAAAATTTATTTACTCTACCACAATTGTGATGTCGGTGGTAAGTTTTAATAGTGAATGTGTCATTATAATTATTAATTGAAGCAAATAATCTCTATAGACATTTTTCCTTACACCTTGCCCTTATCTTTTTTCTTTCATTCTTCACAAAACGTCTATCTAAACCTTTCATAATAACATATTTAGTGACAACAAACCTAAATTATTGCACAATTTCATTACTTCAATCTAATTTGTCCTTAATCTATATGAAAATACAATATTAAGGGCATAATAAAACATAATAAAAGTTCAGGGGCTCAATAGAATAGATTATCAAAGTTTAAGGGCTTCATAATAAATTTATCCATTTAAATTTCAATCAAATCTATAATTTCATAATTATATGGATTTCTATTAATAGGGATTTAAAATAAATCTAAAATAGCTCATTTAATGAGAATTTAAAATAACATTTATACTCTGTTTGAATGCAATCATTTGATTTTAAGTTCTAAATTTCAAACATTGAATTTCAAATACAAATATTTCAAATAACATGTAATTAGATGACATTTCAAATTCTCATTAAATGAACTTTTAAATCTATTGTATATTTGTTTTAAATATTCATTAATACAAAACTACTTAATTGCCAAAAAAGAAGTTTAACTGACATTTGATTTAGCTAATTGAGATAGCTGATAGAAGTTTTTCTCATTTAGCTACAATTCAAATGTTTGGTTAAACTTCAAAATCAACAGCTAATAGTTGTTTTTATTCAAAATAGTTGCGGATTTGATAAATTATATTTTTAATTTTTTTTAAGAAGCTGATAACTGATTTCTATTTATCTTTTATTTAAACTATTTTACCCTTATTAAAAATAGCTAATAACAAATGAGAAAATATCATGAATAAGCCTAGTTTGACCACTTCTTTTCTTTTATGGTTGGGCGCATAATATTTTTTCAAAATTAGTTTTTGTGTTTTCTTTTTTGGGCTAGCTTCTTTTTAGTTTTCATTTGTAGTCTTTTTGCTTCAAGCCAACTCATGCTAGCTTATGCTCATGTAAGCTCATAATTCTTTCACTTGTAGTAAAGCTCACGCAAATTTGTGCTTCAATAAAAATTCTTCCATGTGCTCTATTGAATCGATTTTTGTTTCTATTTTAATTTGTAGATTTGTTTTTGTTTTTGCTTATGGTTATTATGTGTTTGCTTATGAGTAGTGGTCCAAGGCATTGCATGGTGTTTTTAAATGTGTTCAATCAACTTATTTCCCTTATCATTGAAAACATGAAGAAATACCTTCCACACAAGGATTCTAGCCTCAGTAGCAATATCTGCAGAACTCTAAGGGGAAAACTGAGTTTGAAGATTATTAACCGCTAATTGACTGTATCCTTCCATAGTCTCATACAACATGTTCAACAGTTTCATAAGTCTACCATATCTTACTGGTGAAAATTGAATGCTAAGACTTGGAACTCGAATGGATATATGTGTTGAATGATAACTTGGATGAGGTACTTTAATCTTCATTGAATATGTTAATAAGTATCAGCACCATAGAGTTTCGAAATCTCACTAAATACACAAAATGTACAAGAGAGTCTAGGAAAGTGAATGCAGAAATGCTAAATAACAATTTCACAAATCTGCAATATCTAATTGACAAGTAAATGCAAATATCTATGACAATAAAATAAGTAAATAAATAAATATTTATGTCATTTTATCATATTTTAATTCTTAATCAAAAGTATACTCATATAGGGTCAAGTAAGCAGTATAAAAAAACAAAAACTAATACCAAGTCTCAAACTTTAAAAAATAAATAAATAAACCTTCTACTAATCCATTGATTCAAAGAATAAACCAAATAATAGATAATTCTATTAAAATCAATTAAAACTATCTTCAAACATCCTAAAAAAAATGAATAAATACGATTCAGTACAAAACTCTAAAAGAAAAAAAGGGAAAAAGACAACTAAAAACAAACATAAATTTCAAAACTAGTTTTGAGGCCTTAAGTGAATGAATTTGGGCCCAAAACTTAGGACATTATGAATAAACCCAATAATAAATATAGGTCAATTAACTTTGTTTTGATATATTATGGGCTATGTAGTTCATCCGAAGCTAAAAGTTAGAGCTCTTTGAAGGTCCATTACATACTAACCTTTGATCAAATTGATCTAAGAAATTCAAATCTATATGATCCACATCATGTTGCTTTTTTCATTGTTGTTGTTTTTTATTTTTCAGTGTTGTTGTTTTTTGTTACTTTTGTTGTTTGTTGTTGCTTTTATTTTTTAGTGTTGTTGCTTTTTTTAGTATTATTGTTTTTTGTCGCTTCTATTTTTGAGTGTTATTAGTTTTTACTTTTCAGTGTTGTTGCTTTTTATTGCTTGTTGTTATTTGTTATTGCTTTTTTATTTTTCAGTATTGTTGCTTTTTGTCGCTTTTATGTTTATGTTAAGAAAAAAATAAAATAAAACGAATTCCAACTCAGAGATCAAAAGTACAGCGTGTGGCCAATAATTTATCTTTTGTCTAATACATGGCCAACGGTGGAAAATATTTTCAAAATTATTATTATTATTATTACAAAAAATAATAAAATATGAAAATGCTACCAAAATCTTACATTTTTGTGTTCAACTTTAAGCCAAGACTTTTATTGACACATTCAATTTCGTTTTGTTTCATTAAACAAAACAATTTGAGCTACAAATGTTCATGTTATGTTCAAAACTTTGTTAATTATTATTATATTATTTTATTTATTTATAATTAATTTACCTAACCTACCATCAAAACTGAATTCTGAAAACTAACTACACTATTCATTTCAAAACCATGCATGATTAGATTAGTTTTTTTTTTTAAAGAAACGGTGAAAAAATTTCAGTACTGAATACCAACCAAGGCTAACATATCAACAAGAGAATGTGGCGGTTATTTAAACCACTCACACAAGACTGATAAAGAATCGGCTACCCTTGCTAAAGAATTGGTTGGCCTATTTTGTAAACGTTTTAGCAAATATTAGGTGTGCATGACTAATCTCACTATCTTCTAAAATTAAACCAAAATCTGAATTGTTAACATCCAAAATAAGAAACAATTGAACCAAAATTAGACAATTAGACTCAAAATAAACACAATTCATGTTAAGAGACTTAATCCAAGTTATTGTCCATGAAAACTAAGAGCCTCTACCATAGAGCAATTAAAAGAGCTCATAATTGAAGAATGTCTTGTTGCTACAAACGCTATTGACTTTAGCAAGTTAGCAATATTTATTTTGATCTTACTAAACTTAATTTTGAGCAACTAATGTGTTTACTTCAAGTATGTATAAGTTAGGAATAATTTAGAAGTCAAAATAATAATGAAATATTTAAGAAAAATTATTTCGGAAAGTCATTGCAATTGGTATCCCGATCAGACTCATCACAGAGACTAAATTGCATAAAAAGTTACAATTTCTGTCATAGTCCCAATCAGGACCAAAGTAGTCTCGAGCGGGACCAAAAGGAGCAAAAATGCATCACAATGATATAACCTATCCTGATTGAATGTCCTAATCGGGGTATTGCTCGAGACAGGACAATCCCGATTGGGACATGGCCTTCTCGATCAGGATCAGGGCAGGTTTTCAAATGTAATGGCTCGTAATGACTATTTGAGGTTTATCTCGACTAGGACTTGACAAAATGCAGCTCAAAAGTCTAAATTTTCATTCAAATGGACTTGGATAATGTTGGAAATAAAATTATTGCTTGTAACAACTATAATTGGATTACTCAACTATAAATAAGATCTCTAAAGATTGTTTTGAGGTTAAGAAGCTTGCTTAGTCATTTTATACATTCAAATATTCAATTAAGCTCTCTAAACTCTTCTAAAATTATTCTTATTGTTGTAAACTCTTGTGAGAGTTGGTGAGTGTTAGAATAAATATTCTTTTCTTCTAATTTCTGAGATTAGAAAAAGTGAAGTGAGATTCTATTATAAATGAATTGGTTTAAGTGTTTAGCCATCAAAACTCTTGGGATTTCAATTTTAGTGTGATCATTGAAAACACTTGTAATTTGGTTATTGAGTGAGCCTAAAAAACTCAAGTTGTAAGGTTTTAAAAATGAGTCATAAAACTCTTGTGTATTATCAATGTTGTGAATAAGATTATGGGTGATTGAAAATCCTAACTTGGGGATAAGTTAGGTACAAATGTAGGATTGTTGTTGAATTCGAACTCCTTAAATCTTTGTGTTCTTTATTCTTCCTTCTCAATACTTTTTTTGATTCTTGTTCAAACTGTTTAATTTCTCAATTTTGCTCAATAGTCCTATTCACTCCCCCTCTAGAACTCTTTCAAACGCACCTATAAAATCCATGATGACACAAGCTAATATTGTGGAATGAGTAGAAGATAAAAGAGTTGCATCGAAATTGCATTTAACCTATCCTTTGTGAGGTTTTATCCAGTGCTATAAGAACTGAGAAACCGTTGAAGATTTCTGCAAAAACGTTTTGGATCAATGAGAAGGAGCATATTGATTCCTTGAGCAAATTACCTTTTTTTTTTTTAGGTATCAATGTTTGTTTAGGAATCAATGCTTGTTTAGGAATGTTTGTCTTTTAGCTGAATAAGGTAAGCTTATTTATGGTCTAGATTTGAAAAAAAAAAAAACTTCCTTAAAGCTATTTTTGAAAATACTTTTAGTTAATATGACTTTTGATATTATTTTTGGTTTTTTTTGACTATTTATGAAAAAATCCCATAACAAATAACTTCAGTATGCAATTAATTTTTAATAGTTCATAATTAAATAAATATTATTTTAAATTATAATTAACAATTAAATGATTATAATATTTATACTTATAATTATTTAAAAAAATTCTACAATAATGTTTATATTTTAAAATTCATTTTTAAAAATTTCTATTAATTATTTTAATAATATACAAACCAAAGACAACAAATTATTGTTTACTAGTATATATTATTTTAAATAATTTACATAACTAAAAAAATTATAAAAAAATATATGAAATTATATTTACAAATAAATTATACTTTTAATGACCATTTGAGTAACTAACAACAACTACTAACAAAATTTTACCAAATAGTTCATATTTATCAACTATCTGCTTTTCGTAACCGTTATCAATAATCAGCTACTATAAACAGTTGAACAAACATACCTTTAATCTAAATCTCAATCCATAATCAAATCTTTTACATTCAAATATACCACTATATTATTTGAAATCCTTATATTTTTTTCCAACTACATTTGAAATCCTTATATTTGAAATTTAGTGGTTGAAATATAAAATTTTAAATTAAATACTTACATTCAAAATTAATATAAGTCTTTAAAATGTATGAAACATTTTACTTTAATTAATTTTTTTTAGTATAAAAAGGGAAATAATAATACTAAAAACTGTTATCCCTTTATAATTTAGTAATTCATGTAATAGATATTATAAAATAAGGTAATATATTTGATCTCCAACTTTCTATTTATCTCTCAGTTGTTAAAAAAATAAAATAAAAACAACACTAGAAACCACATCTTAATGCCATGAGAATAGACCATTGGTGAAAAGTTCGAACAACTTGAAAATAACATGCTAAATACATCAAATTGTAAATTATTTATAAGTCAACACATTTATTTAATATAAAAGAAATTATAACAATAAATTGTTGAAATTAAAATTTTTGAAAGAAAAAATATAATTATTTAAGTTTTAATAATTTTAACATGTTTTTTTAACAAGTTTTAACAATATTAGCATTTTTTTAATTTTGACTTAAAAACTTTTAAATTTTACTTTCTTTTAACAATTTTAATATATTTTTTAACATTTATAAAAAAAATTTATAATTTTTAATAATTTTAATATATTTTTTAAAATTTTATCAAAAAATTATTAAAACTCATAAAATTGATAACTTTTTAAAATAATTAAGTTAATGTTAAATTATAATTGTTGAATTAATTTTTTTTAAATTAGATAAAATCTTTGTAATATTTAATGTGTAAAGTCATTATTGTAAATTGAAATTTTGAAAGAATTGGAAAAGAGGCTGAACTTTGAGGTGAACACTCTCCACCCTAAGCGCCTTAAATAAAATATTGTTTCCTATAGAAGGGTTCATGCACTGCAATGGCTGGCCATAATCGTCACAACTGTGAAGGTGCACAGTACTATTTCACTCATTGAGCAGCACTATACACACTTGAGCGTACAGTGGCACGTAGCCTTGCAGTCTATAAATGTGTATATATTAATAAGTCCTCGTAACCCTCTGCCATTTAGCCCTGTATCTGCACTGCAGCAGAGCCAGAGCAGTTCCTTGAATGACCGAATATTTCCTCATCTCTCTCACTCTCTTGCCTGTTTTAGGTGGGTCTATTCTGTTTATTTATTTCCTGTTCTATTTATTTATTTCCCATTCCCTTGAATGTTCATTTTATTTTGTTTTGTTTGTTTTTTCTCTGTTTCTTTGAAGTGCTATGTTTCTTGTTTCAAGAAACTTACTCTGATTACCCACTTACTCCATTTATTTCCTTACCCATTTCCTTTTTTTTTTCTTACTAAAAGTTGTTTTTATTTCTGTGTTCCCATTTTGCTTCATCATCTTTGCTTTTCTTCACTATTAATTTCTTCTCGTGTTACTCTGTTTTTTGTTTGAACAGAGTGTAACTCTATTTTGAACAAAATCTTTGTGAGGTATATTGATTTTAGTTTCTACTTTCTTGACACTTGGTGAGGTAAAGGTAACAACTTTGGGTTTTCTCTGTCTTCTACCATGTCGTTTGGTTTTCCTTGAGGTAAACGAAACGAACAAAGCCCCTCAATTCTTCTTTTTACGTTGTTGTTTGTTTCGTTTCTGAATTTTTTTTTCTTTTAAATCTTTTAAAAAACCCATCTTCTTCTTCTGGTTTCTCTTTTGAATACTATCCTTTTCTTTTTTTTTTTTCCCTTATGATTGTTTTGGATGGGTGATGATGGTGTTGATATGTTTTAGTCTTGAGCAATGAAAACTGTTTTGAGCCCACTTTTGATTTCAAATTTTTCACTCGGTTCACAAAAGATTCCAAATCATAAATGAGAATGGTGTTGGAGTGTGCTAATAGTTAGTGGGTGATTGTTTGCAACTCGCAAAAACATTTTGATTGTTTTTTTTCTATTTTTGGTTTGATAGGTGCACAAGCAAAAAACTGTTGAAAAAGTGTTCCCATCGGCAAGTATGTTTAAGTGGGGTGTTAAAAAGGGTAGGACACAAACAAATTTCCAATTCTACGAGTCATTCACTTACTGCGGTGTGGAGTATTCCCTTTATGATTGTGTTTACCTTTATGATTTGAAGAGTGTCAATGCTCATATTGGTAAGCTTGTTAGAATGTACGAGACTCCTGCAAAAGAAAAGAAAGTAAAGGTGGTATGGTTCTTTCGTCCTGGTGAAATCCGTAGTTTCTTAGGTGATTATGAGCCAAAGTGGAATGAGCTTTTTCTGGCTTCTGGTGAGGGTAAAGGACTGTCCAATGTTAACCCTTTGGTAACTGATAATATCTTTACTTCCTTATATTGCCTTGTTGGTCTTTTGCTGATGTGTTTTGTCTAGATTTTTATATGATTCGGCCTTTTCTTTTTTCTTTTTTTGGAACTCGACGGGAGGGAGTAGTTAGTTGTTAGTATTTTAAAAACCATCTTTATGAGCCACTGTCAAGGGTGGGTCTTACTAGCCTAGTTAGGAGGAGAGAAATTGAACCCATGAACTCTCCCTTCCAAGAGCAAAGACTCTTGCAACTTGAGGTATGCCTCAAGTGTAGATTCAGCCTTTTCTTTGGTTCTTATGTCAAGTGACATGTGACATTTCCATACTTGCATATATGTAGTTTAGAAGCACTATGTAGGGATATGAGTACTTGACTCCATCCTAATTTTGAATTAATGTAGCAGTTGATTCTGAAGTATACTCGCTACAATCACTATTATTGGCCTTCTTATAGGATTTTAGCTTGCTTATTAAACTTCAATTTTCATTCATGAAATCATTCAACTTATGTTTTGTTTTGTTTTTTTTAAATGAGCATTCCTATTATAAATTTGCTAAATATTTGCCTACACTTGAATGATCACTTTACATGTCTACTAAGTTGTTCTTTAAGCTCCAAATTGTTGGATAATCTATATATATATTTGTAAGAAATTTTCACCCTATATTCAGAGTATGAACGCATATGTACACCAAACTATTAGATGATTAATACATATTACTATCAGTTGAGATTATAAATGACTCAAAATATATGTTAGTATAAGTTCTCAAAATGAGTGATATTATTCAGCTTTGCTTTCAGGAAGCTATTGCTCAGAAATGTAATGTTGTTTGTGCATCAAATGACAAAAGAAATCCTCAAGCAACTGAAGAAGAGTTGAGAATGGCTGAATTCATTTTCTATCATAGTTTTGATGTAGGAGAGCGTAGAATACTCAAGACATATGCAGATTATATAGATGGAATTAAAGGTTGGTTAGTAAATCACTTGCATATCTATTTTCTTCTTATTAGAATGGATGTCAAATGATCTAAACATGTTGATAAACTATATAATAGCGGTAGTTCTATGGATTGCACAACAATAGATAATTTTTGTCTGTAAAGAAAAATTACAAATAGATTATCACAAAGTTTGAATTTTGCTCATTATTACATACTTTTGAACTTTAGTTAAAATTCATTATCAAATTCTAGTGACGGATCTTAAGGGGCTTTATTAAATATGATGAATTGTTGAATGAAGTTACAATTTTAGGTTGTTTGTTGCTATTTAGTAGTGTGATGTTACTTAGGGGCTTTAAAATGAAGTAAATTTGACACTAAAATGGTGTAGCTACAATAGTTTATCTCCTATTCATTATTTTGTCTTGGGATAAGTACAATTTTAATTTTTGTGGTTTTGCCAAAACCTATGTTTTTTTTTGGCATTTAAGTACCCTATGTTATACATTTTTTTACACTTTAGTATCCTTCTAATTAAAATCATTATTATTTATGAGAATTGAATTTTAATGATAAATTTCTTCTATATATGATTTATGATCAATCTAACCAATTGATTATTTCTAAAAATATTGTAAATTTATTTGAAAAATCATTTTTTGTGCATAATTAAATTAAAAATACATCTAAATTTAATTTTTTGCGAGTTTATTCTAGATAGTTGAATGATATATTACTCATTATATGATTTTAGTATTGAAAATGCATATTATTTTTACATTAAAACATACATTTTAAACAATATTTGTTAGAAAGGTACTAAAGTGTAAAACAATGTGAACATAATGTTCTTAAATGTCAAAAAAAATCACAGGACTGGTTTTGCCTATCAAAATTGTACTTATTCCTTCTGTTTTTAACTTGAACAAGAGTCTTACATGTAAATTCTCTTTTATTTCATTTTATATTTATTTTTATTAATCCTTTACTATTTATTCATTTTACACATTATACTTGCATTCTATTTTCTTTTACATATTCATTTAACAGAAATATATTTTATTATTTGACAGTTTTGTAAAAAATGCTACATTAATTACTTTTTGTTAATTATAAGACAAATTTACTATTTAAATTTTACTTGAAAACAAAATTACATATAAAAAATTGGTAATCAAATATTATGTTGAATAATTAATAGTAAAAGGGTACAATTGAAGAAATTTATTAACTAAAAGCATTTTTTTATTGCGTATTTATTTGTATCATATGTTTATTTTCTAATATTAAAAAAGTTAAGCATTTAGACCAAATTATATATTTTTAGAGAAGTTGGGAATTTATGTACAAAAAAAAAAAAATCCACAACTTAGTGTGGATGAACAGTTGTACACCAAATTTGGATGGAACTATGTATTCATACTGTTTTGCTGTGGAAAATGCAGTTTGGTAGAGCAGGATTTTGATGTTATATTCCAAACCTATGTAACATTATTTTCCAAACCCATGGTAAATTTGGTGTGAATTGGAGATACTTTTACAAAGATCACCCGGCATTGGGATGGTTGTATTAGTATAAACCTTAAATTAGCATCCAAGTAGATTTGCTTTAAACATGGTTATGCAATTTATCACTTGAACATATTGTGAGCTATGCAACTACTAATAATGCTTGGTTGGAAAAAAATGAGGTGCAATTGTTTATTAAAAACAATGTTGACTGAAATATTTTAGGATTTGTATTAACTATAAAATATGGTAAAAATGACCAAACTACTAGTTCAAGCTATAATTGAACTTTGGTTATCAATCTGTATTAGAAATATTATGCTACAAGATTTTGAAGCATGTAACAATAATTTGTTAGTAGTTTTGGATGTTGATTTGAGACAAACTAGAAGAAACTCTTTTGCAGTTGAATTTTTTCTCAATAGAAGGAAAGCTGAAAAGGTCATTGCTCGTCCAGTTCCTAAACTAAATGTTGAAGCCGGTAATCATGCAAGCAAGTCTAGCAGCAGTAGCCCAGTGGCAAAAGGTTATTTTTGATTATGTCCTTACATCTTCCGCTTTTTAAGTTTGAGTTATTAGGTAAATTAGTTTCATGCTATACATACAGAATCTAAGGTCACAGCTGGACTTGGTTTGGGTCTTCAAGAATGCTATTCAAATGAGAATGCAGTTCTGAGGCATACAACTCAGCATACAACTCTTATCGACAGTGGTGGGACTGGGCTTAGTAAAGTTGCACACATCCAAATTGATGACAATGCTGAAATTGTGACATGTAAAGAATCTAAGGTCATAGCTGGCTTGGGTCTTGAAGAATGCTTTTCAAATCAAAATACAATGCTGAGGCATAGAACTCGTATTGACATTGGTGCCACTGAGCCTAGTAAGGTTCCATACATTCAAGTTAATGACAATGCTAAAAGAGTGAGCTCTTCTAGAGATTCCACTCCTTCGAAAGTAATTGCATCCCACCCTGTTAAGAAGAGAAAGTTACTTCAGGATGAGCAGGAATTTTCTGACACAGTAGGTCCTCAAGTTGAATCAGGCTGCAAGATTGCCACCATTCCTCATGCTGTAAGTTTTTATTGGGATTATTGCCTTTAGGACAGTCTTTATCTTATAAAGGAGGTATTTGGTCTGCTAAGGTGTTTTGAGTAATTAATCCTGGTTTCTTAAAGGTACATGCTCTTGTAATTTAATTTTCTAGAACAACTTATCATGGGTATGTGAAAATTGTATACCAAGTCATCAACAGGGTATCCCACAATAATTTTTGGGCAGCAAAGTGAAATAAATTCTTAACCTTTTATGCATACTAAAAATAGTTGATTGACATCTGAGAAATTTTGTGCTCTTGGTTATTTTGAATAATTCGTCCTGAGTCCTTGTTGCTGTGGTGCATTCTAGGGTCTTCTGAAGATGCAAAATAAAATCTTTAGAATTTTGCACACGTCTTGCAAATTGGATTTTTAAATGTTACTTCTGATTTTGGTTATCAATCAAATAATTTCTTCTGTTTTTAATTTGAACTGCAGGAGAAAAGAAGATGGTTCAACCAACTGGTGAGTTGTCTCTTTTTATGCCCTTTTTGGCTTTCCTCTTGATGTTTATATCTTTCTTTTTGTATTGAAGAAGGAGCTTTCTTGCTTTTTGAAAGTGATCTTTAAAATTGTTAGATCTTTTAGGGAACTTTGACTAAAATGAACATTAAGAAATGGAAGAGATAAGCAGACTGTAATCGAAACCAACTATAATATTGTGAAAATTGCGACTAGAGTCAGTTCTCAAATGTCACATAGGATTTATTCTAATGTTTAATTTTATATCAATAAGAACCTTTCTTATCATTTGTTTTATGTACAATTGCATTGTATATGGTGGGACCAAACTTACAAGGTTTTACAAATTTTCTCTGTGCCCTTTAAGTGTTAGATTTGACATAGTATGAGTTAAGACTAGTTGAAAAGCACCTTTCCTTAACTTTCCATCTTATAGTATGTGTTTAACAAACCCAATCTCAACCTCTCTAGAGGGTCTTTGAGAAGTTGAAAGAATAAGAACAGTGCTCCATGGTGTTATTCCTTTTTTGTTTTTTTTTGGAGCAATACAATCTTATAAGAGTAAACTCATTAAGTTTAGTGTTGGTATGGAGCAACAATAAATGTTTTTGGAGGTGTAGAAATTTGAATAGTGCATGAAATGTGCGTAAGCTCATCTAACAGTACCAATGATGTTAGTCTTTAGGATAATTATGAGTGGTTGATCCAAGATAATATTTTCTATTCATTTTAATTAGGACATCATGTCTAAATAGTGTTCATTTTAATTAGGGTCTCAAAAATGGTGTTAACATTTCTAATATCACTAATCAATTCTTGCAAGTCATTCCTTTGGCTAATCTTGTTTCCCATTGTTTAGCAGTTGCATTTTCATGATCTAAGTCTTTATTATGTTTACTAAGTTTTCATTCAATTTAATGCCATTCGTTTATAATGTTCTTGCAATCCTGTATTATGCTTGTTAACGACCTAGCTTATGCCTATCATGTAAATCCTTGTTCCTAAATTTGCATATCGTGATCTTTGCTATATTGTTACATTTAAGCTCTTAACCAAATGCTTCTTGTTGTGTTGTACTGTTTGAAGTTTTTGAATCTGTTTGCATAGCATTATAACATGTATTTCATGAAGACAATTATTTACTATTCTTGTTCGAGTTATTTTTTTGTCTTCTAGCCTTGGAGGGAAAAACTGGAGAATGCTCAAAATGCAGGCACCTTGGTCTTGCTTGAAAATTTGGATCCATCCCTTGCATCATCAGAAGTTGAGGTATAAATGGATCTCCAAGTTGTGTTTTTTGTTCAGTGTAACTTCTATGTGGGGTTTTGTTGAATTTGTGCTCAAGGAAACATGTGATTAGAGTTTTGTTGAACTGGCACTCCTAATTGACTATGTGCTTCCATAATTTTGCTGCTATTGGTTTTAATTTTGGCAACTTGAGCTCAAAGTGAAGCATCTGCTTGTTGAATTTGCAATTATCAAGTGTCAAAACGTGTTGGTCGATCGTGTTTGCGTTGGGTTAACTCACTTTAGTGATATGATTAGAGTCAACACAAATATGATCTATTTATTAATCGTGTCAAACATTTCAACTTTGACAGGAAATGAAAATTACAAGGGTACAAGAACATAACTCGTGTAATCTATTTATTTAAATGAGTTGTGTGGGCTGAGTCATTAAATTTGACACAATCTATTTAACTAGTATAACATTCAACGCCTATAAAAATATTATTTTTCAAAAAAAAAAAACCTATAATAATTACTACTTTACCCTTCAAAATCAAAGAAAGAATAAAAAGAGTATGTATATACAAATATGTAAATGACTACTTTACCTTTGAAAATTTTAATTGTTGGAGAATATATCCTACATTGGAAAAGTGCGAAGCAATAAAGTGACTTATAAATAGTGTAGATTGGATCTTAACACAAGTCAATTAGAATTGTGTTACATGTGCTTAACCCATTTGTAAGTCCATGTGTTACATGGGTTTGATGGAAGTGAAAGTTGGAAGCTAATGTGCTCCCTCATGCCAAATGGTTGTCATTGTTTTTTTGTTTTTGTCATCTTAGGATTTGGTTTGGTGTGCATTTAAGCTGAGGGTTGAGGCAAAGATCATGCAACGAAGTTCTTTCTCGAGCCCACATTATGGTAAATATGCTCTTCTGAAATCAAATCGCATCATTTTGTCATTGATTGTTGATTTTATTTTCTATATGTCAAAATGAACGAATATGGGAACTGGAACTTTCATATGCTAACAGGTAAAGCTTTGGTTGTGTTTGGGTCAAAATATGCAGCCGAGTTTGCATTATCCAAGTTGCAGACGAGTTGTCTGGTGATGACTGGTGGGAGGTACTTCTTTCATTGCTTCTTCATATTGCATCTTACATTCCTCCCCTCATAGTTCCTCCCCTCATAGTTATTAAAGGCGCGCCTCTGAGGTGCAGACTTAGGCGCCTCATAACCTCCAAGGCCAGCCACTTCACTCAGGCGGGTGCCTTGGACGAGGCAAAAGGCTCAAAAGAAGTGTGTCTCAGTGAAATTGCCCTAAATATCTGATTTTTGAGTTGGGCCAATAAAATAAGTTGGGTGGGGCCTAACTTAAAAAGCCTTATTAGTTAAAATTTAGGGTTTTTTACAAGGAAATAAAGGAAGAATTTGGACATTTGAAAATATGCCAATTATATGTTTGTCATTTGTGGATGCATTTTATTTTAGATTTATAAAATATTAATGTCTAGAATATGATTATATGCATCTTTTATCTTATGAAAAGACATGCGCCTTGAAGGACTTAATGGCCTATCAGTGGTGTATTTGTTCTGTCCCTTCAATGGTATATTTGTTTTGCCCCTTGTAAGCGATTAGACAGTGATAATGATGAAGTGGAATGATAGTTGATTGATCAAAACAGGATTAAAAGTAGGTATTTGCTTGATTGGCTTCCAATTTCATGTGATTTTAGAGTACTAATTCTTTGCTCTAAATTTTTTGATGGTTGTGACAGTATTTGATGATACCATGAGTAAATCATTCATCACCACCTTATAGCTCCATTATATATTACAATCCTAGAGGTTTCCTTTTTTATATCCCTTTTCATGCATAAAGCCTTCTATATCTTGACAATGACTGCAACAAAATTATATTGCTCCTTACGATCAAAATTTATTAGTTTCAATAACAAACAAAATGAGCATATTAAGTTTGTAAACTATTTAGTTTCTGTCCATAGGTCAAATTTCAGACAGTATCATTTTCAGTGATGCACTTGCGCCAATGGCATTTGTTTTTGTCTGCAGACCTGTTGTCGGTAGCAGGGCTTCTCTAAATGATCCTGGCAAATCTGCTGGTTTTTGGGGCCATCTTTCTCTTCCTGAAATCAGGAAACAACAAAATGAGGAAACGGTAGAAACTATCACATAGCAATTTCATTTCTTCTTTACCTAAATCACAACAATATCCTGCAGTTTTTGTGAATTTGTCTGTTTATAAGAGCTGCTCTTAACATGTATATTTCTCCTTCCTTCTCTTTGATAAGAGAAAAGCAGTATCAACATCACACCTTTCCCAGCCCAATACTGTTGAATGTGACATGGCAATGGAGTGGCAAATGCTGCAGGAGAAGTCTGATAAGTGGTGGAATGAATTACACAGGGTGCTTTACAAAATCCTAAGTTCTGTCTCTTTTTATTTTAGTTCCCCTCTGTGTCTCTCTTTGTGCAAGAAACTGCCTGCTTTGGAGTGTCCTTGAATCATTTTGTTAGGTGTTCACTTCATGAATCCTGCTATTTTGATCTGTTATGGGTTGAAATTTGTTCAGGAGCCATTTAATATGTGCTTTGCACCTGCTGAGATTGATTAATGAGTCTGACTTTTAATGCGTTGGAAGGCCAAACCGATAAAAATTCAGTATTTAATTAAAGTGATAAAAATTAAAATCTAATAGCATATGAGTAAACTCTAAATGGCTTGACATTATTGGCTTGGCCTTCTAAGTCAGCAAAGGTTAGAATCATTATAAAATCTCTCTTGCTTAAGGCAGTAAGAAAGAGTAACATAGGTAGGGCTGTCTTAGGTTCGAAAAGCATTCTGCATCTTAAGGTTCTTGAACTTTTTGGTTTTCTTTCATTTGATTCTTACTGAATTTTTACCATTAATTGAGTTCTCAGACTTTTATTTTTCTAATTTTTACATCCTTAACTTGACGTTCGTCAAACTTCAACAGTTTTTCTATTAAATTATTATCATGTCATATTTTTAAATTTCGTTCGATGAGTTCTTAATGAATTATTATATTTAATTGAGTTCTTAAACTTTTATTTTTCTAATTTTGACATCATTTAATAAGAATCTATGGAACACATCTCAATAAATATTATGTAATGCAACTATTTAATGAAATTTATACTGTGTAAAATGTTTTTTATTTGTAAATAACTTGAAATTGACTTGTAAAAACTTGAGTTTCACTTGAATTTAGCAAATATTTTAAATTTAATATATTTTAATTATTTAGTTTTATACGGAATATAATTTTTTAAAATTAAATTAAATTATTTCATAAATTTATTTTAAAAATTAATATGGAAAAAGATTGAATTTAAGTTATTTAACTTTTATGGCACTATATTAATATATAACATATATAAAATAAATTTATAAATCAAAGGATGTTGATATATGAATATTTCGATAAAAAAATGTGAAGTTAGTAATCTAAAATTTTATATTACTTATAATTGAAAGTAAATTAAAGTTTTATTATTTCAATATAAAATTAAATAACTAAAAATATTAAATTAAAAAATAAGTTAAATTCAAGTTGAACTTGAGTTTTTGTGAGCTAATCTTGAGTCGAGTTTAAATTTACAAATAAAAAATATTCTACATGGTATAAATTTCGTCAATTAGCGTAACACAATGTTTAGTGATACGTATTTTGTAAATGTTTACTAAAGGATATAAAAATCAGAAAAATAAAAGTTCAATGACTCAATTAAATGTAACAATTCATGAATGAAATTTAAAAAGTTCAAATTTAAAATAATAAGACAAGACAATAATTTGATGGAAATTCTGTTCACATTTAACGTACGTCAAATTAAGGATGTAAAAATTAGAAAAATAGAAGTTTAAGGATTCAATTAAAGATAAGAATTCAGTAAGGATCAATTGAAAAAAAATCAAAAAGTTCAGGGACCTTAATATGATTTATTCCCTGGTTTGTACTTTTCGCATCACCTGTTTCAAATTTTCTTATTTCATCTGTTAAATTTTAATAATCTGAGTCACGCATCAATGTTACAAGTGTGCCCTTTTTATCTCATTCATATCACGGCAGCTCCATATTGAATAGAAATTTTTGTAACTTATTGCTTATTCATAATGATTTTTTATTGTAGCACCCCTTCTCATCATTTGCTTCTCAACAGCAACAAGCAAAAGAAATAGAAGATGTCAAGAGTCAGCTGAAGAAGAATTATTAGTGGAAAGCTGCATGAAGAAGTTTCTTTTGTGCTGGTAATCAGTCCTTTCATGCTATTGTTTCCACTTCAACATCAGTGACATTTTATTATGCCAAAGTAAAAATTATTGTCTTTGCAGGGAACTATGCTATTTTGTTTTTGTAAATTGTGGAGACTATAGGGGCATTCAGGAGTTGGGAGTATTCCTTTTTTGTAAGAGGGAAGGCACATTAATTTCAGCTTATATTGATTCATTTGTATCTTTTCCTATGGTGGCACCTCTGTGGTTCAAACTGAATTTTGTAACGATTTACAGTGTATATCCTTGTCCAAATATTATAAACTACAAGTTTACCAGTCGTATCCTTGCTATCTATTATTTTATATGTGCGCCAGTTTATCCCGGAATTGCATATAGACAACTCTGCAATGTATCAGTGATAGTTCGTTTATGATTCTGGCTGTCAAAATAGTTCAATTAAGAGCATTCATTCATTTCTGAAGCGTACAATGCTTAACAGGAAGTGAGTTGTAGAGCTCTGTTCCTCATTTTACTTATAAATGGATCCTCCTAACATCAAGACTTTTAGCTTGAAATGCGATCAAACTTGCTCGTTGAACTTGGCATCTTTGGAAAATTTGATATGAAGAGCACCTGCACGTACAGCATGTGCAGAGAGATCAATCTCAATCCTTTTTATCTTCTTTTCGAGTATCTTGTACATGTGGACAGCAGTTACTAAGCACAATGTGTAGATAACTAATTGATAGTAGCTTAGTTTCCTCTTTCTCATGCAGAAATCAACCATAAATACAATAGGGGTAGAAGATCCCTAGCCTGTCTGAGTAATTGGATGAGCAAGGTGTGAGAGCTGCTTTGGGGGTTTTCCATCAGCAGAAGAGAAGTATACTTTGAATGTTCAAACACGAAAGCTTAAAAAGGGAAATAAAGGCAAGACAAATTTAAAAGCTGCAAGATCAACATCAACAAAAGTAAAGTGCTTTTCCAAACCATATTCGAGTTCCCCAACTTCACTGCTGAAAAAGATTGTCAAAGCACAATTGGGTTCCATGCATGTCAATGTTTCTCGTACATTTTTATCAGCTTTTTAAAGTACAAACACAATGCAGGAGAGTTGAAAATGTATCACGCTACTCCTTTGAGGACTTGTTAATAAGTGATTTGTGAATGTGTGGAATAACACCACCACCAGCAATTGTTCCTTTGATGAGGGTATCAAGCTCTTCATCACCCCGAATGGCAAGCTGCAAATGCCTTGGCGTTATACGTTTCACCTTCAAATCTTTGCTTGCATTTCCTGCCAACTCCAACACTTCAGCAGTCAGATACTCCAGTATAGCTGCTGTATACACAGCAGCTGTTGCCCCAACTCTTCCATTTGCAGAAACCCTAGTCTTCAACAGACGGTGAACCCGTCCAACAGGAAACTGCAAGAAAGATAAGATAAAATGTTCATATATAAGTCACATAATTTTTCTGAAAATATAAATTGAATTCCTATTTGTTCAAGCAAAAACACTATACCAGAGAAAAAGAAGTTGATCTATGTTGTCTGAATCACCATTCAGTTTGGAAGTTTATGCGACATAATTCAATAATGCCTATGAAAAATTATCTGACCTCAAGCACGAATCTTCTTTTTTCCTATTGAATTCTTTGCAACTTCTCCCTCAAAAAGTATCCTAAATTCATGCATGTATCGGATAAAGAAAATATATACCAACAGTGAATTATATCAATATTTCATTAATATTTAACATTGTGCCCTCACATTTTAATTACCGTACTCCTGGAGATCAGGAACCACAGATATGCCCAACAGAGAGATGCTTCTTTGTCACATTATTAACCATGATGAAAGTGAGGGAAAAAATAAGTGATGCACTAACATCTAACTATATACATTGAAAATCTGTTTTGAGTTACCTTCCAGGCTTTATGAATGGAAAATCTTAGACACCTATTTCGATATAGAATCCCAAAAGTTGAGAAGCTTTGCGAGCAACAACAAAAGGCCTAGACATTCCTAAGGTGAAGAAACACGACCTTAAAAGTCCCAGGAGACTAAAGAGCTTATTAAAATGTTCCTCGTCAAGGATTACCACATTTCACAACAAACACCTACACTCCCTCATTCACTTAAATGATTCCTCATTCCTTTATGTTAAAAGAACCAAATAAAAAAGAAAAAAGAAATGAAAATCTCTAGCTTTAGCCATCGAAACACGACACACACCCCTGTGAATTGGAGCTCAAAAATCTCCCCAAATACCATTTACACTACATAAGGCAGAAAAAAATGACAAAGCGAAAGGGTTAGAAAGGCATATTCGACCAAGATTTCCACACAATGCCACGTCACGAATGTTCACATCAGGTCTCAATTCATCAATCAAAATAGTCTCTAACAAAAAGATTCGAATTCATCAATCAAAATAGTCTCTAACAAAAAGATTCGAACTTTTTAACTTCCCATTAAAAATAAAATAAGTCCACGAAAATCAAATACATCTCTTTCACACCTAATTATATATATTCATTAACACAACATACACCTATAGTATAGACCCAAAAACAAGAGAGAGAAAGAGGGTAGGAGGGATACCTGGAGACCAGCGCGAGAGGAGCGAGAGACGGGTTTTTTTTTATCTTTATCTTTGTCTTTGTTATTGAGGGTAGATTTGCCTGCTGTAATCAACCCTTTTGCTCCTTTGCCCGACATTTTCCCGCCAAATTAACCAAAAAAAAGTTTAAAAAATTTAGAAATTACGGTTTCTGCGTGGAAAATCGAAATCGACGAAGAAGAAGAAGATAAGAAATGGCAGCAACAGAGACCCGAAACAGGAAACCAATCAGACTTCAAGAAAGGAGAGTCGCGATCTGAACTGATGGCCTCGTTTTAATTGATGATATTTTATTTACGACTTCACTAAATTACCCTTGCTTTGTGTTCAGAATTACGGAAGCCAAAGCTCCTTGGATATCATTCAGTGGATAATGTTGTATCTTGTATTGGACGATGAGGCCCTACTTTAACTAGGAAAAGAAAATTCTTACGTATCTTTTTATTTTTTATTTTTTGACCAAAGTTCTAGGTGGGTGTGGATAAAATGGTCTTTTGACCATCCCTCTTTAGACGGATTGGCTGCAGGACCAAATCGAAAGTAAATTTTTCAATATATTATTTTTAATTTATTAAATTTATATGATTATATATTCAACTTTAATTGTATCGCATGTACGGTTTGATACTCAAGGATCGGAATTAGAAATAAAATTTAAAATGAAAATTTTAACAAAATATTTAGTTTATAAAAAAATTAAAATCAGAATTAATTTTATTTATATATAAAATTATACTAAATAATAATTATTAAAAATTTATATACTTTATTTTATTATTTAAAAATATTATATTTTATAAATTTTAATAATATTAAAAATCTTAACAATTTATAATTAATTTAACTTAATTTTTAACCCTATAAAGGGATGAATGATTCTTATTGATTGGAGAATTTATTTTCATTAAAATTTTAATAAACTTAAAATTATTTATTATAAAATTTATAAAAATATATATTTACACTTTTAGTAGTTAAATTAATAACAATATAATATAATATTTTTATTTATTAAATTTAAAATACTTAAAATATAAGTTACCTGAAAGTAAAAATTTTTCACCGCCACAGCTCAATTTTTAAAAAAAAAAAATAATTTATTATCAAAACATTGTGAAATAAAAGAATCCACAAAAATGCAACTTTAGGATACTGGAAAAAAAGTATTTTTTTTTTTAACAACCAAAGCAACCCCACTGCCGATTGATTGTACTTGCAAACTAAAAGAACATATTAAATAAAACAAGATTAACAACGCTGGTGCTGTAAAAGCTAGCCAAATCCATTCCTTTTTTTTTTTTTTTTAACAACATAATAGCTTTCATAAGAAAATAAAGATTTCATATTTCCAAAAAAAAAATAAAAAAATTACAATAGGACCCAATCAAAAATCAAATCAATAGCAGCTTACACCAAGGCACTAATCTATAATCCACATACATTTTCTTCCCTAGTGAAACTAAAACCCTAGGAATGCTAAAAGAACGCTTGAACATCAGCAGCCATGATTGAGAAGAGGAGTTCCAAAGTGAGTTTTTGAGAATTTAACAACTCAACAATGATTATGAAAAAACCGATAATACTGGAGAGTAGATGATTCAATTATACAAAGTATTTTGGAAGAATATTTGTGCTTTAAAATATATCGGTAGATTCATTATTCCTTCTTATATTTATTGATGGTTCCTTATATGAGATTCAACTAGATCCATCTGCAAAATAACCCTGTCAAAATAGCTATTACAACAAAATATCTATTCAAATAGCCATCACAAAATTATTTATCAACAAACTAACTCAAGAAAACCATGGAAGGGGATAATTTCTAGTTAAAACCAGCCTTTACCCCCCTTTAAGACGATGACCCTGTGGAAAGTAAAACCGAGAGCACTTATATTTTCCTTTTCGAGCTCTGTGAATCTAACTACATGTTTTTTTAATCCATTCCCTTTTTGCAGCTAAATCCATCACTTCACACTAATTTCAAGTAGGCATCAATTAGTCAAATTTATAAGTGTATTATTTAGTTAAATTTACGATTTCGTTATGTTATGTACTACTTGATTGTAAATTGTCTAGTGCGAATAATCCCCTCTTGGATGCCATATTGGCTTGAATGATTGCATAAATCTCCGGAAAAAAAAAAAGAGGTTCTCTTCTGTTGCAAGATTTCAACGTTAATAAAAATAAAAGCTACATGCATAGATAGAGCTAACGGCTTGAGTAGGTTTAATAACAGGGAAGGAAAAAAAAACCCAATTTCTAAAAGATACGTCCATGTTATTTCCACAGAAGGATACGGATGATCGTCAAAATGCTACAAGTATAGCCCACAGCTTCACACAAGCACAGTACTAAAACAAACAGGTCGAATCTCCTAGACAATTTAAAGCCTCGGGACTCGGTTCCCTTTTGCTTTCTCAGCAATTTTCACCTCTTTGCTTATACGAACGCCCTCCTCCATCTTTTGGATGACATTGTCCGTTGATTCTGTTTGCCTTTTAATTTTCCACTCCGCCTGTTTCTGGAGAGTGAGTCTTCTCATCATGATGCTCGGGGCTTGTTCGCCATATTCTGATGGTTCCATCTTCAGATCCTGAAGCATAAGATTCTCCTCCAGGCGAGAATCGCACACAGTGAACAGGACCATGGTGACCCTTGTTGCATCCTGGATAGAGAAACAAAAACAAATTCATGATGACAATTAATAACTGACACTCCTAAGACAAGCAAAATTTTAACTACAGAATACATCAAACTATACACAATAATGATGATGCCATCTATGTGCAAGGGTTCATCCGCTAAAAAGGAGTAAATTAATTTACAAGCAACAAGGATAGCATAAATGAAATGTCAAGAGGAGCTTATCAGATAGGCTTTGCTGAAAGACAGTAACCCATCTAATACATACAGCCCATCTGCCATTCAGCTTAGGATGATCCATTTTTCCTTCATCCTTGTTTCCAACATCTGAAGAAGCCATTAACTCAATAACAAGTACTTTGGTGGCAAAAGTTAATTAAGACTAGGGCATAACATTAATCAAGTATTCACAAAAAAACAAAAAAAATTAAGGACATACCTATCTGTTCTCCTGTATGGAAATCAAATAAATGGACCCACATATTTTCTCCGCCAGCAACAAATTTATTACCAAGTTTTGGTTCCAATGAAGCTGATTCGACATTGCATGGCATATTGTAGCTCTTAACTAGACCAAAGCTGGAAATATACAAGAATGAATGTTACAGTCACGTCAACAAAGTTCACAAAGATTACAAATGAAGAATCCAGATTGGAGGAACTCACTGATTTGCATCCCAAAACTTAACGGTAGACCCATCAGCAGTAGTTATGTAACGGCCATCCCGACTTACTTCAGCACTTGTCACAGGAGACTTTGTCTCAAGTGTTTGAACAATGTTGCCACTTCTTGTGTCCCATAACCTACAGTCACAAATTGGGAGGACATTGTGCAAATGACTATTCAAGTATAGACAATGACCAAATGATACTGCAATTACTTTCATGCATTAGCAAAGATGAAATAATAATGAGACCTATCAAACACAAGGTATAAATCAGACAGAAATCAAACAATCTAGTATAAATCTCACAAAAAAACCAAATTAATAGTAGGCTGCTTCAAATGAGTAACTGATTACTATAATCTACTACATTATGCTTCATACAAGGGAACTAAGTGGTGATTTTGGTAAAGCCACTGTGCAATGTTTGGAATTAAGAATAACGAGTAATCTAGAGGTCTTACCATGAACTTTACAGGATAGATATGAAATAAAATCAATTTATTTGTATGCACCAAATCAAATATCTCCTCATTTAGTTGTCTAGCTTAAGTGTATTTAGAAGTTTAGCTGTCTAGCTTAAGTGTATTTAGAAGGCAATATGTTTAGAAGGTAGCTGATATGAGGTCCTTCATACAAGGCCATGGGAGGGCTAACATGCAAGAACATGTAAGAATAATTCCATTATGAAGCAATGAATGCCTGCATGAGCCAATAAGGTTTTCTGTAACCATCCAGTTGCAGCTAAGAAAAACAGCCTTTAACTTAAATAATTTTGCAAAGGCTGAGATTACCATATTGAATGATTTCAGCATATTTTTTTTGCTTTTTCAACTGAGGCAATAACATATGTTCTCATGACAATATCTAGACATTTTGATTGTAAACTAACAGGCAAAACCTAGTTCAACCGGTGAATAAACACAAAACTACCCCAGCTGGAAAGAATGAGAAGATTCAACATAGCAGTGTATCAAACTGAATCATTTATCATCATTCACCTCACACCACCCATATCAGTACAAGAACTTAATATGGTTTGGTCACTGTGAAGCCATGCAACAGTTCTGATTGAACCAGGTGCACTGTTAACTTCTCTTGGAGGTGCATCTGGGCGATTCAAGTCAAATATGCGAAGAATTTTCTCCATTCCACCAGTGAGTAGAAGGTGTGTATCCTGAACAAAGAGCAACTTAGACCCTCTATGCACTTACTAATATATATCACATTAAATAAGTGCAAAACCAATTAATACTTTTGGTAGAACTAAAATAAAAATGTAATGACTGAAAACACACTAAAGCAGGAGTCTCTCAATGAATTAAAAAAAGTAACCTTAGGTTTTTGAAAACTCAGAGCTAAGAAGGGATAAAGATATCTTCATAACTTAAGTCTTCAAAACCAATTTCCACCACTTACGACAATATTCAAATCAAGTACATACACCTCAGGGGTAGCATAAGGACACACACGGGCATGTAACTAAAGAAAACAAAAAGAATGCTAAATCTAGAGCAAGCTCCAGCACGTAAGAGGTGGAAACTCCCTTAATAGTTTGTCTTCATAAAAAACCACAACTTCTGATGTAATTCAAGAAAAGTAGAATAATTTATAGAGAGAAATAAATAAGTTTAAGCATTTAATTCTACTGAAAGATATGACCAAAACCTCAAAGGCACTTGGAAACAGTAATAAGCATAAAATGTAATTATATGCTTCTAATTTTTGGTACAACTTTTCCAAAGCGATTATTTGATAACTTCTATTATTTCAATTATACACCTTTTGCATCAATGCTATTGAATGCATATGAATTATACATATTACAGAGACACATAGGCATGATCGCACACACATACACACACTCAAAGTCCAAAAGTTTCTTTTTGTGCCAATGATAAAGCGTTTCCATCTTTAATTCATGACAATAATATTAAAATAGACACATAAAACAAACAAATTTTGAAACAGAAAACAATCTAATCCAACCTCTGAAAATGCACATGCCCGGACAATGTGCTTATGCTCGAAAGAGTGTAGTGCATCCCCAGTCAATGCATCCCACAATTTCCTGAAAACAATAAAATTGCATCATTCAATATATTACATTCTATCAGATCATCAGTTGTCTTGATCATCTACGATCTTTGTTGTTGTCAACATAGACTAAGCATACAGAAGAGGGGCGCACAAAACTCAAAGTGCAATTATCTTAAAGAAACAAGCACACATAATGTTTTTAACAAACTTCAGTTGCAAATATTGCCCATGAATTTTTCAAAGTGCACAAAACTTTGACTGTAACAAGCTTAATTACATACGCTGTAAAATCTGCAGAAGCAGATGCGGCGCGTAAAGCATTAGAATCCAAGGAACAACTCCAGACTGCACCTTTATGTCCTTCAAAGGTCCCGATCCAATCTCCAGTCTCCCCATTTCTCAACATTGGGCTAGAATCTGAATTTCAAAGAGCTAAATTTGAAAGATTGAAAGTGGAGAACTTTCCCATCACAAAAGGCAAAAATTGGCACTCTCAACATAAGAAAACCAGTAAGTGCCCAAGGGAAAAACATTTATGTCAGGTAGACAAATAAAAATTGAACTTGGACCTCGATTTATGGTTAATGAGATTCTAAATCAAACCAAGGATAGAAAACTCAAAACCAGGCCGTATTTTATGAAACGATAAGGAAAACATCAGGGTTACTGACAATTAATAAACAGCAAATCACCGGTACAAATCAAACGCAACTCAACTTCAAATTTGCACTTGCAGATGACAGATAAGCACTAAATAAAAAACCTTCAGTGATGACTAAATGACCAATAAAAGACAACCAATTCAAAATTTGGGCAATTGAATACAATTTCCCAGCTAAAAGCAGGCAACAGAAGGAGAAAAAACACTTAGAAACTAATATTAAATGACTATTCAAGGAAAGCCCATTTCAACAAAGACGTAATTGCATCAAAATTCAGAAGTAAACATAGAAGAAAACAAAAATAAAAAAAAAATTAGTATACCTTTGCTGGCACTGATGAGAAAAAACCCATCAGGAGTAACAGGACTGTAAAACAAATCCACAACAGGACGTGAATGCCCATGGCAAACTAAAGGCACTGCAACTTTCTTCTTATCCATTTCCCTCTTAATAAAAACAACAACAACAAATTCAAAACAAAAGAACCCAAAAACCAAAAACCCTAAAAAGATCAAAACTTTAGGGAAATGTTTCCTTCTTTTTTTGTCTTCTCTGTATTTCTTATTTTTTTCCTATTTTTTTTACACTTTTTTTAACAATACGCTGACAAAGAATCTAAATTCACAATTGAACTGCACAACAAAATCTGGTATAAAAAATTTAATAAAAAAGATTTTTTTTTTTGAATTTTATGTAAAATCTGTAACTTTTGGAGGAATGCTTCCTGAATCTTGCAAAAGCTATCACTAAATCTTTGCAAAAGCTTAGAAAATTGAAGAATTTTTATAAGTAAAATTTAAAAGAGAAAAATAAATAAAAAATAAAAATACAATATAGAAATATACAGATACAGAGCCTGTAAGAAGGGGCTAAACGCAGGGATGCAAATACAGAGAGCTGTGGCTTTATAGTGTTGAATTTTATTTTTCGTTTTTCAATAATGGGGCTGTAACTTTGAAATTTTAAAAGTCGACCCCATATGTTATTGAAAATCTTTATTTTGGCAGTAGAGAATAAATTTTTTCTGCATAATAATCCTTATGCTGGTTTCATCATTAAAAATGTGTATATATATATAACCAACAACTATTGAGATGAGACCGGTATCATTTAAATGACAATTCATATTTAAATTATGGTGAATGCATTTGTGTTAAATTAGTTAAAATTATAAATTTTATATTACATGCAATGATATTTAAAAGTAGAATTAGAAAATTTATAAAAGACTTTCATGTCAAACAGGTTTTTAATTAAAATTTTATTTTTAAAAATAATGAATAATATGAAAATTTTATTTTTTAATCTATAAAAATAATAAAAAAACAAATTAAAAAAATATTCCATTTTTTCAAAAAAAAAAAAGAAATTTCATATCTCATTTCTCTTGATGATTGCTTTTAACAAGTTATAACTATTAAAATGATATATAAAAAAAGAAAAAGGTAATGGCTATTGTTTCATGACTTGATGTAAACAGTAACATCATGTTCCAAATGAAAATATTTATGTTTATCCTTCTATATTCGTGAAGTATTAAAAAATTATATGAATAAAAATGAAAAATTTATTATTTGTATAGTTATACACACTATTACAGATTGAATTGAAAGAAAATGTAAATAATGTTTAGTATACAGATAAATATATGCACACCAAAATCAATCACATATATTCATGTTCGGCAAACCCCTGAGAGATGCCAAATGTTTATGGTATTCCAAAATAGAATTTGTCGGTCCTATAAGATAATGAAAGCTAGTTGAAGATATATTAACAATTTAGTCCCTATGGTTTGTCTTATTATTCATCTTGTGCTACTGTATTATTATATTAGAATTTCAATAGAAAAGTAAAATTTGATGAATGTTAAAAATCTTTCCTAAAAATGTTATTATTACACACAATGAGATAAAGTCCACAGAGTCGTGCAAAAGCGAAAAAGACTAGCACATAATTTAATTGAATTAAAAACAAATGATGGGTTGATCGGTCTTATTATTTACTCGTTCAGATGTTAAGAAATTTAAATTTTTTAAATAAAATTTTAAATTCATTTTTATAAAAAAATAAATATTAAAATTTAAAATTTTTTTATTTCTCTTAATGATCGATCTAACTTAAATTTTAAATTAATTAAAATTTTTATAATTACATGATACAGAAACATGAGATAAAAAAAAAATCGGTGATGTTGAATTATGAGGGATGATAAAAGGCAAAATAATGCTCATCCAAATTTGTATTTATTATTATTATAGAAACAGCTCATATGTCATACATTATCTAAGCTACTTTCCTGATCCCTCCTCCCATAATATATGCCGAGGTTCAAAGCATTCAGCCCCATTTTTCTTTGACACAGTATTTGAGACTGAGGCTATAATAATGATTGATACCCCGAATCATCATTTAGATTCAAATTTTGAGCCTAACATTCTCTTTGACGGTCCGAATTCACATAAGACACGTTATCATATTAAAAAATATAAATATATAAAGTATTTAAAATTTATTATAAATTTCAATAAAACAAAAAAAATAAAAAAATAATATAATTTAAATAAAAAAAATACTAATGAATTAAAATTAAACACAAATTTAGATAATATATATAATAATAATTTTTAATACAAATTTTTCGCATATATGACAATTCAAAAGTATAATATAATACTTAATCATTCCACTATTATTACAGTGTTTTAGACTTAACATACATACATAATAATAATATATATCATATAAACTCACATAAAATAATCGGAGAAGAAGAAATCCGACATATAATAGGCCGACTATCAAGTGACTTTCAAAATTCTAAAAAAATAATTGAAAGGAGTCAAACCTCACTAAATAAGTTAATAAAATAAATGTATACAGTATAAAAATCTCTTTTAAAATATATTTATAAAAATAAAAAATTTATAATTTAAAATATTTAATTTTATTGAAATCTTTTTTTACTAAAATAAAGTATTTAAAATCATAAAATACTTTATAAAATACAATAAGTTTTTTTAAATAATTTTTATAACAAAACTAGATAAAACTCTAATTCATAATTCTAATAGTCTTACGACTCTCTTAAAATTCAAAAACTGTCGGTTCCCTAGAGTAAAACATAAACCGAGCTATCAGCTACAGTCAATTCACTTAAATTGATATTTACTGACAATTCCCGAGAGCACACTATCACCAAGCTACCAGCCCCAGTAATATATATAAATCACGTCCGAGAGCAAAACACCATTGAGTCACATACATTCGCCGCTCACTCTCAATCCTACCAGTGCCCACATGGTCTTGATAAAACTCATCAGGTAGCCCGTTATACCATAGTTTATTTTAAAATAAATAAATATAAATAAAATAAGAAAAATTACAATAAAATAAAATATACTAATCATGTGAAAATTTAACATAAACATGCTAATATAACCATAGCAAATAATAGGAGGATTTAATTTAAATAAATATTCTTTTAATAATATAATTCTTTAATAAATTCTTCTATTATCAAAATCAATCAATCAATATATATATATACACAGTTTAATTATTAATTTACAGGTGGAATGCGCTCTTCTGCACAATCGTGCTCGACCTCGACTGGAGGCGCGACTAAAGAAAATAGATAAATAAAAAGGGAATTAAAAACGGAATTCTAGATTTCTAAAGAAAAACTCAATTAAAATACTACTCTATCAAAAATAGACCTAATGTCACATTTTACGATAAATCTATAAAAAATTTGATAGAGTTTCCTCTGTAAAACAGACATCTCTCTACACGAAGTAAGGCTAATCCTACACAAAAAAACACTTCAAATAACCGCAACAACTCCAATTTTTGGATTGGGCACCGGAACTGTACTTAATACCCAACCGAGAACCAATTTCACAAATTGTAATATAAATCAATATAAATCCATTAAATATCAAAATTAATTTATTCACACAAATAAAGCATAAAAGACATTTATTTATAAAATAATTAATAAAATTCACCTTAAAATCATTTTATTCTATAAAGGTCCTTATTTAAATTTTTGAAATTAAATAGCATTTAATTATCAAAAATTAATTAAATTATTAAATTATATAATTAAACAACCAAAAACTCATTTAAATCATAAATACTATATTATTCGGATATTATTCCGATAATTACTAATAATTAGCAAAAAAATTGGAATAAATTCATAAAAATTATTTTAATATTATTTATTACTCATAATTACCCAAAACATCCTAAATCGCCACAATTTCAATTAAAACACAAAATTTACCAATTTATACTAATTTTCTCAAAAATTCATTTTTGACATAAATATTAAAAAATTTGTAATAAAAAATCGGTACATAATTTTAATAAACTTCCTTAATGAAACTTGCTCTAAATGATATATAGAATTTAATAAAAATAAGAAAATTTTTGGACCCAAGATAGTGTGAACAGTAACTGAACCCGAAAAAATGTATTTTATTTAAACAATTTCAAAAAATTAAATCATTTCAAAAAAATAAGTAAAAATAATATTTGAGTAGATCTTAGCTCAAATAACAACTAATCTAAATACCACAACTTTAAATAAAATTATTTTCATTAAGAAAAATCAAATTAAATATATTAACATAAATATAACATCAAGTTTTTAGAGTTTTTACTACGAATTATCGAAGCTCATAATGTGAGCTCCGAAATGAGCCCAAGCTCAACCAGTTTCCTTGTTGGCGATCGGACTGCATTGTTCACACAATGTAGTCTTCCTTACTGCTTGTCGCTGCTGCTGTTGCTGTCTAGTGCTGTTGTGGTGGCGATCCAGTGATGTTGGGGTGGTGGCGTGGTGGTGGTGCAACAACAAGAAGAAGAAGATGTAAAAGAAAGAAAAGAAAAAAATGATGAATGTGGTGGTGCAGTGAACTGAGCCCAACATTTTCAACTTTTGTCTTTTTTTTTTAATAAAAAGTATAAAAGACAATATAATATAATTTATGAAACAACAATATTATTTCCAATTACTTTTAATCATAAATTGTACTCAAATACTCAAATAAATACTAAAATTAATTTAATAATATTAAAATAATATTTGACTTTAAAAAAATTAAATTAAATTCCACAAAAATTAAATATCACAATTTAATATAATAATAATATAAAATAAAAATAATTATTAACACTATATATCTCAAAATTTAATTTCTTAATTTAATTCATAAAAATTTAGGTCTTTATAGTCTCCTTTCCTTAAAAAAAATTCGTCCCCAAATTTTTGATAAAAAAAAAACCAAATCTTAGCGAAAAAGATAGGGATAAGCCGCCCGCATCGCTGCCTCCTTCTCTTATGTGCAATCCTCTGTTGTGTGGTTGTTCCATAACACCTTCACCATTGGGATCTCCTTAGTGCGAAGCTCACGAATTTGGTGATCTACAATCGCCACAAGATATTCCTCATATGATAGATCTTCACTGAACTCTACTGTCTGAGGCTGAATAACATGTGAAGGATCAGGAATATATTTCCTTAGCATGGAAATATGAAACACCGGGTGAATCCGAGATAATTCAGGTGGCAACACAATTTATAAGCCACCCCTCCAACTCTCAAACATATCTTGAATGGCCCAATGTACCTCATAACTAATTTAACTCTCTTACCAAACCTCATAACCCTCTTCATTGGAGACACTTTCAGGAACACCATGTCTCTAATGGAAAAGGACACATCCTTCCTCTTCAGGTCTGCATAGCTCTTCTGTTTGCTAAAGGCTATCTTTAAACGCTGCTGAATAATAGGAACTTTCTCAAAAGTAATCTGCACTAATTCTGGACCTGTCTATTGTCTTTCCCCAACTTTCCAACACAATGGTGATCTACACTTCCTACCATACAGTGCTTTATACGGAGCCATCTCAATACTTGCATGATAATTGTTGTTATATGCAAATTCTATCAATGGCAAATGTATGTCCCATTGACCACTAAAGTTGATTACACATATCCTCAAGGGTATGAATGATCCTTTCTGATTGATCATCTATTTAAGGATGAAATGCTACATTGTAATCAAGTCTAGTACCTAATGCCTTATGGAACTCTTGCCAGAAGATAGAGGTGAAAGCAGCTCCTCTATCAGACATTATGCTCATTGGTACCCCATGAAGACAAACAATTTTGTTAACATACAACCTTGCTATTTTGTCAGTAGAGTATGTCTTCTTGATCGACAGAAAGTGTGTTGTCTTAGTCAGCCTATCTATTATCATCCAAATAACATCATAACCATCAGAAGTACGAGGCAATCCAGTCACAAAATCCATAGAAATTATATCCCACTTCCATTATGGGATAGGCAATGGCTGTAATAACCCTGTAGGCCTCTGAGGCTCTAGCTTCACCTGTTGACAAGTGAGGCATTTAGATACAAATTCTACTATATCCTTTTTCATTCCATTCCACCAATATGTATCCTTCAAGTCACGATACATCTTGGTAAAACCTGGATAAACACTGTAAGTAGAAAAATATGCCTCTTCCATGATTTCTTTTCTCAACTCATCCACATCTAGCACACATAATTGAGTACCCAAATACAACACACCCTCGTTATTAATCACAAATCCAATGGACCTGCCTTGTTTCACTTCAAACTTGATCTTCTGCAATTGTAGGTCCCTTCTCTGTGCTCCCTTAACTCGATCCAAGTACACTGACTATACCCTGAACTAAGCAAGGATGCATTTCTTAGTCACCTTCAACTGCAGTCCTTGGTCAATCAACTTATACATCTCCTTAACAATTAGTCTCCTCTCAGTACTGATGTGTGCAAGGCTGCCTGCGAATTTCTTGCTCAAAGCATCTGCAACTACATTTGCCTTACCTAGATGGTACATAATAGAATAATCATAGTCCTTTAGAAGTTCCATCCATATTTTCTACCTTAGATTTAGATCCCTCTACTGGAATATGTACTTCAGGCTCTTGTGATCAGTGCATATGTCACAAGTGACACCGTATAGGTAATGCCTCCAAATCTTTAATGCAAACACCATTGTTGCCATTTCTAAGTAATAAGTATGATAATTTTTCTCGCTTCTTCAACTGCTTTAAAGTATAAGCAATCACTCTTCCATTTTGCATTAACACATAACCCAATCCTACTCGGGAAGCATTACAACACACCGTATAACCTTCATTACCAAAATGCAAAGTCAACATAGGAGCCAAAGTCAATAAATCCTTAAGCAACTAAAAATGCTCCTCACATCTATCTATCCACACAAACTTAGCATTTTTTTGGGTTAGCCTTGTCAAAGTTGCATCTATCTTAGAGAAGTCCTTCATAAATCTCCTATAATAGCCTACTAAACCTATAAAGCTCTTTACTTTTGTCACTATTGTGGTCCTCGGCCACTCTGTAATAGCTTCAATCTTCTTCGGATCCGCCTGTATACCATCATTAGACACCACGTGGCCTAAGAATGCCACTTAATCCAACCAGAATTCACACTTTGAAAACTTGGCAAACAGTTGGTGTTCTCTCATAGTTTAAAGTACCAACCTCAAATGCATTGCATGCTCTGCCTTACTCCTAGAGTATACTAGAATATCATCAATAAATATAATTATAAATGGGTCTAAAAATGGCCTAAACACCCTGTTCATTAAGTCCATAAAGGCTGCTGGGGCATTAGTAAACCCAAATGACATCACTAAAAATTCATAATGGCCATACCTTATTCAAAATGCAGTTTTAGGTACATCTCCATGTCTAATTCTCAATTGATGATACCCAAACCTTAAGTCGATTTTGGAGAAACACTGAGCTCCTTGTAGCTGATTGAACAAGTCATCAATCCTGGGGAGTGGATAATTATTTTTGATGGTAACCTTATTCAACTACGTGTAGTCAATACAAAGTCGAAGACTACCATCCTGCTTCTTCACGAACAACATAGGAGCACCCCAAGAAGATGTACTAGCCTGAATGAAACCTTTATAAAGTAATTCCTGCAACTGCTCTCTCAGCTCCTTCAACTCTGCAAGCTCCATTCTATATGGTGGCATAAAGATTGGATCTGTATCAGGCACTATATCGATACAAAATTCTATCTCCCTATTAGGTGGCAAGCTTGACAATTCTTCAGGAAAAACATATTAAAACTTGCACACTAATGGCACCCTTTTAACTATCCCACTATCTGCTTGTATATCTCTGACCACAGCTAAGTAGCCTTGATAACCTTTTTTGAGTATCTTCCTCATTGTGATCACAAAAATAATGTTATGAGGCATTAAACTCTTGTTACCTCTAAATATGAATTCCTCATCATATGAAATTCTAAAAATTACCTCATTCTCTCGACAGTCAACTGTGGCATAATACTGTGCCAACCAATCCATCCTTAGAATTACATTAAAGTCAATCACATCAAGCAAAACCAAATCTACGAGCAACTCTCTACCCTCCACTAACACTAGACAAGATAGAAAGAACACATTTGTCTCCAACTTGTCACTAAGTGGAGTCACTATAGATAAGGGAATTAACATCTTGGAAGGTTGACATGCTATTCTAGAAGCAAATAAAAGAGACATAAAAGAGTGGGAAGCACCCCGATCAAACAAGACTCTAGTCTCAAAATAGCATACTGGGAGAATACCTGCCATAAATGCATTGGATGCTAAAACATCTTGAGGAGTCAAGGTGAAGACTCTAGCCTGACCATGACTTACTTGTTGTGAAGCGAATGGTTGTGCATATCCTCTACCCTTAGCTTTACCTCCATAACCTCTGCCCTGCTGGCTTGGATACTGAGTCAGTAGTTGTGGAGGATACATATGTGCCTGATACTGTTGATGCACATGTGGATACGATTGAGTGACTGATGAAGAAAATCCCTGAGTGTATGACGGTTGGAATCCATAATTAGGACAATCTTTAGCGAAATGCCCAAACTGTCCACATCGAAAGCAAGCTCCAGGCACCAAGTGACATGGACCCTAATGCACTCTCCTATAAATGGCATATGCACTAGCCCCAGATCTTGAACTACCATGTTCAGAGCTCTGACCACTATTGCTACTACTGGCACCAGTACCAAATCTAGTAGTCCTGCCACTCCTATGGCTTTGAGCATAACTGTGCTTACTAGTCCGATGAAGTCTAAATTGTTTGCTCTACTGAGAAGTACCCCCTAACTAAGTACTCATACTGTAAATCTAGAAAATAGGTTATTGAACCCCCTGAGCTGAAATACTACTGCCACTATTGTAAGAATCTAGTATGGTTCCATGTCGAATATATCTCCGCTCGAGCTGTCTGGCCTCTTTAACCACACTCTCAAAGCTATGATCCCCTATATAGATGCCAATATAAGTTGGGCCTAACTTAGTCACATAGATCTTCATTGCTCTCATCTCGTCCTGCATTACATATGTAGCATGACGTAACAGTCTGAAGAACTCTCGAGTGTAGTCTTCAACTGATCGATCTCCTCTGGCAATGTTTAGCAATTCCCATCTATAGTTCTCTCTCATCGATGATGGGCGAAAAAATCTCATAAACCTCTCCTTAAAATCCAACTAGGTCATCACAGTCATATAGGGTTGGTTGGATTGCATGAACCATTCTTGAGCTACTGCTGACACAGATAACTCCACTATTATGATCCACTAGTAGTCTGAGTATCCTGTCTTGGTTCTGGCCTTGATGGTATTTATGAAATTTAGAGCATCCCCTGTACCATTGAAAGAAACTTGCCCAACTCTAGAGTACAATAAGGCAACATCTGCATATGTTATCCCTTGAGTCCTTTATTGAAACATCTATTGCATAAGGGGTATTTCTTGGTTAAGAGCTACCAAGCCTTAGTTAATTTATGTCATGCCCGCTGTAAAGGTTGTAGGATCCTCTACTAGAACTTCAGGCCCTGCTTGTGGTTGTTCCTGCTTTTGAGCTGCTACTGCTCTAGCTCTACCCTTGCCTCTGCCTCTACCTTTATGTCGAGGAGTAGGAGGAAGAATCTCATCCTAAATAAATTGCTCATCATCATTCTCCTTAAAGGCTACTTTCGTAGTATGAGCAGTTCATGCTCGCCTCATTCTGAAAAAGACATAAATGAATTTAGGACAAGATAAAAATACTACATAAGTGCAGAATGCAAGAAATAAGGAAGACAACAAGTGACAATTATCAACCTATTACCATAGTAGTTTATGAAAAATAGACATTGACAACCTAAAACACATATGAAAATGAGCCAAAGCTCTGATACCAACTTTGTTATGACCCGAACCCATATGGGGTGCATGATTGACACTAAGGAATATGAATACATAAAGTACTAGAAACCCATTGTAAACCTTAAGGAAAATTTAATAAAATAAAGATGATAATAAAATGACATAATTCAAATAAAGATAAAAAGCACAAATGAATTAAAATCCAACACAAACTTAGATAATATATATAATAATAATAATAATAATCTTTAGTACAAGTTCTTCATACAAACAACAATCCAAAAATACAACGTAATAATTAACCATTCCACTAATACTGTGGTATTCTAAATTTAAAATACATGCATGATAATAATATTGTAATATCCCGTGTTTTTAAAATATTTTTACACTGTACCGGGATATGCAGAGTTAATGATTTCTGTATTTTATATGATATTTTTACGAGTTAATATGTATTTTAGACCTATTTTAATTACGGTGTATTATTTTCAGTGTTTTACGTAAAATTTTCCCGGGACTTGCATTTCTGAGGAAATTTTCACGTAAACAATGTATTATTAATTATTTTAAATGTATTTACGGACTTGCATGAACTCATGCGTATTTTTAAATTATTAAATAAAGCCTGTGTGTATAATTATTTAATTAGGGTTTATTATTATTACCCTAATATTTTATTAAGTATTTATTTGTTTTATTGTTATCTAATTAATTTTATTTAGTATAAATTATTAAAATATTAATATTTTTATGTGTGTGGTGTATATTTGATGTGTGTAATTTAATATTATTTTAATATATAGTATAAAGTATATATATATATACATATATTTGTCAAAAATCAAAAAAAGAATTGGAAAATTACACATTTGCCCCCTCCCTCTCCTTCTTCTCTCCCGATCGCTCACCCTCATTGCGCCTCCCATTCCAGCACGTCGGACCGCCCCTCGCCGCCACCAGCTGCCGCCAACCTCCTTCCCCTTCCTTCCTCTTCCTCTCCGACGTGACCAGGCCGCCGGAAGCCCGCTGGAACGCCCGGAATCCGCCATGGCAGCAAGTTGAGCTTTTTGCCATCGACGACGATTCCGGCCACCATTTCGTGCACCGCCGGTCTTCATCGACTCCTTGAGCTCCGGGTGATTCCAATTCTAAGCTCCTTTCGGCCTGAAATCAAGTGGATTTTGAGGTTTGCGCTAAAACTCAATTCGGTCACATTAGGGTTTTCAATTTTTTTGAGCTTCGAATTGATTGATTCATGGAAACTCCCTTCACAAATGTTGATCCTAGTAGCTTAATCTACATGTATGAATTTTTGTAGAATTTTTGGAGATTTTTTGGATTTTTGGGTATTTTTGAATATTTTAATATTATTTTCTAATTTTCGGAAATTAATTATTTAAATTATGAAATTGGAGTTTATGGTTAAATTGGGTGTTGAAATGAATTATAGGAATTTATTTAGAATTTTTATGAATTTCTAAGTATTTATTTTTAATTATTTGAGTTTATGTGAATTTGAGAAAATTAGGTTAAATGTGTTTTTATTTGAAATTAATTGGTTAATTGAGTTTAATTATTAATATTATTGATAAATATGTTGAGAAAATTAATTTTGGATAATTGTATGATTTTTGGTGAATTTTTGAAGTAATTTAAGTATATTTATATATATAAGGGTATTTTGGTAATTTTACCCTAAATTGGCTAAAAATGTAATTTAATTGGTTTTAATAGTTATTTAAGGTATAAAAATGATTTCTACAAATTATTTTGTATTTTTAACTAATTAAAACTATTTTTCTTGAATTATTTTCAATTATAAATAAAATATACGATTTTTCAAATAAAATGAATTTTTATCGATTTTTACTATGTTTTAAGGCTAATTATGTAATTTCTACGTATAAAATATATTTCTGTGATTTAAGGATATTTTTGTTATATCTGGAATTATTCTGTGTTTGTGGACCCCGGTCGGTAGACTGTAGTCTGGAGTCCGACCGAGGGGTTGTGAATGAGATGTGGTGTTTATTTTTGAAGTGTATTTCTTTGCAGGGTCGGCTCTACTCTTTTGAGTAGAGAGATGTCCGTTTTACAGGGGAGGTTCTGCCGGATTTTCGGTAGAATTCTCGTAAAACGTGATATCCAGTCGAACCCTAAATTCCGATTCTGTGTTTAATACTCTAGATTGAATTCTAGGACTTCTGTTAGGGTTATTCTGATGTCGATTACTTATTTCTTGTTTAGTTGCGCCGAGACCGAGGGCTAGTGGACCAGGCCCGTCGGACCTGTCTCGTGGAGCGCACTAGGTGAGTTACTGTACTATGTATACATGCTTAGGATGCATGATTTAGAAATATATGTTTTATTTTGATTAAAAATGCATAAACATTATGATTTGTATTTAAGTATATTTTTGGTTTATTTTTGGTATATAATAAATTATATACATGTTTTATTAATAAAATATATTTAAAATGTTTTTAAATATATTTCCAACTTAATTTATGATTTGATTGAATTCATTTGACGTATATATACTCGAAATATACCTGGTTTATGTTTGGTATATTTTCGGTATATATATGGTTTATATTGTTGTTTTATTTAAATTCATGCATCATTTAATTGTGAATGAATGATTTATATTATTAATGAAGGATATCAATAGAACGTGCTACCTAGTGGGCAGCACTAGGACCGAGTACGTACCGGTACGCCTATAGCTTTAGGCTATAATACTAAATTATTTATGGATATTGATTTGATTATGATTATTGATATGTGAGATGTGGTTTGTGGGTGTGATTGCTGGAGCTCGGTTGACCAAGTGTCTCGGGGCCAATCACACTGGCAGTCAGACTGCTGGAGCTCGGTTGACTTAGTGTCTCGGGGCCAGTCTATTGTCTAAATGGATTAAGTGGATATATTTGGATAAGTGAGCCTGTATGGCCAGAGTGTTGTTTAACACTACTTTCTGAGGTTGCGATATTCTAGGGTTCTATGTGATCCTTCATAAACTGTGATTTTCAATAAAATATATAAAATGATTTTATTGCATCTGTGTGCAATTGTCTGTATATATACATATTATATATATACTGTTGATTGTATGCATTATCACTTAGTGTGTATGTATATATATTATAGTAATTCACTCAGTGAGGTCTGACTCCCCTCCGTTGACTATTTTTCAGGAGAGTCAACTTCTTCAAACCTTAGTAGCAGGTCGATACGCCGGATTTCTTCCGCCCCGGCTTCTTTATGTAAACTGTCTACTTGAGTCTTATTTATTTTATCTAGACACTGCAGTAGTTGTGAATTAAAGTATTGAATTTCGTGTATTTTATTTTAAAGGAGATGTATTATATTGAAACTGGATTTGTATTAAAGAGATTTTATATATGTGATGAGATGAGTTTTGATTTAAATCCAGTTGATATGGGTAATATCATTATATTTATGATTTTTATTTTCCGCCGCATATTATATGGTTATTGTTATTGCATGATTTATTTTATTTTTTAGGCTTGCTACGGGTTCCGGATTCGAAAGAATTCCCGTTCCCTAGCGCCGGTCATGACTCCTGTTTTGGGTCGTGACAAATATATATCAAATAAACTTATATAAAATAGTCGAAGAAGAAAAACCCAGCATATAGTAGACCGACTAACAAGTAACTCCTAAAATCCTAAAAAAATAATTGAAGGGAGTCAGACCTTATTGAATAAGTTAATAAAAGAAATGTATATAGTATAAAAATCTCCTTTAAAGTATATTTATGAAAATAAGAAATTTATAATTTATAATTTAAACTATTTAATTTTATCGAAATCTTCTTTTACCAAAATAAAGTATTTAAAATCATAAAATACTTTATAAAATACAATAAGCTTCCTTAAATCATTTTTATAAAAAAATTAGGTAGAACCCTAGTACACAATTCTAATAACCTTACGGCTCTCTTAAAATTCAAATACTGTTGGTTTTCGAGAGCAAAACATCATTGAACTTTCAGCCCCAGTAATATATATAAATCATGCCAAAGAGCAAAGCATCACCGAGCTACATACATTCACCACTCACTCTCAATCCTACCTGGGTGCACATGGTCTTGATGAAACATATCAGTTAGCCCGTTCTATCGTAATTTATTTTAAAATAAATAAATAAAAATAAAACAAGGAAGATTACAATAAAATAAAATAAAATTTACTAATCATGTGAAACTTTAACATAAACATGCTAATATAACCATAGCAATAATAGGAGAATTTAACTTAAATAGATATTCTTATAATAATATAATTCTTTAATAAATTATCCTATTTATCAAAATCAATATATATATATATATATATATATATATATATATATATATATATATATATACATAGTTCAATTATTAACTTACAGGTAGAATGCGCTTCTCTACATAGTCGCGCTCGACCTTGACCTATCTTCTCGACTCGAGGCGCGGCTATAGAAAAGAGATAAATAAAAATGGAATTCCTACAAATTCTAAATTTTTAAGGAAAGACTTGATTAAAATTCAACTCTACCAAAAATAGACTCAATGACACATTTTACGAGAAATTTATCAAAAATTTGACGAAATTTCTTTTGTAAAATGAACATCTCTCTACACGAAGTAAAGTTAACATTGCACATAAAAACACTTCAAATAACCGCAACAACTCTAAATCTCGTGTTGGGCCCTCGAACTACATTTAACACCTAACCGAGAACCAATTTCACGAATCGCAATATAAATCAATAAAAATTCCATTTAAATATCAAAATTAATTTATTCACACAAATAAAGTATAAAAGACATTTATTTATAAAATAATTAATAAAATTCACATTAAAATCATTTTATGCTATAAAGGTCCTTATTCAAATTTTTGAAATTAAATAGCATTTAATTATCAAAAATTAATTAAATTATTCAATTATATAATTAAGCAACTGAAAACTCATTTAAATCATAAAAGTCATAAATACTATATTATTCGGATATTATTTCGATAATTACTAATAATTAGCTAAAAAAATAGGAATAAATTCATAAAAATTATTTTAATAGTATTTATTACTCAAAATTATCCAAAACATCCTAGATCGCTATAATTTCAATTAAAACATAAAATTTACCAATTTATACTAATTTTCTCAAAAATTCCTTTTTGACATAAATATTCAAACATTTGTAATAAAAATTCGGTACATAATTTTAATAAACTTCCTCAATGAAACTTACTCTAAATAATATATAAAATTTTAAAAAAATAAGAAAATTTATGGGCCCGAGACTATATGAGCATTAACCAAACCTGAAAATACCTATTTTATTTAAATAATTTCAAAAAAATAAATAAAAATAATATTTGAGTAGATCTTTGCTCAAATAACAACTAATCTATACCAAAACTTCAAATAAAATTATTTTCATTAAGAAAAATCAAATTAAACATATTAACATAAATATAAAATTGAGTTTTCGAAGTTCTTACCAGTTGATTCATTCGAAACTAACTACGGATTATTGAAGCTCGTAGCTTGAGTTCTGGAATGAGCTCAAGCTCAATCGGTTTTCTCGTCGACAACTAGGTTGCACTGTTCAGACAGTGCAGTCTTCCTCGTTGTTGCTGTTTGGTGCTATTGTGGTGGCAGTCCAGTGATGTTGGGGGTGGCAACATGGTGGTGGTGCAGCAAGAAGAAGAAGAAGAAGAAGATGATGATGATGATGTAAAAGAAAGAAAAGAAAAAAATGATGAAGGGGGGTGGTGCAGTGTACTGTGCCTAACATTTTCAACTTTTATCTTTTTTTTTTTTTAAATAAGAAGTATAAAAGACAATATAATATAATTTATGAAACAACAATATTATTTCCAATTACTTTTAATTATAAAGTATAGGAAATTGTGCTCAAATACTTAAATAAATGCTAAAATTAATTTAATAATATTAAAATAATATTTAATCCAAAAAATTAAATTAAATTCCACAAAAATTAAATATCACAGTTCAATATAATTATAATATAAAACAAAAATGAAAATTAATATTGCATATTTCAAAATTTAATTTCTTAATTTAATTCATAAAAATTTAGTTCTTTTATATTCTCCAAATTTATAAAGAGTTTAGTTCTTTATATTCATAAAGAGAAATGTAATTCAGTCCAATTCAAATAATGAGCAGTTAGTTTAAAAAGATAAAAGATTTAATAAGAAAGGAGTCTAAATCCAAATAGATATGTGTTATATCATTCTATGTGCCTATAAATGCCCATCTCTTCTCAGTTTTATCTATATAACCATATATATAGAGAAATCTAATTTAAGCATTGGAGTGATTGTGAGAAGAATCCCACAATGCTTGTAGATTTGAAGGGTTCGTGAACAAATTGGTACTAGCAGATTCAAAGGGTTTGCGAACAAGTTATTAATCATGATGTTGAAAATTATAGAAACAAGTGTGCAGTGAGAATATTAGCACGGATGGTTTATGTGAATTGTGAGTATGTGTTATGTGCTCTTTGATTCATCGCTATGTAAGGCTATTGATAAAATAATGCCAGCCAGTGTCTTAAAAAAAAAAAAGTTCAGTAGATTAAAATCTGCCATTGATGAGCTCCACAGTGAAGACTCCTAACGAAGTTAGGATGATCGGTTACGTTCTGGTGGTAATCTTGTATGAAAGTTATTTGGTATAACATATCAGTTTTTGCGCATTGTGAAGAGAAGGAGCGCATTTTTTTTCCCGCAGGTAGGCTATCACATGTACCCTTTAAGTGCAAAACCATCCTGTAAGGCCACTGGAGGACTGTTCCGACGGTGAAATACTTCACTATTATGCTGTAATTGAGATACTATGTGTTTGTTTAAATGGGCAAAAAAATCACTTGAAGGCCTGTTAATAAATACTGATATACAAAGAGCACAAATTTATTTCCATGTTATAAGAAAGTTCGTGACAAAAATGAATTGACGATGAAAAAAAAAACAAGTATAAGAAAGACTTGTAGTTGAAGCTGAGACCAGTTTCTGATGGGACAAGGTCGAAATAGGAGCATCAGTCAAAACTCTTTGATCCACAGAGGAAGTTTTTAGTTAATTCAATCATATATCTATGACGAAAACCTGACCATATTGCATTGAGTTTCTCCTGCAAATTCAATGTGACAGATTTGATAAACGGACCCATGATAAAACATATCATTACATGGCCTTTTATTTCCATGTGTATATTGGTTGGAACTGCAATATTGGTAATCTCAAATAAAATGCTGACGCTATTTTGCATGTATATATGGCTCTGAAGCTAGTGGAAAGTACCTTTTGTATTGAATATAGATCGCAAAAGCCATACCACAAAGAGCCATAATTCCAAGAGAAATGAGCAATCCAACTGCCCAGCTACGCATCCTGCCATGATTTCTTTCTTGTGAGCTTGCATCACTGAGCTGAATGCAGCTTCTTAAATTACAGGGCTCTTCTCTGACTGGCTGCCATTAAATGAAGGTAACAGAAAAAAAGAAATAAAAATCATTTAGTGTCCAAAGAGTTGGTTTTCTGATTACAAATTGGAGTTTATAAACAGGTGACCATGATTAGAAGATATTAGATACTAAACAAGCACCAACATATTCTATATATATATATATATATACACAATTAATGATATATATAGCGGTCCGCGATGCAGTGAACATCTAAATGATAAAATTTTTATTTTAAATATCATACTACCTTTGCTTAGGGGGCAATATGATTTGTACTTTTATTTTTTGTATCATTTCGCAGCCTGCTTTATATAGTGGATCGCTACAAAAATCATTATCGTATATTTATATATAGTAGGTACTAAACAAGTGCATATAATTTTTAAAGTGTTGGTTTTATTTAGTTTTACACAGATATGACTACCATTCTAATCAACAGGCTGTTTGGCATTTTTTTTCACTTACCATTTCTTCTGACGAGCACTTGTAATCATATACTGGATAATCCGGGACCAATGTATCTTTAAATACTGCATAACATTCCACATCTCGGTACCTAATCCCATCGCCACAAGGAGATGAACAAGACTTCCATGATCCAACAACCCATTTAAAAACTTCTGAAGGACAAACAAGATATGTAAATATTGAATGTCAATCGTAAATCATCATAAGAAGCCAAGAGAAGAAGGCATGCACGTCTGTACCTTTTGGTCGTGGCTCTATAAGTAGCGTTGCACCGCTTTTGCAGTAACCTGATTTTGGATCATCAGAATATATTTGGGGATCAGAACAGTCTGTGCAACAAATATATTCATCACCAGTGTCCACTTTAGAGTCACATTTGGAACACCGATCTTTTGTCACTTCAGGAGTTTCTGCTTGAGAATAGCAGCAGAAGAGGAAACAATATTCTTGTAAGAATTGGAACAACTATTGAAAATCAAGACTGATTAAAAATTATCACCAACATAACACATGATACTGGAAGCATTTATGTATGAAGAAATAGATGTCCACACCAACACATGACCCAGGAAGACGCGTTTTTCTGAAACTTTTTATGAAACAACCATCTAATATTTAGAGCTATAAAATAGAGAAATGGAACTGAAAGCATTATATTGAGATAGAGACTCATCATATGAAAACATATATATATATATATATTGAATGGCTCAGAATGCCAAATTTGCAGATGTTGATCAACCAACATGTACGAAAGAACTGCATACAGTTTTTTATGTTCTATGTTTGAACCCCTATACCAAATCAGAATTTGAACTTCCATTGTTTTCCTGAAATTAATTTGTAGCTGACCTGGTTTGCAGCAATAAAAACGGGTGTAGTATGAAGATGGACATAAGGAATATTTTGGCTCTGGACATGACCCCTTACAGTCACTTGAATGATCAATAATTGCATGGCCCATTCCACACTCTCCCCACCATCTGTCTTGACAAGAAACGTTCCAGTAGCAACCTGAATTGGCATACATGAAAGGAACAACCTGAATTATCTTAATTTCACAGTTCTAAAGTGCTATCAGGCAACAAGAAAACAAAGTCTAGAGCATAAATTTTCTAATAGTGGAACATATATAAATATGTGTTTATATGTACACACACACGAATGATTATCTAGCAATTCATTCAGCAAGAACCAATCAAATTCCTGTTGCTCAAAATCGGTTAACTTTATACACTAATTGATTTTGTTTTAATTCATTCAAGGCCAAAAAAAAAAACAGCCTAATACTGTAATCCTAATACTTCAGCTCAATTCTTATAAATTCCACCATAACAACATAGAACATGAAACTGAACAGGGTTTATTTTCACTGCTGACAATTTTCTCTGCCACCTGAAAAGAAAAGAACGCAAAAAAGCCAAGAGTATAACATACAGGCTTACCATGAGAAGGGATGTGAACACTGAGGGAGACAACTGGTGCGATAACGGTGCAAAGAATGATCAGACACCATTTCTCCTTGTCCATCAATCTTATTTTCCTCAAAAAAAAAAAGGGGGGTGGGTTTTCCAAGGAAAGTGGCAGAAACCTTAGACAATGATAATAATATTAAAGCCAGTGTGGCAATTGCAGTAGTCGTCATGTCTCCATGGTAAGAAGGGGTTGATTTTTAAGTGTATAATATTTCAAGTCTAAGGATTGATGCGTTGCGTTGACTTGGCATGTACACTTAAGTTGTGGTTAGGCAATAGCTTGAACACAAATGGAATAGTCATTTTGGGGTTGACTTTTGGTTTGTTAATAGAGCGTTAAACGACCACTTGTCATTTATCATGTTTCTACTCGCTGTTTATGAATGGCAGACTCGCTTTGCCTGCTCATCCCCAAACCCCAATTGGAAAATCAACTCCCCCATTTATTATTTTTATTATTATTATTACCTCTAAACTTTATTCCATTAATTTTTGACATTTTTTAACTTTTATTATTTTTTATTTAACTTCTAAACTTTTATTTTAAACTTATTTTATCTTTCATTTTATATTTTTTTAATTCTATTTAACTCATAAAATATTAAAACGGATAAATATTTAATTTCAAATGTATAAAATGTTAAAGTTAGCTCCAAAACAATATAAGTATAATTAAAAAATAATATTAAAAAAGATAGAAAAAATTTATTTTTAATTATATTCTTTTTTTCATTAAACATTATTTTAATTTATATAAGTTTATTTTGTGTCCATATCACATTGATTTAAAGAATGCTTCAATTTTATATATTATAGGGATTAAAAAGGTTTAAAATAAAGTTTAAAAGTTGAACAAAATATAATAAAAATTGAGGAGTGCTACAAGTTAATTGAGTAAAATTATACATTTGGCTTTAATTTTCTTATTAAATTATGTGTCGATCGAAATTATAGCTCTTCTCAAAATTTTGAAGTTCTTTAATTTATATGATAAGATTATTTTTAAATTAAATTACTTAAAATTTACTGAATTTGAAGTATATATATACACTAAAAATAATATATTATTTTGATTTTGACCCTAAAATTATAGGCCAAAACAGCAGACTGTGATAAATTGTGCTCCCTAACAGATAATGCAAAACGCGTATAGTGAAACCATATATAAAATCTGCATATTGTGATATATATATATATATATATATATAATCTACATATGTTACTTGTAATCAACAAAACTAAACCCTTTACAATGTTAAAATACTAGCGTTGATTAAAAAAAATGTAATAAAGAAATATCTTGACAAAAAAAATATGTTCATCACCCAAAACAAGTAATAAAGAAATAAAAGCATGCATATCAAAAAAAAAAAAAAGGTAATTTTTTTTTTCAAACATGAGGACAGTGCCCCGAAAGCAAATTAAATTATTATGATGATTTTTAATAGTTGACAAAAAGCGATTTTATTTTAAGTTAAGTTTGAATTTGAGTTCTAATATATGCAATCATGCTAAATTAGTTGTTGAAAGACCTTTATTATTCTTGTGGTCTTAGCTTATTCAAACTGAATTAATTAGAGTTTTAAATACGAGTGATTTATAAAAAAAAAAAATTATGCCCTTAGAATTGCTAGGATTTCGAAAAAAATTATTAAAGCCGTAACAATTTGATTACATGCATAATATTCAAGTTAAAAATGTAATTAAAGAGATGAGATATAGAACCGTCTTAAAACTAGGTTAAATTAATTTTATTCTCTAATTTTGCAGTGGATGGCCGTTAAAAACTTAAAATCAAGCTTTAAATTCTTTGTAATGAGCTCTTTGCTTCTGTTATTGCTGCATGATATATAGCTTCCAAATGTAAAAATAAATAGAATAAATCTCAAGATCAACGATACACATATATATATAATAAGCCTAGATTAATGTCAGAGTAATCCAGCGGAAGTTAAAAGAATTAAGACAACCCTATAAGTAAAGAGATTTGATTATCTAGTTTTTTTGAAGTTATTGACCATTATAGAAAAGTAGGCCTTTTTCCATCGTCTTTATGGACTAGGAATAGTTGCCAAGTACCGAACCCCACTCAAACAACTGATAGGAGCAATGCAGCTTTCTCGTTCTCTGATTTTCCAATGTTATTTCCGAAGACTGACGAAGCAGTGCTGCTAACATCGAGGAAGAAAACGGGCATCCATGGAACAATAAATAACGTTTTAATTTATCATTCTCTTCATCCTTTTTGCTTTACAACCCTTTACTTAGTTTTTTTCATGATCACAATCAACGTACGTGCAAAGCAAGACTCTGTAGTTTGGTAGCTACAAGATTATGGATATTGAGTTATATATAATTTTTTAAAATTAAAGATATATTCATATAAATTTTTTTTTATTGCGATCGAGACCCATCTGATGCGATACGGGATTTGGCCATTTGACCTAGCATGCTGGGACGATATAGATTTTGGTAAGTGCATACATGTTATTTACAGATTGTGAAATTATTAATATGAGTTTAGAGTTTAGAGTTTAGATTTAGATTTTAGACTCAAAATTTCATATATATAGAATTTTTTTACGAGTTCTATTTAATTTTGCACTAAAGGGTTTTAAAAAAAAAGACATTTAATTATTAATCCTATAATGTTTAGAAAAAAGTTAATTACTGTATATATTATATAACTTTTTTAAGTTCTTTTTAGGGAAAACATAATTCGATCAAAATTAAAGAAAAATGCTTATTTTACATTTAGAGTAATTTTTTAAGGCGACCATAAATACAGTTTTTAAAAGTTTGATTAAAATAAAAAATTCTTCTAAATTTATAAATAACCAGTCAAATTATAATATTTTTAAAAATTAAAAAAAATTTATAAAAAAATAACAAATATCATTTTTTTTTTTCAATCTCAGCAGTAAAGTCCTAATCAATTATTGTTGGACTGAGCGCTTGAAAAATTGCAGGTTTGAAAAAGCTTCTGCTGGAAAATACCATGGAAAAGAGTTGGAACCTAGGCGTCAGAAAGTGATAGCTAATTAATTTTCCATGCACTTCCTTGGACTTTAATTAATTTCCAAAATATTTCTATCTTCAAAGATGGCTTTTTTATTTTTGAACACTTCAATGATGGTTTTTGTGGAACGTAAATTGCCACATTGATATTGATTGATAATACATAGGTACACAGGTTCATGCATTTTTGGGCTTGTTACATTCACAGTTGTTTCCACTAATCAGATTTTATAAATTTACCTCTTTAATTTATAAATTAAATTATTTTAAGAAAATAAATCAATTATTCTTTTATAAAATTAAAGAAATATCTTGATAACAAAATAACACAAAATAAGAGTAGAATTAAAAAATATCAAAATAAAATTTTATCACTTTAATATAACTTTTTTTAATTTACAACTTAACAATCTATACGCTTCATTTATTGGTTTTAATTAACTATAAATTGACTATCTAATATTTAAATGAGTTTAATTAAAAATAAATCAACAAAATTTTTGCAACAAATAAATATTTAAATTCCACAATTGAATTAAATCCCATAAAAGGTAAAAATAACTGAACGAAGAAAGATTCAAAATTTTATAAAAATTAAATAAAATAAATAAATTAAAAATATGTAATTATTAAATAAAAAAATAAAAAGATATAATAAATGACTGTCATTGATCTAAAAGACGGCTAGAGTTTTTTTTTTTTTAATTTAAGATTCGATTAAATTGATTATTTTTGACATCCTAATTTACTCAAAACATTATTTATAAATAATTTTCATCTAATTTAAGTACCTATAATTTTGTTTTAACTTATAAAAGAATCATTTAAACACTCTAAGTAATATAAAAAGTGTTGATAAATTCTATTTCTAGTATTTAAATATTTAGATGATTATTTTGTAAATTAATAATGTAACCTGACAAAAATATTAAATATAGAAATTTGCATACCTGCATTTATACACTTAAATCTCCTCCCACACGGTGATAATAATTTTTTTTTTTTAAAGCCACATAGTAATAATGATGCTGTGTGGTAATATATTTTTTGGGTGGAAAATCTACACACACACACATATATATATATATATATATATATATATATATATATTGTCTTTTAGTAAAGAAAAACACATATTCTTAAACATATTTTCCATCACAAAGAAATTATCACCAAGTGGTCCATCATGCCTTGCCCAATTTGTGATGCTTGTGTTTACCAATTGCGATATTAATTTTGTTGCATTAATGTTAACAATGCACGCCACAAACGACTTATGCTGCCATCAAATGTGAATGCATTTGTTACAAGTTCAAATATATGGCTCTCCAACATTACTCAATAACCAAATCTGTTGAAATTGACAGTGATTGTGTTTGCATATGGTCATCTTCTACCAGCCAAAATCGATAAATATATTTGATGAATAATTATTTTCTGAAGTTTTAACTCATACTGGTCTTTTGAATACTACAAAAAGACTCATTTTTATATTAAAATAATAATATTATTTTTATATTTAATTTTAATCTATTTAAGTGTACATATATATTTTTTCACTGATAAAATTATTTATCTTTTCTCTGTATTTCCATTGAAAAAAAAAAATTTTGTTGATTCAAACTAGCAATAATAGAAAAATTAATATAAATTTACTAAAAACTATAAAAGATAAATTAACATTCAAGTTAATAGCATAATAAAATGACTTAAACCTACAAATTTGATAATATTATAGTAATTAAAATACCTATAATTTCAGTTTTACAATATACTGATAATTATAATCTGATTTGTTGTTTCTATTTGATTGAATATATTTTGTCCGTATGAATTAATCACCCACACACAAATTAAAAGTCGTAACAAGATACTGGAAAATAAAATGTTGTAATGAGATGACGAAAACCAAACGCCGCAACAAGAAAATGAAATCACAAAAAATAAAATAAAACTTAAATCTATGTGAAATAATCATTTATTTAAAAAATAAATAGATAAAAAAGAAGTGTAGAAAGGTGATTTTAGACCAAGAATGACTCAAAATCACCCCTCCTTACTTAAGGAAGATGGGCAGTTAGAAAAGAAAGAAGTAAAAGTTGAAAGAAAAAAAGGCTGAAGTTTTTCTTTTAATGTACCTCGGTAGCTAAATAATTTTTATTTTTAACATCAAAATTAAGTCAAAACATATTTATTTAAAATTGATACTACTCCAATAGGAATAAGTAATCACACTATATTAATTGTGATTTATCATATTGATATGAAATTCATTTTACTAATTGTTATTATTCTAATACAGCTTATGTAATATGTATTGTAATGATTATAATTTATGATACTAATACGCACTTAATTTTATAATTGGCACTGTACTAATGCAATTATTATGTAGTTGGCATCCACCAATTGGGTTTACCATATCAATATTAACTTAATTTTTTGGCATTGCACTTCGAATGAGACCTGTCATGTTAAAATATATTTTTTAATGAGATTTGATAATTATAATTCTTGAAAGACTTGTAAACAACACATATATGTATGTATATACAACACACACTAATATAGTTTTAATGATATTTAATAATTGAATCTATATTAATAAGATAAACCCATATTGGAGTAATACCAATTCTAAATTAATATATTTTAAATTTGTTTTTATGTTAAAAATAAAAATTATTTAGATGTCATAATTATTTTTACAATAAAAATGTATTAATTTAATAAAAGTTGAATGAATTTTAAATTATTTTATGACTTTAGAATTTAGAATTTTTCAATTTTGTCCATTTAATGGTAAATTAAGCAGTAAGGATGTAATAATTTAATAGAGTAAAACTTAAGAAATATTTAAATTAATTACTAAAAATACGGGGATATAAATTTAATTTCATTGATGTTAAGTAATTAACTCTTAATAATATAGCAGTAGAAAAATAAAATAATTCTTAAAAAATTCATATTGAAATTAGAAAAGTCAATTTTTTCTTTGAACAACACTAGAATAGTCACTTTAAAACTCAATATTTGCTAGCAGCTAAATAAATTGGAAAATGTTATTAAATATAAATTTTTTATTTTTTAATTTTTCACTACTCTAGTTATAAAAGTTATCACTTTGGCATCATTTTAACATAAAAATATAACACTAGACAATTTGTTTTTTTTCTCATCCAGGTTATCTTCATTTTCCCTTCAATGCTTCTGGTGTTTTGATATCAAAAGAAGAATGGTGACTTTGCCTTAAGAAAAAACTTAGAAAATTATTAAATTAGGATAAAAACGATTATGTAATTCAGGCTAAGAGTAGTTTTGAATAAAAAATATTCAGAAGGAATGAATAATGTCTTTTGGTTCGAGCAACAACTAGTAGTAAATAGTTTACTTTTTTAAAAAAATTTTAAATTCAAGTTATAGGTATAAGGATAAGGATATTAAAATTTCTTTTTTTTTTTTTAATGAATTCATTTGATCGATTCATATTGAACAAAATTTCTGTAAATTTCAGATTGAATTAAACAAAATAAAAAAGTGGTGACTGGTAGCTTTCAGTCAAATTCATAGGTTAAAGAAGAGGTCACATTAACAACTTTAATATCTCCAAAAGGAAATCTATAAATTTTCTTTATTAGATTGATTCAAATACCAAAATGATTCATATAAGATTTTGTAAATAGCTTATGATCTATTAATAGTAAAAAAAAAAAAAAACTAAGAATCTTGTTAATAATATGTGACAATAATAATATAATTGAAAAAGATATTTGTAGTAGTTCGCTATACGAAACATGGTATAAAATTATCAAAAAACCACAACAACTCAAATGATACTAAACTATGCCCATGGAGATAATATCGTTTTTAAAAAAATTTATATTATTTTGCAATCTGCTATATACTGTTCAAGTATTGAGCCGCTGCATATATCACTTCTCTAATATAATAGAGATATTTACAAAAATATCTAATTTTTAAATGTTGTTAATAAAAATATCTTAATTTTTCATTAATTACAAATTTATTCTATCATAATTATAAAAATGCCTTTTGTATTTTAAAAAATGCACCAATATTTTTTTTATTTCTTTTTGATTTCTCTACATTTTTTTATTTTTTTATTAATTTCTTAATAGTTTTTATTCTCTTCTTTTTATTTTTCTCTTTTTTACCCTTTTTGTAAACTTTTATTTTATCTTTTTATCTTTTTTTATTTTTTCTCATTCCCTTCTTTTTTTATTTTTTATTTTCTCTTTCTTTTTTCTTTTTCCTATTTTTTATAAATTTTTATTTTATCTTTATTTTATTTTTAATTTTTTTACTTCCTTTTTTTAATTTTTTATTTCTCTCTTTATTTTTCTTTTTTTTAAAGTACTTTCCTTAATTTTTCCTTTTTTTTTTATTAGTGAAGCATTAGCCAATATATTTTTTGGGATTTTATTTCATAAATTCTTCACGTGGGTTATAAGAATACACAAAATATGATGATGAAAATATAAATAACTTATATGCAACAAATTTTCTATACATAATTGAAGTTCTTAATGTGTAAAAGACGTAACATTCATTATAATTTAACCAACATGTCTATTTCTAAAAAGCAATAATAGAACTTTAGGTAAAGAAAATAAAGTCATAATTTAAATTTCTAATGATTCTAAAATAAGATCAATTTTATCAATATATTTCAGGCACGAAAAATATAATTTTAACATTTTTAAGGTTTCAAGTAGTCTAATGTGTTTGAAAAATACAAAATAATGTCTTATAACTTCAAATCAAAGAACCAATCCTGAAACAGATCATAACTTAATTTAATAATATGTAAGTTAACGAAAGATGAAGATGAGTGTAGCGAAAATGACAGAGCACTTGCTTAGCATGTGAGAGATATAAAAATTGATACCCCACATCTCCATTTTTTTTATTAGGTAGCATGTATTTGATATTGTTACTTTTTGGTTTACTTTTAGTTTCTGATCTTATTTTAAAAATGTAGAGAAAGATGAATGTGTTTTTGGTGCTTCTAATTCTAATTTATGAGATGTTATTAGTTGTAAAAAAGGTGCTTATGACTCATAATTTGTTGAAACTGTTGGTGGTGGTGATGAGTTAAAAGATTTATTTTATTAGGTAGCAAGTATTTAATTTTGTTGCTTTTGGTTTACTTTTTCTTTTAGTTTTTGATCTTATTTTAAAAGTGCAGGACAATGTAGATGTGCTTTTGGTGTTTTAGTTCTGACTTAGGAGATATTGCTAGTTGTGAAAAGGGTGTTTATAATTTAGAGTTTGTTGAAACTGTTAGTGGTGGTGATGAGTTAAAAAATTTCTTTTATTAGGTAGCATGTATTTAATTTTGTTGCCTTTTGGTTTACTTTTAGTTTTTTATCTTATTTTAAAAGTGCAGGGAAAGGTGGCTGTACTTTTAGTGCTTTTAGTTTTGATTTAGGAGATGTTACTGGTTGTAAAAAAGTGCTTATGATTCAGAGTTTGTTGAAACTATTGATGGTGGTGATGAGTTAAAGGATTTTGTTGGGATACGTTTTGTTTTATTATTTTTGTATCATTTTGGTTTCTATTTGGTTTCTGATACTTTGTTTTGTGTTTTTATTTTAAAGGTGATAAGAAATTGTCTGAGGATATTGATTTTAATTCCAATATTAAAGATAGTTTTGTTAAAGATGGAGATAAAGAGTTGAAGGACTCTAATTTGGTGTGTTTTTTTTTATATATACTAAGTTAGTATCTTTTTGGTTTCTAATTTTGCTTTTTATAATGTTGATAATCTTTTCAGTGTTATTTATTCTACTATAAAAACTGCTTGTGGTTTGAGTGGAGGTTTATGTTTTTATTTTTTGTGTTTTGTTTATATTGACTTTTTTTTTTGTTTGAATAGACTATTGAAAAGGATGATTATGTGTCTCTTTATAATTAATTTAATGTTATTGGTGGACAGAGTTTTAAGCATGCTTCTATGGTATTTTTTTTAGATCTTTTATGTGTGATTTATTTCTATTGCTTTTTGGTTTATGTTTAGTTTTTGATATTATTTTATATATGCAGATAAAAATAATAATAATATGAATACAAATACATCAATCCAGAGCAATTTTCAATAAATTATTTAGCTTAATGACTGTGCAAATTTCAATTCAAATAGAATCCTAAAATTACATGCATAGCTGAAAAATTGAAAAGTATAGATAGCCTTCAACTAGAATTGTTTGAATCTAAGGACAAACAAGCTAATAATAAGAGTGAAGAAAACAAAGTTATCCAGAAATCAACATATTTAAATTACATAAAAGATCAAAATTCATAATTAAAAAAATCTCAAATACAAAATTCCAGATACAAAGATCAATTATCAATAACAATAACAAAAATGAATATAAAATAATGAAGGCAACCCATCAAATAAGAGCACTAGAAGATCTGAATTACTACAAAATTGAGCGTACCCATAAAAAAAAATCAATACGAATTCATCACTAAAGCGAAATTAAGACAACCTAATTAACTAGAATCCACAAAAATCAACATAATCATGATTTGAAATTTATAAAAAAAACAATAAAATAGAGGTTTTGAATAATCAAAAGAAAAAAATGACCTGGAAGATCCACTTGTTCATGATAATAACAGTAACCCCACCATTGAAGAATAGCGAGCAGAGATCTAAACACAGTCCATTGAAATAACACACTCTCTTCCATCTTTGTATCTATGTCATTCTCTCAATTCGCTTGCTCTTAAAAATTAAAGAAAAATAAATAAAACCCAGATCTCAAAAAACTCTAGAATTCAATACTATTTCACTATCGCACCTATTCTTAGCCCACTTCAAAATGGGCAAGCAGCAGATCATAAAGAGGCACAAAAAGGGAAACATTGATTTTTTTATTCTTGCTGAATTTTTTCTTTTTTTCTTGGTTGTTGAAATCTTGTTTTTGATTTTTTTTTTGAAATCATGGTGATGTTTGTTTTTGTTGTTTTAATTTGAATAAGAGATTGATAATAGTGGTTGACGCGAGGGAGGTAGAGTTGGGCTTGATTTTATAAAAAATTAATGAAGGTTCATTTTTGAATAAATTAAGGATTTTTTTGTTGGATTTTTGAAGAATGATATATGTGTTTTTTGGAGAAGAGAATGAATTCGATTTGGTTTTTTTGGAGAAGAAATCAATTTTCATTTAATGTAGAGTGATTACAGGTGAGGGAGGAGGATGAAGGAAGTGTTTTTGAGCTAAAAGAGAGGTATTGCAACTGAGGAAGCGTGTTTTGAGCTGAGAGTGAATATAGCGTAGACGCGTAATTAAAATTTACAAAACAAGCAGACGCATAAATTTAGAAAATTTAAAATATTTTCATTGTTTTACTTTTATTTTGGGTATTTATGAAAAATCCCCAATATAATATCCTAATCCTCAATCCATAGAATTGCAACACATGATTCTCAAGGTGAAACTGAATGGCTAAAAGCCTAAAATTATAGAGTTACTCCAACATACATCACATGTAAACTAGTTAGCATATTTTAAAGTTGAAATTTAGTCAAATAATACTCCTTTTTCACATGCACGGTGCTTAAAACATGTGGTAAAATATTTTATTACGGATTAAAACTTTTAGTTGAAAATATAGTTGGATTTTTCAACTCCTAATTCTCCCGTTTCAAGTTAAGAGAATTACCCATATCCGGTTAGTTGTTAAAAAAAAAAAAAAAGAATGGACCAGAATTTCCCCATTCAAGTACGCAACAATTACCCTTTCCCAGTTGCTTGCATGTAAAGACGTGTGTTTAGACTTTGCCTCTGTTTTCTTTTCTTTCCTCTATATAAAGAAACAGAGTCTCCTCCGCGATACCTACGCGACTACCATTTCACGTTTTACTCTTTTCACATTTGCCTTTATTCAGAAGCCACTGTAATATTTTCCACCTAAATTTCCGGAAGAAAATTCCGGGTAGAGGAGAAAAAGAAGAAAAAAAATACTCTCAAGTCTCTGGTAATGTCCCAACTCTGAAGTCCTCTCACATGGTTGTTCTCGGCCATGACTTGGTTGATTATTAATGCTTTTCAAAAATTATAGCAAAAAAATTCTTGTTAGAAGATGAATGAGAGTGTTATTACTTGAAAGAGTGAATACATATGGATGAAAATTGTTGCTAATTAAAGCATTTCCTTGTAGCAGAAATGGAGCACATCAAAACTCCATTCAGAGGCATCATAAAAGATGTTAACGGTAGAACATCGTGTTATGAACAAGATTGGACTGGTGGCCTCCGCTCAGGGTTCAGGTACCCTTTTCTGTATAGCTTCCAAATGAACAAACTCAAACTGCCCAAATGATGGCTATTGATGATTGGTTTTGTTTCTTTTTAATGGCAGAATATTAGCTCCCACAACTTATATTTTCTTTGCTTCTGCTCTTCCTGTTATCGCCTTCGGCGAGCAACTTAGTAGGGATACAGGTTAGTTCATTTCCGTTTGCTTTCATTTTTTGTTCTTTTGGTTATTTGAGCTTCAACTGGATTCGAATTCGAGGCCTCATAGTTCTGGAGATGGCTCCATTACGGCTGAGCAAAAGCTCATTGGTTTGCACCTTTTTTTCATAACTGACTTGGTTGATGAGTTTTAACTTGTGTGTATTTACTGTTTGAAGATGGAAGCTTGAGCACAGTAGAAACATTAGCTTCTACTGCTCTGTGTGGTATCATGCACTCGATCCTTGGAGGGCAACCTCTTTTGATATTAGGGGTTGCAGAACCAACTGTCATTATGTACACTTACTTGTACAACTTTGCTAAAGGAAGAGAAGATTTGGGGCAGAAGCTCTTTTTGGCTTGGGCTGGATGGTGTGTCAAAATTGACTTGTTTCTGTTTTTAAAATATTGGCTTACAAAAATAATCTGGTATTGACTCTTCTTCTTTGATGTTATTTTTGCAGGGTATGTGTCTGGACATCCCTTTTGCTGCTGCTTCTCGCGATATTCAATGCTTGCACCATAGTCAACAGATTTACAAGGGTTGCAGGTGAACTTTTTGGCATGTTGATTGCTGTGCTGTTCATTCAACAGGCTATTAAAGTAAGTCCAATGGATACAATCATATGTACTGAATTAATGTAATGATAAAATAGTTAACATGTGGTACAATGTTTCGGTGACAGGGAATGGTAAGTGAGTTCAAAATTCCCAAAGCTGAAGATCCAAAGTTAGAAAAGTATCAGTTTCAATGGCTTTACACAAATGGATTGTTGGGTATAATTTTTACATTTGGCCTCCTTTACACTGCACTTAAAAGCAGAAAAGCAAGGTCATGGTGGTACGGCACAGGTTTGTGAAGCATATTTTCTGTAACTTTGTGCTGAATATTTGCTATATTGAAACTTAATAGCCTTTACAAGTATGATCTGAAAAATTTGCACAATGTTCTACAGGCTGGTTTAGAAGTTTCATTGCAGATTATGGGGTTCCCTTAATGGTTTTGGTGTGGACTGCACTTTCATTCAGTGTGCCAAGCAATGTTCCTTCTGGCGTTCCAAGGAGGCTCTTTAGCCCTCTTCTTTGGGAGTCTGCATCTTTGCACCATTGGACTGTAATCAAGGTAATGGAATTTGATATTATTGCCTGGTTTTGCAGGCTTTAGATGCTTGATGCTAATAAAGTGTATTATGCATAATCAAATTTCAGGATATGGGAAGTGTTCCTGCACCATACATATTTGCAGCCTTTGTTCCTGCTGTGATGATAGCAGGACTCTATTTTTTTGACCACAGCGTTGCGTCGCAGCTAGCACAACAGAAGGAGTTCAATCTTAAAAATCCTTCTGCATATCATTACGACATCTTGCTACTGGGATTCATGGTACAGGACAATACCTTACATGTTAAGGTTGGCTGCTTTCAAATTTTAATCCTCCAAGACTAATATTCATCATTATTGTTAAATGGTTTCAGACTTTGCTCTGTGGATTGATTGGACTACCTCCTTCTAATGGAGTCCTACCTCAGTCTCCAATGCATACAAAGAGCCTTGCTGTTCTCAAAAGACAGGTAAATAGATGATCTCAAACACAAATTGGTAACTTATAATTGAGTATCACGCTCACACTGGATGCTAATAAAAAATCTGATCGAGCACCTGCAGTTGATTCGGAGGAAGATGGTGGAGAGTGCCAAGGAAAGCATCAAGCAGAAAGCCAGCAACTCTGAAATATATGGCAAAATGCAAGCTGTTTTCATAGAGATGGACAGTAGTGCTAGTCCTGCTGTAAGTCAATGTGCCTTGTGTAATTTTTAGTAGCATTACACTTTTGTAGTCTTCTTATTGAGCAATGATTATGTGCAGACTACAATAGCTAAAGAGCTGGAAGACTTGAAGGAGGCAATTATGAAAGGGGAAACCAAGGGAGAAATTACCACAGATGCATTTGATCCGGAGAAGCATATTGATGCATTCTTGCCTGTCAGAGTGAATGAGCAAAGAGTAAGCAATTTATTGCAGTCTTTACTTGTGGCAACATCAGTATGTGCTATGCCTGCAATAAAGCTGATACCTTCATCAGTCCTCTGGGGCTATTTCGCTTACATGGCCATCGACAGTCTGCCTGGAAACCAGTTCTGGGAAAGAATACTACTTCTCTTCATCACGCCTGGCAGGCGCTACAAGTAAGCTTTGTTTCTCATTGTCATTGCATTTAACAATCGGATATATTGATGATAGATAATTGCTTTTGACAGAGTGTTGGAGGGGGTTCATGCTTCTTTTGTGGAGTCAGTTCCTTTCAAGTACATTGCTACGTTCACCATCTTTCAATTGGTGTATTTCCTGGTCTGTTTTGGTGTGACGTGGATTCCAATTGCTGGAATTCTTTTCCCTTTACCGTTCTTCATTCTGATTGGTATAAGGCAGTACATTCTTCCTAAGCTATTTAGTCCACATCATCTTCGAGAATTGGATGCTGCAGAATATGAGGAAATTGCCCGCGCCCCACGGCTATCTCTCAGCCTCTCTTTCAAGGTATATGCTACATTTTTTCATAGCGATTCTTGCTTACGCCCAGAGTATTACATCAAATTAACTATTGGATGAGTTACACATACTCCGAGTATTTCACACTTGGTCAATAAAAATGTAATATGCTATGTGTTAAAATTTAACTGTTGCATGTATTACATTTGAAGCATGCAAGAATTTTCTATTTTCCTATCTCTATTTCTCGAGTGTTGAGGACAGTTATCTTGGAATTAGTATTAACTCTTTGCACATCATCAGGAAAAAGAAGCAGATGGTCCAGGAAATGAGGAAGGGAAAGTGGAAGTGTGTGATGCTGAGATTTTAGATGAGCTAACCACCAGCAGAGGGGAGTTCAAAGTTAGAACTGTAAGCTTCCAGGAGGAAAATCGCGGTCAGGTATGATTTATGATCTGAATCCATTGATGCATCTTAGCATATACATACGGAATTTTTTGGCATGTTAACATAATGTGTATATGGTCATTACTATCAGGTATATCCTGAAGAAAGTGTGCAACAAGAGTGAGAGTTACTCAGTTCATGATGCGAAAACAGATTTGAAAAGAGTTCCATATTAACAGTCACAAGAGGAAAGCTTTTGATTTTTCACAAGACAAAATTCTGGACATCGATGGTGATTGTTTAGCCTTGACCACAGTTTTCTGGTCCAATTCTGCTGAACTTGTGGTGCTTAGCCGTGACATATTTTTGAAGATTGCAAACTCACCATAACAGTGATGTACTAGCAGGTGATGATGGTGAGACTAGGGCAATCCCAACCCACTTGTTATCTGGCTTTGAACTTCAAATATTTCTACATAATTTTTACGTTGCTTTTATTAGTCCACGAATTAATGCTACGGTTCAGCTTTTTCTCATGATTCTTGCATGGTTGGATATTATACACCAGTTTTGGGTTTGTTGTGTTGTGTAATTAGTTTGTTGGCAAATTCCCCATGAAATAAAATCTGTGAAGAGTGGCAACGAGGAGTAATTTCTCTTTAAAAGTATTCTTATGTAATCCATTTATAATAAAGTCATGTGATAATTTTCAAATGTTTTATTTATTTTTTATTCATTATTTCTTAAATTCATTTCTAACTATGTATAATGCATATAATTTTAGTTGACGTATCATTTAGTTTGAAAATATTTTTATTGTATAAATTAAAAAATAAAAAATTTTGATTTATTGTTGTCAAATAATTTTTCATTATTTTATTTATTTTAGAAAATTTTGAAACAATAATAAAAGTAGCTTTTAAAATTATATAGTATTAAAAGTTTAAAACAATAACTGCTGTAATATAATATATATATATATATATATAAATTGTCATTATTCTCGCTTCAAAAATTTTAAATATATATCTATATATATATATATAGTTTATGTTTGTAATTACGAAAAAAGAAAGGTTAAAAAGATCAAACACATCATAATCCAATGACAAATATTGGGGGAATTCCTCGAAGCAACTCTGTTTTGCTTTCTGGTCGACAATTAACATATATATATATATATATATATATATTATATTCAATTGCAATTCATTTATTACAGATAGCAGATTCTTCCCACCTAGCAGGCCACCACTACCATCTCCTTTTCACTCATATGACGAAGTATTTTCCGTCATAACTCAATAGAACTATCTTTCTCCACTATATTTACCGTGTATTTGGAGAATTTGTATGCATATAAAATACAATGTTGAGCCAGAGATCCTTTTGTGAGTTCCCAGCCATTGGTTATTATTGAAGGTGTTCCAAAAACTTTTATTATCAAATTAATTTGTTAATTTAGGTAAAATTTTTCAAGACTAATTTTGTGTCATTCTCCATTTCTAAACACACAATGCTTTTACTAGCAACTCTTATCCGTTATTATTTTTCATATGTTAGATCTAAATTTTATTGAAATGTAGGATGAGAAGCATTCTTTTTGTCAAACTTCAAGCCTATACTCAATAATTGTTCCATCGCTATTTGCATTTCATTCAAGTAATAATTGGCAACAAAAGTACATTTTTGATATTTTATTACCAATAATTTTATTAGATAAAATAATTTATTATTGCCAATTTTTGAAGCATACAATTCTTCAAACTTGTTTCATAATGCATGTGCATAAATCTCATTATAAATGTGAGTATATACAATATCTTTCAACGATCTACCAATTATACCACTCAAATGCACATTCCTCATTTGTCCTATCATTAAATTTTATCATGATAAAAATTAATAAATGCAACTTCATTATAAATAAGCAATTCTTCATTTTATTTCCTCACATATGATAATTTATGCCATAAATTATATTGATAATTTTGCTAGTTTTAACTAAGTAGTATACTAGCAAAATAGTCTAAAATTAAGAAAGTTGACCTCAAAATTAGAATAAAAATCTCTTACTTTGGTAAAATCATCACCGACTTCAAAAATAAGAAAATAATAATAATAATATGATCAAATGAATTATACTCAAGTTATTGCAGACAATGCCCAAACAAGAATCAATAGCTCTAATGTTTAGACATGCAAGTTGTGCGATTGATGTGTCATGAATTGAATCCCTTTTATAAAAGAAGCGCATTCCCTCTAATGTTTTCAATACTTTTCTCCCTATCTGCCTTTTTTTCAGTCATTGTTTATCCATCTTCTTTTAGTTTTTCTTCTGGTTTGGGTGGCTGACCAAAAACCACCCAAAAACCTAACTTTTTGTTGCCTTTTTCATATATCTCTTAGTTTGAGTTTAGATCTCAACCTAGTATGGGTTATATCCCATTTTATAGTTGTTTGAAAAGAGAAAAAAATCAACAAAGCAAGAAAATAGCAAAACAAATTGCCAATCCATGTAAGACTGATGATGCCTCACTCTGTGCAAAGAACTAAAAGAGGAAGGACAATCTCAGACTATGCAAAAGGAGGAGCCTATTGGGCGGAGGCTAAGCTCTTTACTTCTTCTGTTTAAGTTTTAAATATTTTAGCTGTAGTTTTACTAGTTGATAGTTGTTTATTCCATTTTCCTTAGATTTTATTTCTCTGTTTAATCACTTGATTATTTTAGTCATGTCTAGATCTCAAAGCGGTTTGATTGAGGTATTACCATGACTAAGCAAGTGATTACTCAGGAAATAATCTCAGATGGATCAGTTAGAGATAGGCTAAAGTAAGCCCTCATTTTGTTCTTCATTTTGGTTAGCACTTCCTGAATTTGGTCGGTTCTTGTGTCATAGGAAAATATGCCTAAGGAGTTTTGACACCATAGCAAGAGGTTTTGAAGACATACATTCTCCCAAGCTTAACTATAGTATGTAGGAATACTATAGAATATTCTAGAATAGGCTAAACTAAGCTAGAGTTGTGTGGAATACTATAGCATGTTGTAGAAGTGTGTAGAGAGTGCTAAAGGCATGTAAGGGAAGCTAGTAGAATTATCTAGACTTGGAGTGTCTAGAACTCTCCATGGGAGGAGAGGAAGGGAAGCTTCCTTAAGAAAACCAAGGGAATATTCTAGAGAGTTCCCTTATGGAGGTGGAATAGTAAGGAGGTGAGAATAGTACCCAACCCTTTCCTATAAATACATCCACTCCTCATTTGTACAAGTAAGTAAGAGAGCCTTATAAAGCCATAGGAAGCATACTTTCTTGTAGCCATTCTTGTTTATTAATATAGTGAAAAGTAAGGTTCCTTTACATATAACATTTGTGCTACCTTTTCCTACTTAAGCATACACTTTTGCTAGTGGGTGTGCTAGCTTTCCAAAGGCAAGGCACGATCCTAAAATTATGGGTAAGGAGGCTTACTAGCATACTTGCATGAGTCGAATGAAGTATTGTTAGGCTGCACGTGGGCAAAGGTTTAGGATTAATAAAACTCACGTGACAGTTGGTATTATAGCTCTTGGTTGAGTTCAAGGATTTGGGTTGCCTTTTTTGAAAGTGTGTGTTGGAGTGTTAGCACAAGAGAATAGCAGGTTCGGGTGAGCAAGCAACAAGCCAAGCATAAGGTGCAAAGAAGGGTGGATGAGAGAAGTCTCGTGACGTACTAATGGCCATGGAGGAAAGGTTAGTTAAGGTAGAGACCACCATATCCGAATGGAGGGATAAAATCAAAGACATAGACCAACTCATTATGGAGCTCGAGTCCAAGGGTGGTGATGAGGAGCTTCGAGGGGAGATGCAAGGTGCTTTGAATGAGGTTGTGGATAAGTTGTCAAGGGAAGACAAAACCTTTAAGGCAATGTTGTAAGCTTATAAGGAGAAGGTCGAGAAGCTTGAGATGGAGCTTAGCTTGGTAAAGGCCACGTTGGCAAGCGATGGGGGAGTCTAAGCTATGATTATCCATAAAGTGGATGCTCTTAAGCCAAAAGCCTATGGTGGGGTGAGTAATGCAAGGGAGATAGACAACTTCCTATGGAGCTTGGAGAGGTATTTTGAGGCCATAAGCATTATAGATGAGAATGCCAAGGTAAGGTCTGTATCTCTCTATATAAATGATGTGGCTACCATGTGGTGGAGAAGAAAGTGCGAGGACGTCAAGAGGGGGACGTGCACCATCACTACATAGTAAGATTTTAAGAGGGTGTTAAAGGCCCAATTCTACCCCAAAAATGTTAAAAACGAAGCAAGGGCCAAGCTTCGTTGCTTTCAATATAAGGAGGGGTATATACGAGAGTATGTCAAGTAATTCTCTGAGTTGATGTTGGAGATACCCAACTTAGGAGAGAAGGAGGCATTATTTAACTTCCTTGATGGATTGTCCCATTAGGCTAAGCAAGAGTTGGAGTGATGGGACGTCAAAGACCTTGTTACCGCGATGGCAATTGCCGAGAGCTTAATAGAGTTAAAAAAAAGGACTTAAAAGGCATAAGCAAGAAGGTCGAGTATGATGGCAATGGTGGGGGAGACAATAGGGAGTCGTCCAAAGATGACAAAGAGCGCTCCTGCCCAAGATATAAGGGATGAAGCAAGTGGAGGAGGGATGACAAAGAGGAGTCATCTAAAGCATGGAGCAAGGAGGACAAGGGTGAGTCTCCTAAGCCTAAACTTTCTTATTTCATTTGTACTGGGCCACATCAAGCATATGAGTGCCCCAAGCGAGGGAAGTTTGCGGCTTTAGTAAGAATGGAGGGGGAAAAGCAATGCGAGGGGGAGCTTGCTAGCATTACTCTCCTTGATTCCATTTAACCCAAGAGTGGAGAACAACATCGTGGCCAAATGTTGATCAAGACTACGGTGTGTGGGAAAACCTTAGAATCCATGATCGACACGGGTGCCAATGTGATCTATATGGCGAACGAACTTATCGATGAGATAGGCATGCCATATAGAAAGTCAAGTGGTTTAGCCAAAAGGGTGGACGACAAGATGTTCAAAATTGAGGGGAAGGCTCATGGAGTGGACATCGAGATTGGTCCGTGGCATGGCAAACTTGACATTTTGGTAGCTTCACTTAGTGGAATGAAGTTCTATTTGGGGATGGACTTCCTAAACGTGGTGAAAGTGATCATAGTTGCCTACACTAACACGATGTACTTTATGGAGGATGGCCAAATGCTACCCATACCTATCGAGAGGGAGAAGTGTCAAAACATAAGGATCTTTGACATACAAGTCTCCAAGGGTGAATCTCGAAAGGGACAAGGTGAAAAGGGTACAAAGATGCCTACGCAATGAAGGAACAAGTATAAGAGTAGGCGAAGGAGACCTACTTCACCACCAAGGGGTAAGGTGGATGATAAGTCCAAGACCATCCACGAGAGTGATATGGGTGGCACAAAGGCATCAAGGGGTGTGCCAAGGAAGGAAGATGTTTTTAAGGGTATGCGAAGGACTTCCCAAAGAAGCAAGGAGTGCATTGACGAGCATGATCTAAGGGGAGGATTAAATGAGGCAACCATGAGAGCACGAAAAGGTTATGACCAAGACAAGGGAGTTTTGGAAAATCATGGGAGGCATAAGTTGACTACTCAAGCAATATGAGTCAAGCGTGAGGGTCTTGACATGGAGGCTATAAAGGAGCTGCTTTAAGGATTGAAGAAGCTTATGAAGCTCTTGGAATTGCCAAAGCCTCATGAGCGATGAGGGCATCGCTATATTTGGTGGGGGAGAATGTCATAAGAAAATATGCCTAAGGAGTTTTGACATTATAGTAAGAGGTTTTGAAGACATACATTCTCTCAAGCTCAATTATAGTATGTAGGGATACTATAGAATATTCTAGAATAGGCTAGAATAAGCTAGAGTTGTGTGGAGTACTCTAGCATGTTGTAGAAGTGTGTAGAGAGTGCTAAAGGCTTGTAAGGGAAGTTAGTAGAACTATCTAGACTTGGAGTGTCTAAAACTCTCCATGGGAGGATAGGAAGGGAAGCTTCCTTAAGAAAGCCAGTGGAATATTCTAGAGAGTTCCCTTATGGAGGTGGAATAGTAAGGAGGTGAGAATAGTACCCAACCCTCTCCTATAAATACATCCACTCCTCATTTGTACAAGTAAGTAAGAGAGCCTTGTAAAGCCATAGGAAGCATACTTTCTTGTAGCCATTCTTATTTATTAATATAGTGTAAAGTAAGGTTCCTTTACACATAACATTTGTGCTACCTTTTCCTACTTAAGCATACACTTTTGCTAGTGGGTGTGCTAGCTTTCCAAAGGTAAGGCACGATCCTAAAATTGTAGGTAAGGAGGCTTACTAGCATACTTGCATGAGTTAGACGAAACATTGCTAGGCTGCATATGGGTAAGTGTTGAGGGTTAACAAAACTCACGTGACACTTAGTTGTAGCAGTCTTAGGCTGTTTGCTTTTCTTAGTGGAATTAATTTCCTTCAACAAAAAAAAGCTCTTATGCAACTTTTTGGGAATTTTAGAGTGTGTGCAATGGATAATTAATAATAAAACCAATAAAAATACTGCAAAATATAATAAAATAAAAATAACACTAATACTTAATTGATTCAACATTAACACCGATTAAAATTCAAAAATTCTTTCACTAACGAAATGCAATAATAAAAATTTCATTCACCCAAAATAATTTTCTTACTATTTTATTATTACTATATAAATTTTTTTTTATAAAATCTAAAGAATACTATAGGCGGCAGGGTTTAGCACGCACCCAAGTGTTTGGCGACCACGGCACTGTGTGGGCTCGAGGCCCACTAGGAAATATGATATAGGTCTTGGGCCTATTCGAAGATAGAGTCGCCACTCGGATAAAAGCCGGGACACACATATAGCAACTGGATCCCACGGAGGTTCCCAGAAGCCGTCATTAGAGATCGGGTTCGGAAACTGGGTATGAGCGTTTGAATGCTCACCCAACCTTACGGTTGGCCTCCGTTTGTGTTTTGTGTTTTATTACCATTTAATTATTTAATTATTTTCTCATTTACCACACGTTATAAAATTGCCTTCAGATAATTGCCAGATTTTATAATTAAGTCTGAGTTTGCACATTAGTCCAATTTCATGCCTTTAAGTCCCAAAAAATGTAGTAAATAAAATAAATAATAATTTACAACCATACATTCAAAATTAGATGGGGAAAGGGATTAAGGATTACAATTCTTTTTAGCTAAATAAATGAATAATATACAGAAAATAAACCAAACATATACTGAGAATAAACTATTAAAATAACATAAAAGTGGCAATATACAAAGGGGTAACTAGTAACAATGACTACTTGATGATAGAAACCATCAAGTAATTCCTACAAATAACACACGGTTAGCCCTTCCTTTCAAGAAAAAAGAAATCACAAATGACGATACTTATAAAAGGCCCTATAAAGAAAGGGTTTTCACATTATGGACCAAAAAACCATCAAATAATTAAGATAATCACCATCATGCAATCATACAGGCATATTTAAGGTTAAAGAAATGCAAACCAAAGCAGACATCACGACGAGTATGCAAGGAAAATAGAATAGAAAGCAACCTAAAACTGTCAATGAGGCGGTCGCCTCATTGATGAGGCGATGCCTCACCAACAGGGGGTCCCATTCCCTTGATGCGAGAACACAAGACACGCACAAAAAAGGGCCTTTTGGGGGCTTGCCAATGGGGCGACGCCTCATCGATGAGGCGATTGCCTCTGTGATGAGGCGATTGCCTCATTGGCAGCTGCCAAAGAGGCAATCACCTCATTACACTGAGGCGATGCCCCTTTGGCCCGGGCCTGCGCTGGGCCAGTCGAGCTTGGGCCAAATTTGGGTAGTTGGGCTAGGCTTTGGGTTTTTAAGTCCACTTTCCACTTAGAGATTCAGGCTTCATTCTCATGTCCAAGTTTCACATTCTCATCATCGGGCTTGACAATGGGTTGGTCAAACTGAGCAACCCTAATTCGTCCCCTAACACGAGCCGACCGAATCAGGTGTCTACAGTTTGCCCCCTGATTTTTGAAAAAATTGAATGCATGCAATGAAAATTTTCCAAAAAATCACATGTATAATAGTGAATAAACAATAAGATGAGCAACATACCTTACTCTCGGGTCTCACCTGAGAGATGAATCCTTCAATTTTGAAATATGACTATGATCTTTGGGTTTTCCTGTCCCGATCAGCCACTCATTAATATTTGATAGAGAAATTTGAAAACTACTAACCTCAGGTTTTCCTGGCCCGACCCTTACAACATTGGAATTCGATTCTCAGGTTTTCCTGGCCCGGTCTTTACAACACTGAAACTTGATTCTCGGGTTTTCCTGGCCCGATCTTCACAACACTGAAACTTGATTCTTAGGTTTTCCTGGCCCGATCATCACTGGGAATGTGGTTTTTAGATTTTTCTAGTCTAATTATCGCTCCTCTGAGGATACAGACTTCCAAGTTTTTCTGGCCCAGTTGTCCTTCGCTTCTGACTTCAGGGATACTACCCGAATAGTCATCTCGATCCTTCGAGCTTCGGGGATTCAAACTTGAACAGCCCTTTCTTTGAGCTTCAGGGATTCAAACCCGAACAACCCTTTCTCTGAGCTTTAGGGATTCAAACGGGAACAGTCCTTTCTTTGAGCTTCAGGGATTCAAACCTGAACAACCCTTTCTCTGAGCTTCGGGGATTCAAACCCGAATAGCCCTTTCTTTGAGCTTTGGGGATTCAAACCTGAATAGCCCTTTCTATGAGCTTCGGGGATTCAAACTCGAATAGCCCTTTCTCTAAAAACTTCATCTCAAAAATTCGTACTCTGAATTCCGCCTCCCTAGTACGCGGTGTTAATTTCCAACCATTGTTTCATTTTTTTTAAAGGAAAACCCTACTTCTTTGCTTGCTATAAAAACAACTTATTCCTTTTGTCCTTTCTCCCTTATATTTTTTTTATCACCTTTTCCTTTCCTCTCTTTTTCTTTTCCTTATACTTCTTGTACTCCTTGCATCCTTCCTTCTTTTACAGCCAATGGAGAACGAGAGAACACCCCCTGTACCTAGGTGGGATCGCATCCCGCCTCTCGTTAGTGCTTCTAGGAGCTTAGGATTGACCCGCGAAGACTCGATTCTTCTTTTGGCAGACCTAGGGTCCTGCATCTGCTCATTTGCGTCCGGAGAGGTTAGTACCCCATAATTTCTTGCAAAATTATGTTGGGTTAGTAATTAATCAAACATGATTATCAAGTCAAGACATTAATTTATTAAGCAAATGAGAAATCCATATTTAATCACTAGAAATCAGGAATTGTACCCGTCCCGCCTTACAGAGGCAATCGTCTCATTAATGAGGCAATCGCCTCATCGATGAGACGATCAGCTTCTGCGAAGAGGCGATAACATATCACCCTTTCACAGAGCCGAGCCAATAACCTCTCCAATGAGGCAATCGCCTCTGTGGTGAGGCGATCGCCTCTATGATGAGGTGATTGCTTCACCAACAGGGCAAACCGCACAGTCTAAAAGTGAATTGATTCTAAATTCCCTTTCTGAAGCCATAACATGCATAAATTTCACTTCCCTATTTATTATTTACAGCATGACGCTCATACGTTTAAGGGTGCCGAGAATTTTCATGGTGCTTGGGTCTTCTTCAGTGACTTGACTGACGAGCAGAGGGACCGAATTCAGGAGATGGGGTTTGAGGACTTCGTACTCTCGCTTCCATTCGAGTAAGGGCACACGGATTACCAACCACTGCATGCCCTAATGGAGAGGTGGTTTGATATGACCCACACCTTCCACCTCCCATTCGGGGAGCTTACTCTAGACCCGGTATCATTTGCTGCCATCATAGGGATTGCCTGTGCTGAGGATCCTGTTCCCTTTGATGCGAGTCTACATCAGCTATCTTCGGATAAGTCCGTATATATTGAGTGACTTTTAGGGATGACTCCTGACATGAAGGGGACTCATACCCTTAAATTGGACTCGATCAGGAGCTTCTACACTCGGGATCGGGCCGCAGCGATGGTTTCTCCTTTTGAGATTGACCAGGTGGTGCGGGCTTTTTTGCTCTACCTGCTCGGTACCACCTTCTTCGCTGACACTGCCAGCTCCATCGATCTAATGTTCCTATCGGCCCTTCGGGATCTTGACCAGATTCCCACATTCGATTAGGGTAGCTACGCCCTAGCATACTTGTACTGGAGCATGGATGAGGTGGTCCGAGGGGTTAGGAGGTTTTGCGGCTTTTGGCATGTTGTTCTAGTACATCATAATCCCCTTTTTCCTTTATCTTGTTCTGACCCCCACTACTTACATCAGTCTTCTCAACTTCTCCTATTTTATTTTTCAAGTCTGGGCTCTAGAGCTAGCGTTTCTTGTGGGCATTACCTGAGTGGGAGACCATTTCCCGGCCCTTGATAGGTGCGGTGCCAGCCGCGTCGTGAAGAGGCACCTAGAGCGAGTTCATATCCACAGATAGCACTTAAACTCCCTGACATAGGATGCGGTACCTATAAAGCACAAACCTTCATATTAGTAAATTATTCATATTCAATTTACTTACATATTGACAACTCTTTTCTTTTCAGATTTGGAACAATTTGTGGGGGTCCAAGGACACTTGGACCATTGAGATGACTCACTCCAGGCCCTTATCTCGGAAGAGGGTACTCTTTTGTGGCCCTGGGTATCTAGCTTGGTACTTGAGAGAGCAAGTCTTGAACTAGAGGGCAGGCGTTAGGGTTAGGCGGGTCCTCAGGTCCCCTTCTGACAGTATGCTTTGGGCTCATGAACTGGAGGGCGATGACCTCGCTCAGGCTATTGCAGGCTCACCAGCTGTGGATCACACAGTTCATATAAAGAGCCGGTATGCAGAGTTCATCTGCACCCACCTTCTGTTGACGGTCCCCTTTCAGGCCGCTTCTACCTCTCAGGTAAATCCTTGTAAGTTCCCCTTTCTATTGCGAATTGACTGTATTCTTAACATGTTCCTCCTGCTTTCATCTTCAGGCTATGCTTGTTAGGCCCATGGCCCTGGTTAGGTCTCGAGTGTGGGAGAGAGAGCCTTTGAGGCGTCGACTGGATCCGAGTAGGGAGGAGACTTCTGCAGCTGGCGAGGAAGCCAGACCGACTACTGCCCCCAGTTCTAAGTTTATCCCAAGTAGCTTCATCCATGTCCTCGACCCTCTAGCTCAATTTTAGGTTCCCCTTGGAGAGTTATCATGCCAGTTCTTAGCCTTGGACGAGGACCTGACCCCTGCATGTACCCCTGGTGGTGCTACTCACGTATGTTCTTTTCCTGACCTGCTATCTCTATAATTCTCAAACCAAATGTTAGTTCCAACATTTATTTCAATAATGCAGATTCTACTAGAGTAGGGCCTATATATGTATTGCATGATAGAGTCCTAAAGAGACTATATGTTGGAGGTCACCCAGCAGTGGAGGGTAAGAATTTCATTATTTTCTACATGTATGCATGCTTGCATGGTTTACTAACCTGTGATTTGTTTGAATAGGATCAGGATGAGGCTAGCAGGGTGAGGATCGCCACCCTCGAGCATCAGATTGATGAGGATGATGAGGACAAAGACAGGAGTGGCAGCGGCGCCGAGGGAGAAGATGACCCTGAGGGTACGGGATCAGATGCTTGACGTTCGAGGGTTAAAATTTGTGTAGTCTCTGAGTAGTGAACGTAAAATTTTAGTTTTAGAATTTATGAACAGAATGTTTTCAGAACTCAACATTTTCCTCGATTAAATTCATTTGTTTTGCTTTTCTCATTTCTTCATATGTGAGTTGATTCCAATGTTTGCATGCATAACTGTCCCACTATATTCCAACGACACCTGTTTAGACTGTGTGATTCAAAGAAACACAATCAGCCCATACTGCTGATGAGGTGATCGCCTCATTAATGAGGCGACCACCTCAGCAGCAGGCGGTCCTGCCCTTATAAAACCCACATTCCTGTGTTTGACTTAATTTTCAAATCCCCTTCGTCCTTGCCTTTCTTTTTCTTCCTCTAAGTGTCTCTGAAAAGCCACAAACATGATAGAATAAAGTCTGAGGTCCCTACAGTCAATTTTGAAAGGTTTGGACAACAAATCTTGGGCTGGGTTAGAGCCATTTCATCTCACAGTCTTCAAATCACTCCATACTAGGAAAATTAATTACCCTTTTCTCCATGCCATGGTTTAATTTTGGGATCCCTAGAAACACATTTTTTGGCTTAACACAATAGAAATATGTCCCCTACTGGAGGAATTCGAGGCAATTCTTGGCTATCATACAGATTCTGCTTGCCAACTTACAATTCCTGCTCTTAAAAAACCCAGATTCTCGCTCCATTCAGCAATAAATGGCACGTATGTTCAATCTTCCACCTCGGTCTTCCTTCCACTGTATCTCCAGCTCAGAAATTAAATTGGAGTCCCTCCTCGAAGTTATCATGATTATGGACAAAGGGGAAACTTACTGGCCCCGCATGTTAGCCCTCTATTTGTATGCTCAATTTTTGCTGGTTTCCCCCTCTGGGCATTGTAATATGAAGATCCTCTCCATCCTTGATCAAGTGGAGTCAGGGCTCAATCCCTTCCCTCTCATCTTAGCAAAAACCATCATTGGATTAGATGACTTCACAAGGATGCGGCGATTCTCAGGAAGCCCCTTCCTACTGGCGGTAAGTTTCCTATTGCCCCTCCTCTATTTCCAACTGCTAATACTACCTATACCTAAACATTTGCAATCCTGCAGATGTGGCTTTATGAAAAGCTGGGCTTGATCGAACCTCCCCAAGACATTAGGCATTATCAAGCCAAGCATTATCGAACAAGGAAACTACATCCCGTCCTTGTAGACATTCGTGGATGGCTATCAATATTCCCTGATACACTGATTCGCTGGATGTGTCCCTGGTTGCAGCATGTGACCCTTCGGTCTTATATATATTGTGTCCCGATTGTCGGTCTCCATTTTGCCACTTTCTATAATCCAACCCGCCTCTGTCACCAATATGGTAATAAATAACTGATTATGGAGCCTGTTCACAAGTTTGAGCCAGGGCCACTTTCTCAAAATTTCCTGGACCACCTAGTGGCGACTTAGCCTTAAAGTGTCATCGAAAGAAACTTAAGCTACGACGGTGATCAGACCACCGATGATCATTACAAAATGTGGGTTTGCTTGTAACAGACAAAAAGAGATGAATTTATTAAATATAAAAAGACAAGAGAATTACAGATGTTCAGTTCACAGGGTAGGCAACAAAAGAAGAGAAAACAAAACTAGCTCATGGAATGAAGTCGTTGTTTTCCCTTTTATACTAGTTAAACGGCTTATAATGGACACATTATGCAATGTTTAACGACAATTAAAACAATCCATTTCATTTCATTTAAGTTTAAAACGTATATACATTTTGCTTTTGGTACATCTCATGTTATTAGTTGGCTTGCCCTTGCAAGTTTTTCAACTAACCATTTTGTGCCTCTCCTTCCCCTTTTACATGTCCTTAACTTTTTCCTAGACCGCCTCTTTCAAGGTTTTCAGTGCAGCAAGACCCCTTTTTCTTTTTCTCTTCTCTTTTTTTTAGTCTCTAACTTTTGCCTAGACAGCCTCTTTTCGAGGTTTTCTCCCTAGCGAAACTTTTTACAGAAAGTATTTCTTGAGTTTGTCTAGGTTGATAGGTTCCTTGAACTCGTTCCCCTCCATGTCAGACAAAATGGCAGCGCCTTTCAAAAATAACTTTTTTATCAAATACGGTCCCTCCTAATTGGCCTAAATTTCCCTTGAGGGTTGGTCATGAGTGATCTCGTAAGTTTCAACATCAGATCCCCTTCTCGAATCTTGCCCGGCTTGATCTTCTTATTGTAGGCATGGGCTATTCTTCTCTGATACAGCTGAGAATGATACATAGCCTTCATCCTCTTTTCATCCAACAGTGTCAACTGAGCCAACCAACTTTCGACCCATTGATACTCGGGGAGTTTAGATTCCAGAAGGACTCTTAATGACCTTATCTCAACCTCCACTGGTAAAACAGCCTCACACCTATAGACTAAAGAGTATGGACTGACTCTTGTTGAAGTCCTAGTAGTAGTTCGATACCCCTACAATGCGAACTATAAGTATTCAGCCCAATCTCGATAATTTTCTAGTGTCTTGGCCAAGATCTTTTTTACATTCTTATTTGCTGCTTCCATCGCCCCATTTGCCTGTGGCCTATATGGAGATGATCTATGGTGCTAAATCTTATAGTCCTTTAGTAGTGTGGCCGTCTCTGCTTAAAACTGAACACCATTGTTTGTAATTACGTGGTACGATAGACCATACCTGTAGATTATGTTCTTTTCGATGAACCTCGACATCTGCCTTGCCCCCACAGTAGCATAAGATTCAGCCTCAACCCATTTGGAGAAGTAGTCGATGGCCACAATGATGTACCGATGGCCATTAGTTGCTTTTGGCCTTACCTCCCCTATGATGTCAATTCCCTATACAGCAAACGGCCAAGGAGAGGTCATTCCTTGAAGCTCCATAGATGGTAGGTGGCTAACATCACCATATGTTTGGAAATTGTGACATTTCTTCACAAATCCAACACAATCTGCTTCCATGGTGAGCTAGAAGTACCCCTGGCAGGCTATTTTCTTTGCCAAGACAATCCTATTCATGTGTGTCCGCACACCCCTTTATGAATTGCTTCCATAAGCTTCTGACCTTCATCCTTATCAACGCATCTGAGGTGTACCCCGACTGGCATTCTTTTGTATAACATCCCATCATGGCTTATGAACTATTGAGACAACATTTGCAGGGATATCCTTTCTTTCTTATTAGCATCATCCAGAAATTGCCCAGTTTCTAGACACCTTTGTAAATCATAGAACTAAGGTTTCTCAGTGGCATCAGCTGGCATTACTCTCACCTCTTTGTAACAGGGGGCTCAAGACTTCATGAGAATTAAGGGTCTGGCCTCTGGTTGTTTCCCACTTTCCCATATGGAGGCTAGTATGGCTAGGGCGTCGACTACCTGGTTTCCTTCCCTTGGCAAATAAATGAATTTACACTGTGTGAAGGAGCACAAGATGGTGGTCAAGTATTCCCAGTACAACCATAATCTGTCTTCTTTTATCTCCCATTCTTTGGTGGCTTGTTTTATAACTAGCATGGAATCCCCATATACAGTGACATTTTCCGCCCCTGCGCTACACAATGCTTCTAAGCCAAAGATGCAAGCTTCATATTTTGCTTGGTTATTGGTTGCTTCAAATTCGAGCCTTTTTGCCATTGGGATCATTTCTCCTTCTGGCGTAACCAAAATTACTCCTATCCCGGCCCCCTTATTATTGACAGCTCCGTCAAAGTACATTTCCCACTCTTGTATCTCAATCGCCCCTAAATGCTCGTCGGGGAATTCCAACTTCCACTCTTGGGCATCCCCCACCGGGCTTTACGCTAAGAAACCTGCTATTGCTCTTCCTTTTACTGTCTTTTTGGCCACATACTCTATATCAAATTCTATGAGCAAAACGAGCCACCTAGCCAATTTTCCTGTAAGAGACGGGGTTTGTTGGAGGTACATGAGGGGATCATATTTGGAAACTGCTTGCACTTTATAAGACTGGAAGTAGTGTCAGAGTTTCCTTGTTGCCCAAATCACTGCCAGGCAAGTTTTCTCTACTAAACTATAAGTAGCTTCATAGGGAAGAAGCTTTTTATTCAGGTAATATACAACATGCACTGTCTTCCTTTCACCTTCCTGTGCTAGCATTGCCCCTATTGCATCCTTTTCAATTGCTAGATACAGGATCAAGACTTTACTTGGTCTTGGCAGTTGTAAGATAGGGGGATTCATCAGATAATCCTTGATATTTTTAAAAGCTTGTTGACATTTCTCGTTCCACACAACAGGTTGGTCTTTCTTCAGAAGCTTAAAGATAGGGTTGCAGATGTCTGTTAGTTTGGCTATGAATCTGCTGATATACTGTAAACGCCTTAGAAACCCTCAGACCTCTTTTTTATTCTTTGGTGCGGGCATATCGCTGATTGCTCTGATCTTATCTGGATCCATCTCTATTCCTTTCTGGCTGACAATGTGTCCCAATAGTTTCCCAGATGTGACCCCGAAAATACACTTTTTCGGGTTTAGTCTGAGATTATACTTTTTTGCTCTAGCCAAAAACTTGTATAGTGCTTTAAAATGCCCTTCCCTGGTTGCAGATTTCACCATCATATCATCCACATACACTTCGACCTCTTTATGGATCGTGTCGTGCAGTAAGGCAGTCGCCATCCTCTGATAAGTGGCCCCCGTATTCTTCAACTCGAAGGGCAACACTTGGTAATAGTATATGCCCCATTCGATGATGAATGATGTCTTCAATCTATCCATTACTGCCATCATGATCTGATTGTATCCCAAAAATCCATCCATAAAAGAGTACATTACATTGGAAGTCGCACTATCAATCAATGTGCCAATATGCAGTAGGGGAAAGTCATCCTTAGGGCAGGCTTTATTCAAATCTCGGTAGTCCACACACACTTTGACCCTTCCATCCTTCTTGGGAACTAGAACTATATTTTCTAACCACTGAGTGTCCTCTACCACTTCTAAAAACTTTGCCTTCAACTGCTTTTCGACTTCTTCCTTAACCAAGAGAGCCCATTCTGGCCTTAGCCTCCTTTGCTTTTACTTTATCAGCGCTATGTGAGGTTATGTGGGGATTCTATGTTCTGAGATCTCCCTGTCAATTCTGGGCACGTCTTCATAACCCCAAGCAAATACTTTCTATCTCTTTGAAGATTTCTTCTTCCATTTTTTCTCTCTCACCATGAGTTAAACCAGAAGCAAGCAGTATATTTTTAGGATTATCGTCTGTGCCTAAATTAAATGATTAAGTTTGTGTGGAATTAATGTCAAACATATGCATGAAATAATCATCATAAACAGAATAACCATTAGGGAACACATCACACAAATAAGCAAATTCAGATTTCATTGCATTCACTTTTGAAAAGAAAAGATCGTCAGCCTTAAATTGAAAAGTAAGAGAAACATCACAGTCATTATAAAAGGTATCCATGATGGAATTAAGGATGTAGGTCTCAAAGTTTAGGTCTTTGTTCTGATCATCAATGCCCTTTTGCTCCGAAGTAGCTTCATCCTCTTTAGACTCCTCTTCAACCAGCACCAACTCCTTAGTAGGGGCCTTTCCGATAGTAGCTTCCCTAATTTTGTTTATAAATTCAGCAAAAATCTCAAACCTTAGGATGACTTCCCCAGCCACCAGGAAAGATTCCGGAGTCCCGCTATATGAATGTCCGGTGCCTTCCTTTACAAAGATTTCCCACAGAGTCTTCTTCCTAGCTACGATTTATTTCTCCTTTTCTTCAGACCGGTCTGACATACCCATCTCTTCCCTAGCTTCATCAACCTCTTTGAACCCTAACCCGTGCTTCAAAATAGGTACTTTATTTCCTACAAACCCTGAAGGTCGGCTCTGATTTTTCCCTAATCCCATGCCGGGCAGAAACTTTATGTTGTGCATCATTCTCAAAACCCTTTCATCCATCTCATCTTCGTAGATCACGAAGACTTTAAAACTAGGGCCAAGGGTAATCTCCTTAGGGATCAACTTCAATACTGCTATGGCGACTTCAGTTTTGGCTGAGATGGTGACAACCCTCCCTTTGTGTGGAAACTTAACCTTTTGATGAACAGTGGATGGAACGCCACCCAGGGGGTGAAACCATGGCCTTCCTAATAAAATGGCAAAGGTTACCGGGATATCAAGCACATACAGGTCAACCCACACTTCTATAGGCCCTGTTCTGACTAACGCCCTGAAAGTTCCTTCCACAGATCTCTTGGTGTCATCATAAGCCTTGATAACCACCTCAGAAGGCTTTAAGTCGGCTACCGTCAACCCTAGCTTTGGCAGAATCTTCAGTGGACACATATTGATGGTAGAACTGTTATCAACCATCACACAGCAGGCCATCTTCCCTTTTACTTCGGCTTTGATAAACAAAGCTTTATGGTGATCCTTTCCTTCTAGAGGTAGATCGTCATTGGAAAATGTTATCATTCCTTGAGGAGTTTTTATTAAGGACTGAACCATCTGTTCTGGAGTGGAATTAGTGGAAATCTTTCTTTGGTCTAGTGACAGGACCAGGGCTTCCTTGTGATCCCTAGAATGCATGAGTAACTCCCAAACACTAGCAATGGTCTCTCTGCTTTGTTTAACCCCCTTTCCCTTCTCTGCACATCCTGCCTTTTCTGGCCCAGTCTTGGTAATCTCGGTTCCTTTTTCCTTTTCTTCAACCTTTCCCACAGACTGATTCTGCTTGCATCCCTCGTTGTCCCATAGGTCATCTCGTTCTCTACTTTCATCATCAGAACTCCATATGTCCAAGACTTGCACCTGTAACTCTTTGGGTTGTTTACTTATACTCAAGTTTTCAGGTTTGACTTATTGGGAATTAGGAGAGACATCAATGAAGGAGTTTAGGACTTATTCTTCTATTAGGCCAGAGTTGACCATCAGAATGGATGGCTTAGGAGGTGGTACATTTCGGTAATTGGGTAATGGGTTGGTTTGAGTGTTTGGTTTTCTATTTTCTGGGTCGGTAATTTTGCTTGAGTCTATCAAATCTTGGATTTCATGCTTTAACCGGGCATAGCTGTCTATGTCATGCCCGATAGTTTGATGAAATTTATAGAAAAGCTTTGGGTTAGCTCCAGGCAAGGGTTATTGCAAAGACAAAGGTCGTAGCAGGTTCTTCTCAATGAGCTTATTGAGGACCTTGGACATAGGACGTCCCATATTAGAAAATCTCCGGGGTTGTCTAACTGCACTGACTTGCACATTACTGGTCGGTGGTCGAATAACATGAATCTGAACATTACTGCTCGAGCTGGCCCCTTCTTTGCCCCCTGATCCTCTTTCGAAGAACTTCTTATCTTGAGCCAAATCTGATTCTTTTTGGACCCCAAATCTGTATAATTCCTTAAAGTTTTTGACTCCCAGATCCCTCAATTTCCTAAACAATGCTGGAACACACCCTTCTATTGCCAGGACTAACTGGTCGGACTCAGTAGGCCTATGCCTCATTAGGGATAACTTTCCCCTCCAACGAGTCAGGTAATCAGCAAAAGGCTCGCTACTGCAGATCTCTTAGAGACACCTCTAGTTGAACATTGAGACCATATTGCTTGACAAAGGCAGCACACAATTCTTTCCAATCTGATTGAACATACGATTCTAAGGTGTAATACCAATGAATCGACACTCCTTCCAATGAAATAGGGAACTGCTTAACAATTTGGCTCTCAGTTAGCTCAGTAGCCTTCATGTATGTTACATATTGCTTCAAATGCAAATGGGGATCCTCGGCGTTAGTATACTTCTTCATGTCCGGGAATTTAAACTTACAAGGCAGCGATTTATTACCTTTTTCCAAATTCAAGTCATAATCTAGAGGACCGACCATACCCTTCTCCTTCATCATCACTTGCATCTGATTCATCGCTCTGGTCATATTCTTAGCCCACTCAGTCTGACCCACATCTTCGACTGGGATGACATTTCTTTGATTCCCCAGATTGGCCAATACCGTCACATCATCTTCTTCCCTTCCTCTAATCGATATTTCCTTATCAAGATCGACCGGATCGATTGGCAGTGCATTGGGTGGCTGTGTTGGCTGACTTTCTCTGATAAGCTTAGCAATCTCCCCCATCATTTCCCTCATCATAGCTTAGGTTTCTGTTATTACTTCTTCTTTCCACCCTACCCTAAATGATTCTGGATCAAACCCTCTAGCCATTCATAATTCTAAATTTCTGGTCAAACAACTTGAACTAGTTTGGACCCACCCTACTGAGCTTGATGGATCTATAGCGCTGCAAAATAGTTGGTTAGAATGATGCATGACGTGTATGCATGATATGCAAGTTTATCTTATTTAGAAATAAAAAGGTTGTACACAAAAGGATATACGAGATCAAAATATGGAACTTAAACGTGCAAACTTCCGCCCTTATTTCTCCCACACATGCATTCAATGGCGAGTATCTTGTCCTAGGATTTTTGGCTTAGGTTTTAATTATCAGCGGGGGATAATAAAATCAACGTATGCAAGAAAACTCTCAAAATGATTCAGACAAGTAATGAGACCTTTAAATAAAGCTCGAGTCCACTTTCTATGAGCTAAGATCCTTAGCACCATAAACTTACTTGTCAAGGCCCATTTGAAATGGGTTATGAGTAGGCATGAGAGGCCTTTGTTGACTAGCTTATTTATAATGGGCTTTGATTGGATACGAGGGCTCATTTTTATTTTGGATTGCTTATTGATGGGCTCAAGATTTATTTTAAGGGTCCATTATATGGCATAATACATATGCATGTGGAAAAATTCCTAAGGATAGTTGTTAAGTCATTACATGGGCTTGAGTCTTGGGTAAAAAGGCTTCGGCTCCCACAACGATATACATCCATATACGTCTCCCCACTTAAGGGTCAAACAACGTGGATTAGTACATGTCGTCAGTGACAATAATCAAATATTCCACCACCAGGTTTGAGTGAAACGTAGGTAGCGAAGTACTGACTATTGTTGGGTTTATTCGGGACTGAAGTGCTCATTGTGTGCAAAATGTGTAGTGAATGCATAAATGCAGGAAGAAATAAGAAAATAATTAAAGATGATAAAACGCAAAACACTGGAATCAGTTTCTCTATCCCCAGTGGAGTCACCACTGTAGGCGGCGGAGTTTAGCGCGCGCCTAAGTGTTTGGCGACTATGGCACTGTGTGGGCTCGAGGCCCACTAGGAAATACGATATAGGTATTGGGCCTATTCGGAGATGGAGTTGCCACCCGGATAAAAGCCGGGACATACTATACAGCAACTGGATCCCACGGAGGTTCCTAGAAGCCGTCATCAGAGATCGGGTTTGGAAACTGGGTATGAGCGTTTGAATGCTCACCCAACCTTGCGGTTGGCCTCCGTTTGTGTTTTGTGTTTTATTACCATTTAATTATTTCCTCATTTACCACACGTTATGAAATTGCCTTTGGATAATTGCTAGATTTTATAATTAAGTCCGAGTTTGCACATTAGTCTAATTTCATGCCTTTAAGTCTCAAAAAACACAGTAAATAAAATAAATAATAATTTACAACAATACATTCAAAATTAGATGGGGAAAGGGATTAAGGATTACAATGCTTTTTAGCTAAATAAATGAATAATATACAGAAAATAAACCAAACATATACCGAGAATAAACTATTAAAATAACATAAAAGTGGCAATATACAAAGGGGTAACTAGTAACAGTGACTACTCGATGACAGAAACCATCAAGTAATTCCTACAAATAACACACGGTTAGCCCTTCCTTTCAAGAAAAAAGAAATCACAAATAACAATACTTACAAAAGGCCCTATAAAGAAAGGGTTTTTCACATTATGGACCAAAAAACCATCAAATAATCAAGATAATCACCATCATGCAATCATACAGGCATATTTAAGGTTAAAGGAATGCAAACCAAAGTGGACATCATGACGAGCATGAAAGGAAAATAGAACAGAAAGCAAGCTGAAACTGTTAATGAGGCGGTCGCCTCATTGCTGAGGCGACGCCTCACCAACAGGGGGTCTCGTTCCCTTGATGCGAGAACACGAGACATGCATAAAAAAGGGCCTTTTGGGGGCCTGCCAATTGGGCGGCGCCTCATCGATGAGGTGATCGCCTTTGTGATGAGGCAATCGCCTTATTGACAGCTGCCAAAGAGGCGATTTCCTCATTATACTGAGTCGATGCCCCTTTGGCCCGGGCCTACGCTAGGCCAGGCGGGCTTGGGCCAAATTTGGGTAGTTTGGCTCTGTTTTGAGTTTTCCAGGCTTTGGGTTTTCAAGTCCACTTTCCACTTAGAGATTCATGCTTCATTCTCATGTCTAAGTTTCACATTCTCATTATCGGGCTTGACAACAGGCCAGTCAAACTGAGCAACCTAATTCGTCTCCTAACACGGACCGATCGAATCGGGTGTCTACAAATACTCTCTCAGAAATTTTTGTTCGAGTACCAAAATAGCTTTGGGATGCTTCCGGGGTAGAACTACTAAGGAAGCCAGGGGGTCATTGCCCTCTAGAATTTGAAAAATTTTCTTACACTATATATATATATATATATATATATATATATACACACACATTGAGCTCCCTTCAATTTGGAAGCAAATCTTTCATTTTAAATTTATATAAGACTCACAAAATTAAAAACTTTATTTAGTTAAGACCAAAAAATAAATTTAATTAAAAAAATAAAATTTACCTCAAAAGATTTTTGAACTCTTCACTACCTATCCCTTTTCTTTGATTTTATTTCGTTCTTTCATGTTTTTGTCTCCCAAACTTCCTTTTAATTTTTTTTGTTTTGTCTTCTATATTGTCAAAATTCTTAATTTTCTATATGAAATGCTTCAAAATCAATAAATTTCACATATAATACATCATATAAGATATACATCTCAATATCTCATTAACCAAAACGATTATTATCTTTTCTTTTTATTTTTTTAATGACTTTTTTTTTCTTAGGTATATATAAAATTTAATCACTATTATATGATTATTATTAAAATATTAAATATTTTAATAACTTTTTTTACACACCAATATTTTTATGAACTACTTTAGTACAGTATTTACAATTATAAATTCTGATATATTATGATACTATTTTATAGATAGTGATGGAAATTTAGAGAGTCAAAACCCACCGACCCCCCTTCTGTATCCCCGTACGCCTTCCTGCCCTCTCATCATCAAAGCGAATGGCTTTTGGCTCCATCGTGCAACGTCATGCATGAGGTTTTATTTTGGTTTCATTCGGAAATAAAAGATTTGCTCTCGTACGCAAAAAAAAAAAAAAAAAAAAAAAAAAAAAAAAAAAAAAAAAAAAAATTGTCTGTGGTGTCTATATGCTTGCAGCCCAAACTGCTGCCTTCTTTTTATTTTTTATATTTTGAAGATAAAACTGCACCCTTTTTTGAAATTAACTTCGGATACGTGGACTCAAGTGACAAGGCATATACTACAGATTTTCAATTCATTATTACAAGTAATTCCCTTTTTTAATGTTAGAAAAACTTTGTTTGTTTTCTCACTTCAGACCCTCTTTTCCACAAATTTGATCATGAAATAATATATATATTATTATGAATGTGAATGAACAATATATTGTTTGTGAATGAACAATATATTACTTGTGAGAGAATAGTTCTCAAATAGTGAAAAGAAAATCTCTATATAAAGGGATTGAAATTCATTAATGAGAAGGTTAAGATTAAGAAGAAGAAAAGATAGATTACTCTCCAAATTCTTTCAATATTATAGTTCTCTAAATTCTCTCCAAACTCTTTTTAAATTCTCTCAAAATCATTCTACTATAAAATATTTTTCTTCTAGTTAAATACTACTAAATTCAAGTTTAGTTCTATAACAAAATAAGTAATTTAATCTTTATTTCACAACACGTTATCAGCATGAGGAGCTCTCGATCAAAACAATAAGGTACATATTTCTTAATATTTAATATTTATGAATATATTAGTTGATTATATATTATCATGGATGGCTATGCCTCCTACTAATTTATATATTTATATTTATTTCTTTAATCTAACTTTATATTAATTGTTATTTTTATTTTGTTTTACTAACTACACCATTGATGCAAATATTGCTAGAAATGGTTCTAACCTTATGGATGGCTATGCCTCCTACCAATTTATATTTATGCACATTTATTTTTTTTATTATTTATGTTAATGGAAGGCTATACCCCATTTTATATTAATGGACGGTTTTGCCCCATATTTATACATATCGTTATGTTAATTCACTTGCTATAAATAATCATATCAACATTATTTATTGATTTTACTTTATATAATTTATTTCTCAATATATTATATTAAAAAAAAAAAAAATTCTAACGGCTATATTTTTATTACCAACGGTAATATAACGGTAATAAACGGCTATATTTTTCATTATAAATAGATGAGCTATAAATGTTATTCATTCACACAAATTCATACATTTTCTCTTTCTCTCTTTACTGTAAATTGTAAACATGATTTGGTATATTTATATTTGTGTTTTGATCATGACTATTATAATAGTTTTAGGAATAATTAATATGGAAGATGATTTTCTATTTGATATAATTTTAAGTATTATTGTATCATTTTTTGTACCACTATTATTTCTTGCAATATTCATTCATGATATAATTAATTAGTAAATTTCTGATCATGTTTGATTTTTTTTAGTAGCCATCAAATTTATGAATTCTAATTGAGTTATATTTTTTTATTAGTTATCATAATGACAAATCTAGCAAAGCTTGAGTTCGTTGCTCTTGACATCACGGGAAAAAATTATATGTCTTGGATTCTAGATTTAGAGATGCATCTTCAATCAATGGGGTTAATTGATACCATAAAAGAAAATAATAACACCTCATTGCAAGATAAAGCCAAGTCTATAATTTTTCTCCGTCGTCATCTTGATGAAGGATTAAAATGTGAATATTTGACTATCAAAGATCCAAGTGTTCTTTGGAAGGATCTAAAAGACAGATATGATCATCAAAGAGATGTAATACTACCAGTAGTCACTGATGAATGGAGAGCTTTACGCTTTCAAGATTTCAAAAAAGTGAGTGACTATAATTCTGCAATGTTCAGAATAGTATCACAATTAAAATTCTGTGGGCAGATAGTCACAAATGAGGATATGCTGGAGAAAACTTACTCCACATTTCATGCATCAAATGTTACACTGCAACAACAATACAGGATGCAGAGATTTAAAAAATATTCTGAACTAATTTCATGCCTACTGGTAGCTGAGAAAAATAATGAACTCTTGATGAAAAATCATCAATCCCGTCCCACTGGCTCAATAGCATTTCCAGAAGCAAATGCTACAAATTATTCCAGATATAAAAATTACAATAGCCGTGGACGTGGGAAAGGTAGAGGTCGTGGACGTGGAAGAGGTCAATTCTTTGGCCATGGTCGTGGAAATAAATATAATAATACTCCACAACAAACTCAGACTCAACCTCAAAAGAAGTTAAAATCAGTCATCAGTGGTGTTCAAGAAAGGCCTCAATATAAGTCTGAAACTGTGTGTTTCAGATGTGGTAGTAAAGGACACTGATCACGAATTTGTCGAACACCACCACATCTTTGCCAACTTTATAAGGCATCATTGAAAGGCAAAGAAAAGGAAATAAACTTCAATGAGCATCATACTCATGTTAATGATACAACTCATTTAGATGTTTCTGATTTTACTGATGATTTTACTGACAATGGAAATTGAGACATCTATAATTTTAAGTATATTGTTATTACTTATTTGATTCTGAAGAATATGTTATTGTTATGTATGTTATTTTTAAATTAAATAAAATGTCCTACTTTACAATTATTTTATGTTTTTACCTTAATTGATTAATTTTGTGTTTATTTATTTTGAAGTTTAATATGGATTGTACTCAACATAAAGATAATATTGGAGATCTCTGCATACCAGATAGTGGTACTACACATACTATCTTGAAAAATAGAGATTATTTCTCTGAAATAAAGCCCACAAAGGCAGTTGTAAAAACAATATCAGGTCCTGTAGATCTGATTGAAGGAATTGGCAAAGCTAAATTTATGTTACCAAATGGAACAAAGTTTATAATTGATGAAGCTTTGTTTTCACCAAAATCAACAAGAAATTTGTTGAGTTTTGATGACATATATCGAAATGGGTGTGATACCCAATCTATTACTATAAATGGTAACAAATATTTAAATATAGTTTCCTATGAATCAGGAAAAATGCAAGTATTGGAAAGACTACCAAAACTCCCTACTGGATTGCATTACATGCATATACATGTAATTGAATCAAATATGGCAGTAAAAGAAAAATCTTATGATCCTTCAATAATAAATTTATGGCATGACAGATTAGGTCATCCTGGATCAGTAATGATGCGAAGGATAATTGAGAATTCACATGGGCATCCCTTGAAGGGGCAAAGAATTCCTCAATCAAATGAAATGCCATGTACAGCTTGTTCTCTTGGAAAATTAATCTTGAGACCTTCACCATCTAAAATTCAAAATGAATCACCTATGTTTCTTGAAAGAATTCAAGGTGATATATGTGGGCCAATTCACCCACCATGTGGACCATTCAGATATTTTATGGTATTAATTGATGCATCTAGTAGATGGTCACATGTTTGTCTATTGTCAACTCGTAATGTTGCATTTGCAAGGTTGCTTGCTGAAATTATTAAATTACGAGCACAATTCCCTGATTATACAATCAAGAGGGTAAGACTTGATAATGCTGGTGAATTTACATCTCAAGCATTCAATGATTATTGTATGTCTACTGGGATCATTGTTGAGCTTCCTGTTGCCCATGTACATACTCAAAATGGTTTAGCTGAATCATTGATTAAACGACTTCAGTTTATTGCTAGACCATTAATAATGAGAACAAAGCTTCCCATTTCAGTTTAGGGTCATGCAATCCTACATGCTACTTCATTAATTCGCATCAGACTTAGTGCATATCATAAATACTCCCTACTACAATTGGCATTTGGTCAAGAGCCAAATATTTCCCATCTCAAAATTTTTGGTTGTGCAGCATATGTACCCATTGCGCCACCTCAGCGCACAAAAATGGGTCCTCAATGAAGATTGGGAATTTATGTTGGGTTTGAAACACCCTCAATTATTAGATATCTTGAACCTCTAACTGGTGATGTTTTTACAGCACGTTTTGCTGATTGTCAATTTAATGAGGTTGTTTTCCCAACATTGGGAAAAGGGGAGAAAGAAGTGAAAAGGGATATTTCATGGAATGAACCATCATTATTGCATCTGGATCCTCACACAAAACAATGTGAATTAGAAGTGCAAAAGATTGTGCACTTACAAGCAATTGCAAATCAATTGCCAGATGCATTTACTGATACAAAAAGAGTGACTAAATCATATATACCAGCAGCCAATGCTCCTGCTCGTATTGAAATTCCAGAAATAAAATTTGAGAATAAAGACACTCATGAGTCTAAAACACGCCAGAAGTGTGGAAGACCAATTGGTTCTAAGGATAAAAATCCTCGAAAGAGAAAGGGAGTAAATAATCATATTGATAGCGAGGAAAATATCCCTGAAGAAATAGAAAATAAAGAAAGTCATGAAACATTGTCATATACTGTTGCATGTGAAATCATAAATGACAAAGATGATCCTGAACCAAAATCAGTCATGGAATGTCAAAATAGGCATGATTGGATAAAATGGAAAGATGCTATGCAGGCTGAATTGGACTCACTAAACAAACGAAATGTTTTTGGGCCAATTATTCCTATGCCTAAAAATGTGAAACCTGTAGGATACAAGTGGGTCTTTGTACGAAAGAGAAATGAGAAAAATGAAATAATAAGGTACAAAGCTAGACTTGTAGCTCAAGGTTTTTCACAAAGGCCAGAAATTGATTATGATGAAATGTATTCTCCTGTTATGGATGCAATTACATTCAGGTATCTGATTAGCCTAGTAGTTTCTAAGAAATTAGAAATGCGTCTTATGGATGTTGTGACTGCTTATTTGTATGGATCACTTGATAGTGACATTTATATGAAAATCCCTGAAGGATTTAAAATGCCTGAAGCATTAAGTACAAAACCCAAAGAAATGTATTCGATCAAGCTCCAGAGATCTTTATATGGGTTAAAACAGTCTGGGCGCATGTGGTATAATCGTTTAAGCAATTATTTGATTAATAAAGGATATGTGAGTAATATTATTTGCCCATGCATTTTTATTAAGAAAACAATAGCCGGATTTGTGATTATAGCTGTATATGTTGATGATTTGAATATCATTGGAACAGAAAATGAGATCCATGAAGCAACAGTATACTTAAAGGAAGAATTTGAAATGAAAGATCTTGGAAAAACCAAGTATTGCCTTGGTTTACAGATTGAGCAAATGCACAATGGGATATTCGTGCATCAATCAAATTACACAGAAAAGATCTTGAAATGCTTTAATATGGATAAAGCAAATCCTTTAAGTACTCCAATGGTCGTTAGATCACTCAATATTGAGACTGATCCATTTCGACCCTGTGAAGAAAATGAAGAAATTCTTGGTCCTGAATTTCCATATCTCAGTGCCATTAGAGCTCTAATGTATCTTGCTAATTGTACTAGACCTGACATTTCTTTTGCAGTCAATTTATTAGCAAGGTTCAGTTCAGCTCCAACAAAAAGGCATTGGAAAGGGGTCAAACATATACTTCGATACCTTCGAGGAAATGTTGATTTGGGTTTATTTTATTCTAACAATTCAAAACAAGAATTGATTGGTTATGCAGATGCAGGGCATTTATCTGATCCTCATAAAGCGAAATCTCAAACAGGCTATGTGTTCACAAATAATGGAACTGCAATTTCTTGGCGTTCCCAGAAACAAACGCTTGTCACTACTTCCTCAAATCATTCTGAAATTATTGCACTACATGAAGCAAGTAGAGAGTGTGTGTGGCTTAGATCAATGACACATCATATTGAAGAATCTTGTGGTTTTCCAGTCAACAAAAGTCCAACAATTTTATATGAAGATAATGCAGCATGCATTGCACAGTTAAGGGAAGGATATATCAAAAGTGATAGAACCAAATATATACCTCCAAGATTCTTTTCATACACTCAAGAGCTAATAAAAGACAATCATATAGATATCAAGTATATTCAGTCTAGCCAGAATTTAGATGATCTTTTCACAAAGGCACTTCCAACTACAATCTTTAGAAAGCACGTTCACGATATTGGAATGCGACATCTACATACTATGTGAAGGAAGATTATACATATCAACTTGAGGGGGAGAATATCATGCACTGTACTCTTTTTCCTTAAGCTAAAGTTTTTCCCACTGGGTTTTATTTAGCAAGGTTTTAACAAGGCAGTTGCAAAATATTGTTATTCAATGGGGAGTATTATGAATGTGAATGAACAATATATTGCTTGTGAATGAACAATATATTGCTTGTGAGAGAATAGTTCTCAAATAGTGAAAAGAAAATCTCTATATAAAGGGATTGAAATTCATTAATGAGAAGGTTAAGATTAAGAAGAAGAAAAGATAGATTACTCTCCAAATTCTTTCAATATTATAGTTCTCTAAATTCTCTCCAAACTCTTTCTAAATTCTCTCAAAATCATTCTACTATAAAATATTTTTCTTCTAGTTAAATACTACTAAATTCAAGTTTAGTTCTATAACAAAATAAGTAATTTAATCTTTATTTCACAACATATATATATATATTAAAAAAAATTATCTATACTTGATATATATACACGTAGTGAAAAGATTTAAAACAGAAAATATATATTATATTGTTATCAACAAAGTCTAAGATATTTGAATGATTTATGTTAAATTCTATTATTGAGTATAATATACACCAATTGTAGTCAAGACTTTCCCTAAAAAAACTTTTATTTGGACCTTCCTCTTTTCTTTTCTTTCCTCTATATAAAGAAACCAGTGTCCTCTATTTTATTAAAAATTATTTAGTAAAATCGATATTCCAACTTAACATGCTTAGTTGGCGTAACACTTTATTAAAAAAAATAACATATAATTACATATATATTTAGTGGATAGTTTTTTAATACAAATATGAATGGTTAATTTTGATTATTACTAAAATTGTTTTTGCATGCAATGTATTGTACATTTCACTAAGTTTATATATAATTACATATCATTTTTTTAATACATTATTATACCAACTAAACATGCTGAGTTAGAATATCAGTTTCACTTCTTCTGCGGTATTTACATAACTAACGTGGCAAATTTTGTAGAATCTGTAGTGTAATATTTTCCACCAAAATTTAGGGAAGAAAATTCCGAAAAAAAAAGCCCTTAACTCTCTGGTAATATCCTAACTCTGAAATTTTTTCACATGTTGTTCTTGGCCATGATTATGCAAGCTTTTCAAAGATTTTAGCAGAAAGTCTTGTTCCTGATATTTGCTTTTCTAGGTTTTTAGAAGATCAATGAGTGTTATTACTTGGTACAGTGAATATATTTTGATGAAAATTGTAACTAATTAAAGCATTTCTTTGTAACAGAAATGGAGGACATCAAAACCCCGTTCAGAGGCATCATAAAAGATGTTAAAGGTAGAACATCCTGTTATGAGCAAGATTGGACTGGTGGCCTCCGCTCAGGATTCAGGTAGCCTTTTCTGTATAGCTTCCAAATGAACAAACTCAAACTGCCAAAATAATGAAATTGGTATTGATGATTGATTTTTTTTTTAAATGGTAGAATATTAGCACCCACAGCTTATATTTTCTTTGCTTATGCTCTTCCTGTTATTGCCTTTGGCGAGACACAGGTTAGTTCATTTCCACTTGCTTTCATTTGCTTTATATATTGATTCTTTTTCAGGGTTCAAATCCGAGATGGCATAGTTCTCTTTTGGGACATTCTTGCCTACAATTACACCTAATAGTTGGATGATACACTGGACATCTTACACTTCCCCAATAAAAATATAACACACATATATTCATTACAAATGTAAGGTGTGATATATTCATTGTAGGCCGGAATTTTCTGTTTTGGATGTGACTCAAATAAGGCTGAGCCAAAGCTCATTTGTTTTTGCATGTTTTTTCTTAATGGATTTGATGAGTTTTAACTTTTAAATAACTATGAATTTGCTGTTTGAAGATGGAAGCTTGAGCACAGTAGAAACATTAGCTTCCACTGCTCTGTGGTATCATACACGATCCTTCGTGGGCAACCTCTTTTGATGTTAGGAGTTTCAGAACCAACTGTCATTATGTACACTTAGCTGTACAACTTTGCTAAAGGAAAGGAATATTTGGAGCAGAATGTCACGTGCTCAGCGTTGGAGGTCAGCTAAGACGCGCGGCACTTAGTCACACTTGCTAGAGAAGTAGAACTAAGTAAGCCTGAGAGTTGGAACGCAGCGGAATTTGAGTGAGCAAGTGAGAAAAGAGAGGTTTGGGTCGTAAATTAGGCAGCACTTGAATGAGAGTAAGTGTGAGGCTTTATTAGATTTCTTCACAAATTCTCATCATCATTTACAAGTGGGAGGAGTGGCCTTTATATAGGTTTTCCACCTCCTCAATGTGTGGCTATAATTATTTCTTCGGGACATTTCTACAAACAGTACATGTACAATGATTTTCCTAGAAGCTTCTTGCTGTGTACAAAGGGAAGGGAAGCTTCTAGATGCTGGCCGCATGGCCTAACATGGGTAGCAAGCATTGGAGGCATGGGAACTTTCCGGAAGGCTGGCACCCTTGCTCCTTGATAGAAGTTTTCGGATGGCCTCCTTGGCATGGCTAGCAATATGCAGCCTTGCTATTTTTCTGCAGCTTTCTAGAGCCTTCTAGAGCCTTCCCACATGCTCTTGGGCTCCTTCCTTGGCCTAGGTATTTTTCCCTCGAGTTTGGCAACTCAAGCAGCCCTCTACCATGTTCTAGAGGCTTCCGGCATTTTCCTAGGCGCTAGTCATGGCCTTGGTGGCAAGAAGCCCTCTTTGGCTTGCCTCGGTCGAGTTTTCTCGCCTGTGCGCGTGCACCACAGGCCTTGGGGCGGGACAGACTTCGCGGGTCGTGACACCTCCCCCACTTGAGCTCGCAACGTCCTCGTTGCGCTTTGAGCTTGGTGCTTTGGGGCGTTGGTGTGCTTGGGACGTTCCTCGCACACCGTTGTTGGTTGTTCTTGGCGTAACCTTTGGCGCCTTCCCACTTTGTGCCTTCAAAAGTCGAATGTCAAAGAGCCCACATGTATCACTTGGCTTCGCCTTGACGGGCACTTGTATTGCCCCATCCTTTCGTGTGAAGTATAGGGCGTTCTCATATGGAATTATAATGGCCTTCGCAGCACGTAGAAAGCCAATTCCCAAGTATACTTGCTTCTTGTCGATGGAAGCAATGAGGATGTCAGTCTTGCCTTCCCACTCACCGATACGGATCCTCACCTTGTATGCTTTGCCCACGATGGCAAACTTGGATCCCACACATTCGGCATAGGCATGGGTCTTGGTGTATGGCAGGCCGATCTCGTTGGCCAATTCCTTTGCCATATAAACACCATCAGCGCCCGTGTCCAGCATGGCTGACACCGTGGCTCCTTTAATTATGGCCTTGACAGACATTCGGCTTCCTTGATTTTTCGCTCCCATGGGCTGTGTGTTAGGGAGGAAGTTCATCGAATCAAGGTTTCCGCCATCTTGCGTTGAATTGTCCACAAGTTGCAAGGAACCTATGGAGGCTTGTGGTTCCCCTTGGGACTGAGTCTTTTTAAATTCTGTCGTAATGGCATTGATGGCCTATTTGTTTGGACAGTTTCGCGTCCAATGTGGCCCATCGCAGAGAAAATATGGGCTTGGAGGCTTGGTAGCAGCACTCTTGGTCGATGGTCCTTTATCTTGTTTGGAGCTCCCACTATGGAATTTTTGGTGTTGGGTCTCCTTGTGCCTTAAGTCCTTGTGTCCGTGCCCAGGATACTCTTCGTCATCTGAAGAGGCCTCCTTGTCTCCCCCACTTCCATTAAAGTTGGGTTGCCTTCCCTTTCCATGGGCAGTATAGTCGCAAATGGACTCGGTAGCAGCAATTGCTTCATTAAGGGTCTTGACATTCCTTCGATCAAGCTCTATTTTTGCCCAATCCTTTAGCCTATCCTTGAAGTTAAAGAGGAGTTGTTGGTCGGACAGTTCAGTGGCTTCAAGCATCAAGGTGGTGAACTCCTTGACGTAGTTCGAAATGCTACCAAGTTGCCTCAAACGTCGAAGTTTGCTTAGCACTTCGTCATTAGAGTTATGGGGCACGAATTGCTTACGAAGTTCAGCCTTGAATTGCTCCCAAGTATTGATCACACAAAGCCCCTTCTCCATTTCGGTGTGTTTACGCCTCCACCATAGTTGGGCGGCATCCCTAAGGAAAATGGCAGCATTGCTGATCCTTGAGAAGTCATCAGTGACGTTCATCGCCTCAAAATATTGTTCCAGGCCGAATAAGAAATTTTCCACCATAGTGGCATTGTGTGCACCGCTATACATGGCTGGTTTTGGTACCTTTAAGCCATGTGGGATCAAAGTGCTTGTTGAGGCAGCATTTGTCGAGGGTGGACTGCCTCGACAGACAGCTTCAATTTCCCTACGAAGCTCCTGCACGTCACTTAGAAGAGTCTTGCGTAGGTCAACAAATTCTTGGTTCAAGGAGCGTAGTTCTCCCTTAAAGGCTTGGCCAAGCTCCACAATCATAGTCTTGGCAGCCCTGGTGATCTCAGCATTTTCGTGGATTAGATTGTCCACTTGGTCGCTGAGTTCACCGATGGTCACAACAACATTGGCTAGGCTATTCTCTAGGCTAGCCACTCGAGTTTCAATTGGCTCTCTCGTTGGAGCCTTGGATTTTCCCCGCTTGGACTGTGAGCGTACCTCTTCGCGCCCACGAGTTTGTTGCTCCTCAATGTTGGCAGCAACGTTAGCTTCCTCGCTTGCCATTTGCTCGGGTCTCCAACCAGCGATACCTAGGATTAAACCGTTGCTCTGATACCACCTGTCACGTGCTCAGGCACTTAGTCACACTTGCTAGAGAAGTAGAACTAAGTAAGCCTGAGAGTTGGAACGTAGCGGAATTTGAGTGAGCAAGTGAGAAAAGAGAGGTTTGGGTCGTAAATTAGGCAGCACTTGAATGAGAGTAAGTGTGAGGCTTTATTAGATTTCTTCACAAATTCTCATCATCATTTACAAGTGGGAGGAGTGGCCTTTATATAGGTTTTCCACCTCCTCAATGTGTGGCTATAATTATTTCTTCGGGACATTTCTACAAACAATACATGTACAATGATTTTCCTAGAAGCTTCTTGCTGTGTACAAAGGGAAGGGAAGCTTCTAGATGCTGGCCGCATGGCCTAGCATGGGTAGCAAGCATTGGAGGCATGGGAACTTTCCGGAAGGCTGGCACCCTTACTCCTTGATAGAAGTTTCCGGATGGCCTCCTTGGCATGGCTGGCAATATGCAGCCTTGCTATTTTTCTGCAGCTTTCTAGAGCCTTCTAGAGCCTTCCCACATGCTCTTGGGCTCCTTCCTTGGCTTAGGTATTTTTCCCTCGAGTTTGGCAACTCAAGCAGCCCTCTACCATGTTCTAGAGGCTTCCGGCATTTTCCTAGGCGCTTGTCATGGCCTTGGTGGCAAGCAGCCCTCTTTGACTTGCCTCGGCCGAGTTTTCTCGCCTGTGCACGTGCACCACAAGCCTTGGGGCGGGACAGACTTCGCGGGTCGTGACAAGAAGCTCTTCTTGGCTTGGGCTGGATGGTGTGTCAAGATTGACTCTTGTTTAAAATATTGCCTCAATGGCAAAATAGAAAAGAAACAAAAAAGCCATCGGTAGAAGAGGAGAATTTTACTACATAAAATATATGTATATATAACCATCAATTAGGACAACTACAATAATAGTGTCGTTAATATGATGTCTGATTTTTTTCTCAAGAGAAAAGTTATCATTTTATTACTCATTCACTAACTCCTGATACCCCCAGCAGTGATTGATTTTGCTACAAATTTACAATATGGAACTGTTCATGCCTGTGTCTGGGTTGGTCCTAAATTTAAATTTTCTTTAAAATTGTCCTAAGGCGAACATGGCTGAAGACACCCTGTCTTACCACAAGCACATCAAAAACACTTCAAATGCATTCGTGTCGCAACTCTAACATTGATGATAAAACAGTTAACATGAAGTACAATGTTTCGATGACAGGGAATGATAAGTGAGTTCAAAATCCCTAAGCCGAAGATCCTAAGTTGGAGAAGTATCAATTTCAATGGCTTTACATAAATGGATTGTTGGGTATAATTTTTACTTTTGGCCTTCTTTACACTGCATTGAAAAGCAGAAAGGCAAGGTCATGGTGGTATGGCACAGGTTTTGTGAAGCATATTTTCTGTAGCTTTGTGCTTTTACAAACTTACATAAAAAATTTTGCAATATCAAAACTTAATAACTCATGATCCGAAAATTTATGCGCAATATTGTACAGGATGGTTTAGAAGTTTCATTGCAGATAATGGAGTTCCCTTAATGTTTTTGGTGTGGGCTGCACTTTCTTTCATTGTTCCAAGCAATGTTCCTTCTGGTGTCCCTACAAGGCTCTTTAGCCCTCTTCCTTGGGAGTCTTCATCTTTGTACCATTGGACTGTAATCAAGGTAATGCAAATGGATATTCTTTCCTGGTTTTGCAGGTGCTAGCTGCTAGGTACTTGCTAATAAAGTCTATCATGCACTATCAAATTTTAGGATATGGGAAGTGTTCCTGTAGCATATATATTTGCAGCCTTTGTTCCTGCTGTGATGATAGCAGGACTTACTTTTTCGACCACAGCGTTACCTCGCAGCTGGCACAACAAAAGGAGTTCAATCTTAAAAACCCTTCTGCGTATCATTACGACATCTTGATACTGGCATTCATGGTACAGGAAATAAATTTGTGTTAAGGCTGGCAGCTTTCAAATTTAATCCTCCAAGACTAATATCAACCATTAATTGAATGGTTTCAGACTTTTCTCTGTGGATTGATTGGACTACCTCCTTCTAATGGAGTCCTACTTCAGTCCCCAATGCATACAAAGAGTCTTGCTGTTCTCGAAAAACTGGTAGATAGATGATTTTATAAGCAACAAGACAACTTATAATTGAGACACACTGGATGCTGATAGAATCTGACTGAGCATGGTGGAGAGTGTCAAGGAAAGCATCAATCAGAAAGCCAGCAGCTCTGAAATATATGACAAAATGCAAGCTGTTTTCATAGAGATGGATAGTAGCACTAGTCCTGCTGTAAGACCATGTACCTCAATATTTTTCTAAGCAGCATTACACTTCTGTAGTCATCTAATTGAGTAAATGATAATGTGCAGACTACAGTAGCTAAAGAGCTGGAAGACTTGAAGGAAGCAGTTAGGAAAGGGGAAAACAAAGGAGAGAATATCACAGACGCATTTGATCCCGAGAAGCATATTGATGCATACTTGCCAGTCAGAGTGAATGAGCAAAGAGTGAGCAATTTATTGCAGTCTATACTCGTAGCAGCATCAGTATTTGCTATGCCTGCAATAAAGCAAATACCTTCATCAGTTCTCTGGGGCTATTTCGCTTACATGGCCATCGACAATCTCCCCGGCAACCAGTTCTGGGAAAGAATCCTGCTTCTCTTCATCACGCCTGGCAGGCGCTACAAGTAAGCTTTGTTTCTCAATGTTGAAGCATTTAATAATCCGATATTTTCATGACAGATGATTGCTTTTGACAGGGTGTTGGAGAGGTTTCATGCTTCTTTTGTGGAGTCAGTTCCATTCAAATACATTGCTATGTTTACCATCTTCCAATTAGTGTATTTAGTGGTCTGTTTTGCTGTGACATGGATTCCTATTGCTGGAATTCTTTTTCCGTTCCCATTCTTCGTTCTGATTGGCATAAGGCAGTACATTCTTCCCAAGCTGTTTAGTCAACATCATATTCGAGAATTGGATGCAGCAGAATATGAGGAAATCGCTGGCGCCCCACATCTATCTATCAGCCTCTCTTCCAGGGTATGCGCTATATTTTCATAAAGATTTTTGCTTACATCTAGAGTGTTATATTATACAGTTGGATGAGTCACACTCAAGTGTTTTACACTTTGTCGATAAAAAAGATAACACGTATGTATGTGTTACAGATCTAACAATTTAGTGTATTACTTCCATTTCTCGAATATTGACACACTGAACATCACCAGGAAGAAGCAGGTGGTCCAGGAAATGAGGAACGGCAATTGGAAGTGTGAGATACTGAGTTGTTAGATGAACTAACAACCACCAGAGGAGAGTTAAAAGTTAGAACTATAAGCTTCCATGAGGAAAATCGCCATCAAGTAAGATTTATGATCTGGATCCATTGATCCATGTTTGCATACATATACAGAAATTTTTGACATGTTAACATGATGTTTATATGTTCAGTTTTTCATGTCAGATTTACCCTGAAGAATGATGTTTGTATGTTCACTTTTTCATGTCAGGTTCACCCTGAAATATTGTGCAACAAGACTGAGAGATGAATTGATGTGAGTCCCTGTACTAAGAAATTCAAAATTCTAATCATTCAGCGACAAAAGGAGGCCCAAATAAATACGTTAAACGCATCAAAACTGGTGGAAAATTCACCATGACCTACTTTTGTATAGAACTAGTTTAAAAATTCTTGTAAAATTCTCGTCGGGCATCAAAGACAATCAAATGGAAGGAACAACACCTGTTGTGATCGCCGCAGTCCCTTCTACAGTATTGAATGATTTGACATGTTGCTACAACAGTTACATCATGTTTAATGCATAGAGTTACAATATAGATCAACCTGGAACAAGTTTTTTACTCTTTCAACCATCTAATAACTTAGTAAAAAGTATATTTGAATGTAATAGTAAATGGGGTTATATATATAGCTTCCTTCTGCCGCTTACATCAGCTGGTTTGATAATAGAAGAGACTGTGAATTTGTTGTTGAATTTAACAGATGTTATTAATTTTGTCAAGAGAAAAAAAAATACCAATGGTTGTAATGGATTGTTGTAATTATATGTAATTGGATCTATATTAGTACTACTTGGCCTTGATATCGATGTAAGCAAGGCTATTTCACTGGAAATAGCTTGGTGTAGTCCATGAATGATTAATTGAGAATTGAATATGTTTTTTTTAACAACGGAAGATTTTTATATCATATCTATCCATCTTTTTATCTAAATTATTATTATTAGTAGTAGTTACATACATAGAGTGTGAGATTTCTATTTAGTGGTACATCAAAGATTAAAAGCTTTAATTTAGGTACGCTAGGAATTGAACCTTCACCTTACCATTTGAGCTAGATTTCATTAGCGTTTTCTCTTTGATTACTAGTTAATGATGTATTTTTATCAAACTTTATATTTGTGGCGAACATCTTCTTAACTTATCAATCTATATTTCAGATTATAAATTGTGGCATATTCTTAATAATCTTTGTGGTTTGTTTATTATTAATTCAAAAAGTTAAAATTTTCTTATAGTTTTGGTTGCTTACACTAACTAAATATGAAGTGAAACCTTTTAGTGTCTAAATTTAATTTCATGCAAATAAGTGTTAGTTTAGTTTGCAATTTATTTGTAACATTTCAATTTATTGGGGAGATTATATTATCACAACATTTCAATATTATCACAGTCATTATCAAATGCTATTACAAATTATCAAACTATTACATGTTAGTGTATATATATATATTGATGAGGAACGAATCCAAAACTTGACACTACCGAATATCGAACCGAGGACCTCTTAATTTCTAGGATTTCTACCTTTGCCACATGAGATAGGCTTCATTAGCAGCTCTTTAACTATTAAAGCTTATAATTTGCCGAATTATCATAGTCAGAAAAGACGAAAGATTTTGAACTTGTAGTGATTGTACAAGTTTACACCACAATATTTTTTTTACCAAAGTTCTAGAGGAATTTAAACTCCTCCTTTAAAGTGTCAATCCCGTAAATGAAATGATCTTTTAACCATCCCTCCTTAAGCGGGTTACACCACAATATTTTTTACTGGCCATTTGTGCTGAACTGTGGTGACACCGCAGTATTCTTTACTTGGCCGTTTGTGCTGAACTTGCGGTGATTGTCCAACTCTACACCACAATAATTGTAGTAGCAGGTAGCATGTGATGATGGTGAGACTAGAGCAACCCAACCACTAGTTATCTGGCTTTGAACATTAGATATTTGCCTTTATTAGTCAATGAATTAATGCTGTGGTCTAGTTTTCTCATGATTCTTTGACAGGCATGGTTGGATAATTTTTTTTTTTTAAACAACACATGGTTGGATATTGTTCACCAGTTTTGGGTTTTGTTGTACTGTGGAGTTAGTTTGTTGGCAAATTCTGCATGAAATAACATCATGTAAATAATCATAATCTATGCCATTGACATGCAATTTTTAAGCACTTACATTCTAAGTATATTTGATGCTCTATATTTTATTCCTTCATAATTTATATTTTATAAAAAATAAAGAATTTAAAACCATATCATAATTTATATTCTTCATAAGAAATTAAAACCATATGATATGGTTATGATTATATTGCATTTAGGTTTGAATAACAAGATCATCAAAATTCTAAAATATTCTTTTCCAATTTCAAATCATATGGACACCAGGAAGACAATTGCAGTATACTATATATATGCCACAAGACAACCACACTAATCCCAGCTATAAATATAAATATTAGGGAAAACCGTCTTATTTATCTACAACTATAATCAAATTTACTAAAAAATTCTATCTTTTAAATTTTATTCATTTTAGTATTAATTTATCAACTCGTTTCTACTTTATCCAACTTACATTTGGCATGTGGTATAGCTTATGTGGAAGGCTGATGTGACAAATAAGGCTGACGTGGCAAATGTAAATTGGATAAAATAGAAACAAGTAAAAAAATTGAGGATAATTAGGACAATTTGCCCATTTTTGAAAAAGACGTAATTTTTTTTTTAAAAAAAAGACATATAATTCATAATTCATACAAACAAATCTTAGTTATTTTTATAAATTTTATCGGGTTATTTTTATAAATTTTAAAGGTGTGCACTAGTAAAAGTAATTTAAGAGATTTTTTTTATGCAATGAAATATTATTTCTTTTGTAATTTTTTTTCTTTGTATTATTTATATGTATAATTTAATTCATATATGTATGCAATTGTAAATTGCAAATAATATATATTTTAAAATAAATAATTTAAAACTATAAATTCATTTATTATTTACCTTTAATGGTTGAATAACAAATACATATGGTGAGCAGTGCCACTGTCAAAAAATTGGTATTGCCCCTTTGTTTAATTGCCTAATATTTTGGAATTAAACGCCTATATATATAATTTGCTAATTATAACTTGTCACGTTCATTATACCCAAATTAGTTTCATGCCTAAAAAAAAAAATGCCTCTTAAATCAATTACGGGAAAACTATTGTTTAATAATAAAATTATAAAAAGTAAAATTATGATAATAAAACTAACATATGTCATGGATTAGCATGAAAAATTACTTTTACTAGTGCACATAATACCTTAAATTTTATTAAAATAGCCTCTTAAAATTTATAAAAATAACCAAAATTTGCTTTTATGAATTATAAATCAATTTGTCTTTTTCAAAAGAAAAACTTATGCGTTTTTCCCAAAAAAAATGTCCTTTCCTAATTATCCTCAACTTATCGATTTGTTTCTATTTTATCCAACTTGCATTTGGCATGTGGATAAAATAGAAACTAGTCGATAAATTAATGTTAAAATGGATAAAATTTAAAGGATAGGATAATTTAGCAAATTTGACTATAGTTGTGGATAAATGGGATGGTTTTCCCTAAATATTAAAAAGATCAGAGATAAAAAAAAAAATTGACATTTGGTGGAATTAGTGGGGCCGATTTCAAACCGAATAATATAGTAAAATTGATATGAGCTTTCTAAAGTGAATAATATAGTAAAATTGATATGAAAACGTGACATACTCAAGAAATTTGAGGTGCAAGTAAGAGATGAGAGGGTATACTGTAAAAACTTTGATGTATTTATCTTTTCATAAAAAAAAAATAAAAGTTAAGACTTTTTAGGTGATTATGTTTAAAAGTAAGGGAAAGTACAAATTTCTACCATGTGGTTTGAGGTTTTGATACATATGAGCTTGTGGTATTTTTTTATGATAGTTTACTACCCTAAGCATTTGTCCGTTAACAGAAAAAGAAAAAATCCAGTGATGCCATTACTCCTGCTGACTGGGCATCCTAACATGGCATCCACCTAATGGCGTTAAAAAAAAATTAAAAAATTTTAAAATTTTTTGCCATGTACTCAATTAGGGATTATTAAATAACCAAATCCCTAAAATCAACCAAAACTCATTTTAATCCCTAAATTGATCTCTCTTTTTCTCTTTTCCACATTGAATATCGATGGACATCACAACAGTTGTCTTGCTAATCTGAGAAAGCTAATCCCAAACCCTAAAATGAAGAATATTAATTGAAGACAAAAAAAGATCTGTTGAAAAGAATTTGAAGATTCAAATATAGAAACTTGCCAAATAAAGCCAAGGAGGGAGGGATTTTTTTCATGAGTTATAAGGTAAGTAAATAAACCCTTAAAGTTGTCCTTTTCCATATTTTGGTAGGTTAAAGGGTATGGGTTATCGGGTTGCTTTAATGGGTGCCACTAAAATTCAAATCGATTACTCTTTAGTGAAGAAAGGATACTGTTTAGGGGGGTCGTAAATCAAAGCTTTGTTTTCTTCGATAATAATGTAGTAAATGTTTAACAGTTTAATAATTGTCAAAATATTGATCCATGCAAAATTTGAAAATGTTTTTTAAGTATAGGTACTGTGAATATGAGAGTTTACCATGGGGGACAGTGGGTTGAAAATCTAAAAATGGTGTATGATAAGGGCATAGTTGAAGTAATGGAAGATTTTGACTTGGATCATCTATCGTATTTTGAATTGCAGTGGTACTGCACTTCATAGGGCTATATATAAGGTTGTCAAATGTGGTATAAACTTTGAGGTATAAGTGGGAATAAAGGATTTAAAGAGATATTGATTGATAGATTTGACTTACATGTTGGAATATAACAAAGGATACCTTTATGTTAAATTTTATGTGGTTGAACTTCCTGAGCCAGTGAGTATAGGGATTCCTGTGAATAATATCGAGCAAGAGTTTGTACACATGCCTTTTACCCTTACCGAGAATGAACTTGCACCTGGTAATGGAAGGGATAGTGATTGCGAGATTTTGGACGATCATAATAGTGCATATTTGAATGAATCTTTCAACTTTAACTTTGATAATGCTGATGAGAATGAGTGTGCTGATATGGAAAATAAGAACACAGGTATGGAGAAAGATGAAAAATATGAGACAGGACATGGTGTTAAAAGTGATGTTACTACTAATGTTCTAAATGTTGGGGGTAGTGTATTGAGGGGAGGAGTTTACAAGCTTAATGTGTTTGGTGAGTTATGGGATAATGACTCATTAGGGAGTGATTATTATCCTAATGAGAATGATGATAGTATCTTAAGTGAAGTAGAGTTTTGTAATGTCAACAGCATGTATTCTGACTTAGAAGGGAGTGATGATAACATATTCTCTAATATAGGAGGTGGTGTCCAAAATTCAACCGCAATAATTGTTGTGGGAGTAAATGTTGAATAACCTCAAGCTGAGCAACATCGACTTGATTCAAAAGTTTCTCAACACTAAAATCATCATTCTACAGTTGCTAATAATGCCCAAGAGCATCGAGATGAGATAGCAGCTCCAAATACCATAAGTGGACAAAATACCTTTAATGCTAATGATGAAAGTGAGTTCAATGAGCCTAATGTAGACGATAATGAATGTGGTAGTTTTAAGGGATTAGATGATAAAGGCCTTGAGTCATATCTGAAATTCAATAAACTCACAGGAATGAAGGATCCAGCTATGCAAAGGGATGAGATTCTCAGATAGGGTAGTATTTAGAAAAGCTTTAAAAGAATGGGCAATTAAAAAAGGGTTTAGTTATGTTCTTAACAAATGTGCAAAAGAAATAGTCACTGTTGTGTGAAAGAATAAGTGTGGATTCATAATTCATGCATCAAAGATTCGAGACTCGAATACTTTTTAAATCAAGACTTTTAAGGTTCAACATAAATGTCTAAGAGACTTTAAAAATCATTTTATTACCTTAGCTTACTTGATAGATAAATACTTAGATGATATGAGGGACAATCCTGAGTGGAAAGTTGATGCAATGTAAAAGATGATGCAAGGGAAACTATATCATTAAGTTTGATTAGCACAATGTTATCAAGTAAAAAGAAGGTGTAAGAAAAAACTTCAAGGTGTTGTTTAAGAGCAATATAGAAGGTTGTGGTATTATACTGAGACTCTTAAAAAGACAAATCTAGGCAGTTTAATTAAGCTAAAAATTGAGTTGCCTAGTAAAGAAGACACCATACCTTCTAATCAAAATAAAGTACAAATCAGCAGGCTAAAGGAGATAATAGTATTCCACTACTTGTATATAAGGTTGGCATCTCAAAAGTGAGGTTATTTCACTGGATTAAGGCCTCTAATTGGCTTGGATAGCTATCACTTAACAACTTTAATGGGTGGTCAGTTCTTTATGCTATTGCAAAGGATGGAAATGACAACATGTTTCCACTTGCTTATGTAGTTTTTGATATCGAGTGCAAAGACTCATGGGTTTGGTTTTTAGGGCTATTGTTTAAAGATTTTGGACATCCATCCTAAATAGGTTAGGTCTTTATATCTGACAAATAAAAAGTAAGAACAATTAGCATTTACTTGGGATTGCCTTATTAATTTTTTATGATGTTGATTTTTTAAACACTAATTTCTTTTATTGTCATAATTTAGGGATTATTTGAAGCATTCTAAAAGATGATGCCTAATATGGAACACAGGTTTTGTGTCAATCACATGGTTGAGAATTTCAAGCCCTTTTTTAAGGTTGTCGATAAAAATTTGATATAGAATTCAACTAGTTTAACAACCATTAGGACTTTTGAAGTGAATATGCAGAAAATTAAAGAGGTAGACCTAAAAGCTTATGAATGGGCAATGAGTTGAGATCCTAAGTTTTAGGCTAGGTGTTATTTCTTATCCAGTACTAAATATGATGCTATCCAAAATAATATATGTACGTCATTCAGTGTTTTTTCTTATCCAATACTAAATATGATGCTATCCAAAATAATATATGTGAGTCATTCAACTCCTATATTAAAGAAGGTTGGGACATGCCAATATTGAACATAATGGAGTGGATGAGAAAGAAATTAATGAAGAGAATGCATGTGAAATACTCAAGCACGTTCAAATATCATGGTGACATATGTCCTAATATCCACGATAAGTAAGAGCATTTAAAGGTGGAAAGTCATAATTGCTTTTGTACTCCTGTAGGGGATTTGAAATACAAAGTTGACTACTATGACACTTAAACATGTGTCAACCTTGCTGATAGGAGTTGCACTTGCAAAAATTAGGACCTCATTGAGCTGCGTTGTAGGCATGCCATATCAGCAATCTATGCTAAGTGACAAAGACCTAAAGAATATATGCATAAGTACTTTTTGAAGAACACTTGCCTGGTTGTATACTAACACATTATCAACCTAGTGCCAAACAAGGAAGAGTGGGAAAAGACTAATTATGCAGATATTGTGCCTAATATACCACGAAAATCTGTTGGCAGGCAAAAAAAAAAAAGACTTCGCTCCACTAATAAGCTAGTCGATTCTTTCAGAGTGTCTCAAGCTAACTATACAGTGTTATGTGAAAACTGTAGGAAAGAAGGTCATAATGTGCCAGGTTGAAAAGCAAGCATAGTTGGTGAAATGACCTAGCAAAAGAGAATGCGATTAAAGAAACAAAAGCAAAGCATGGTAATAAATTTCTATAACTTTTATTTACAATAATTAAAAATACGTTTGTGGAAAGTTGATTTTATAATTTTTTATTTTAATTGGGATTCTGGTAAAACAAGAGCACGAAAAAAAAGGGTGCCATCTACTAGCCATAATGACGGGCCATCAAGTTCACAACCAACATCACATGCTGATGCACACGTTCAGCACACAATAATGACTTCTCTCCAACCAACTTCATCTTTATTCATGTAGGCATTGATTTTGGCAAGAAATTTACTTTAAAAATACTCTCATAAGTTAATAGATACCAAAAGTTAATAGAACTGCTAGAAGTACTATAAATGTTGTTCCAAACAATTAAGCATCTAGAGGAATAAATTTGAAAAAGGGTTTTTAACACACATGACAACTACACCATTGAAATTTAGTTGATATTAATGGTTGTAACAAATATTTTTTTTTATTAACCAAGGTGTTTTACACAAACTTGGTTATGGTGATAAGTGTTGTTTGTGTTGATATGGCAGAATTTAGACATAATTTTTTGGTTAACTGGGTTGTTATAACCCTAAACTTAGTTATGATAATCAGTGCTTTTGGTGGTTAAATGCACTATATATACATATTTTGATATGAAATTACTTTTAACTGTTTATAGTTAGTTGGCTTTTTTTTGAAAATGTTTTTAACATGTGTTGATAAAAATTTTGTGATTTTTGCCTACTGATGAAAAATTGATTTTAGATCAAAGTTTATGCAACTTTCAAATAGGTATTTGTTAAGCTTTAGTATAAGCTAAATCAATTATATTAAACATCCTCACTTGGACATTTCAACAAACACATATGCATTTTAACAGTTAGTAATTATTTTACAAAAAATACCTAATATGGAATTTCACATTTAGTTTATAACACTTGCAATTGAACTCCACTATACAAAACTAAACAACATATTACTTTTATTCTCATGGTAAATATAGGGTTCCATGAGATGTGCTTGCATTACCTATATACACATTCCTACAAATTAAAAACACCCATATAATTATCAACCTAAAAATAAATATCTTTAACTAGGCACAAGGACCTAATCCGCTTGGCGACTTCCACTTTTTTAGGATTTCCAATTGCAATCTATGAATTTTTTCATTTACTTTCTTTATTTCACCTTCTAAGCGTTCAACTTGCTGTTTCAAGCTCGTCATTTCTACTTGAACTTTAACTTCTCACACTTTACATTCTAGAAGTTCTTCCTTGCATAAATGAACTTCTTTACTAATTGTGTGATGATTTTAGGATATGTTGGGGATCGACCTACTCAAAGAACTTGTATTTTTTAGGTGAATCGTACCTTGCACAGCCATGAAATATTTGCCCTCAATTTTGTAGTGTCTTAGATGTTCTTGTTGCAAGAGGAATTCCACATTGACACTTATCTTCTCTGCTATGGTTGCTTCCTTATGATGCTTGTGAATTCATCTTCAAATCTGTTTTTCAATTCACAAATTCTTGATTTTAGTTTGGTTAAAACATTTGATTTTAGGGATTTTTGGGGTTTTAGGGACTTGGTTATATAATGATCCCTATTTGAGTACATAGCAAAACTTTTTGAATTTTTTTTTAAAGCCATTAGGTGGGTGCCACATTAGGACGCCCAATTAGCAGGAGTAACGGTGTCATTGAATTTTTCTATTTTCTATTAACAGATGGAGGCTCAAGATAGTAAACTGTCATAAAAAATACCACCATTCCATCTGTGTCAAAACCTCAAACTACAGAGTAGAAAATTGTATATATTCCGCAAGACAACCATACTAATCCCAGCTATAAATATAAATATTAGAAAGATCAGAGACAAAAAAAAAAAAAGACATTTGGTGGAATTAGTGGGGCCAATTTCAATAAAATTGATAGGAGCTTTCTAAAGCGAATAATATAGCAAAATTGACATGAAAACGTGACATGCTCAAGAAATTTGAGGCGCAAGTGAGAGATGAGAGAGTATATTGTAAAAACTTTGATGTATTTATCTTTTCATAAAAAAAAAAAAAAAGTTAAGAATTTTTAGGTGATTATGTTTAAAAGTATCCAAACTATAATAAGCATTTAAAATTTATATTTTACACTATTTTGAAAATTTTATTTATTTTAAATAATAATTATTTATTTTCGTACATTATTTCAAGAATTTAGTTCTAAATAATGTATATACATATAATTTTAGTTGATGCATAGTTTAGTTAGTAAATAATTTTATTTTACAAATTTAAAAATTTCAAGAAATTGTTGTCAAATAATTTTTTTATTTGTTTAATTTTTTGAATATTAATTTATAGTTTTTACAAGCTTTTCAAAATGATATAATAAAGTAATTTTTATTTTTAATCAATGAGAATTTAAAATGATAAGAAGTTTGAATTCCTTTCAATAAGGTTTCGAGTTCAAATCTTATATATAGAGAAAATATAGTTGTTTGAAGGATTTTTAATTTTTGTGTGTCCACTCACCTCAAATTTTAGTCTTGTGTATGTAAAAAAAAAAAATTACATGTATATGGGAAAAATATGTGTTGTGAAAGCTTGATTATTTTTTTTATAAGATCATCCGGCTTGAACTCCAAATCTTTTATATAAAAAAAATGAGGGTAAATAGAGTTTTTTTTTTTTTTTTATGGACCCATAAAGATGGAAGACATAAGATACAAAAATAGAGTGAAAAAATGTTTAAAATATTAACTGCTATAAGGATGAAACTCATCAAAAGGCCCAAGGTACAAATTGGACTCTCATGTTTTGTCCTAATTTACATTGAATTTTTTTATATTTGTTTTAGACAAATTAGAACCTCTCCTTTGTAAAATTAATTCAAAGTGAGTACAATCAAGTCATATAATTTTTTTATACAATTAAGTTCTATAAATTGAAAAAACTAATTTTAACGATTAATTAATAGATAAAATTGATAATTTTTTTTAAAAAAATTATAATGTAATTATAAAGTTTTAAAAAATTTTAAACCTACTGGATAATTATTTAATTTTTTTCTTAAATTTTAAAAATTTTACAATCAAGTGATATATATCTTTAAAAATGACCAATTTTATTCATTAATATAAGTAGCAAATTGATGCCGATTACAAAATTGAGTATATACCAATATGATAAATTATAATCAATGAAATACTAATTATATAAGTCATATTAGCACAATAGTAATTAGTAAAATTGAGTTCAAATCAATGTGTTAAATTTTACTTAATACAATATTGATCACATATTTCTATTGAAATAGTATAATTTTAAATTAATATGGTTTAAATTTGTTTTAATGACAAAAATAAAAATTTATGATTGTTTTAATAGCATATTTATTTGACTTTCTTTTGCTCTTGTTTCTTTACTTTGAACCTTGATTCTCACTTTTCCTATTACAATAAGAATATATATATATTTTTTTACTATATTGAAGAGGCACTTTTTTTTTTATCTATGTCTCATCTCTTCATTCAATATATTACTTTTAGGGTTATTTATAAAAAAAAATGCATATATTCTAGCACTTTTTGCAATTTAATCATATACTTTTAATTTTGGTAATTTTTTTCATAAACTTTTCTATTTTTGCAATTTCATGCACTGGCTAAAAATCCCGTGAAATGTTGCTAATGTAACCACCTTCTGAGTTGTTCCATGTAGGTACCACGTCATACTGCATTGTTTTGATTATTTGCAAAAAAATGCATAAATTTTGACTTTTTTGCAATTTTATTAATATCTCATATCAGTACCATATTCTAATAAGGCTTTTATTTCCCTAAAAATGAGGATTACTTGAATAAGAAGAAAGCTTAATGAGGAAGTCTATTTCAATTAGGAAGATTACTCTGCAAAAAAAGTCTACTTCTCTCATGAATAAGACAATCCTACAAGACTAAGTAATCATATTCCTAAAAGTTTTGAGCAATACCTTCTCCTATAAATACATCTCATGTCATTCATTCTCTCACATTCTTATAGACATCATTCCATCACTCAATCACCTCATAATACAAATAATCACTCTTTATTCTCTACTCTATTCTATTATATCTATTCGCTTTATTATATTTTTCTTCATATCATTACTGACTTAAGCTTCAGAGTGTTTATGGGAGAAACCTCATCCCCTTACCCGTTATTCTCGTCAATGTAGGTTCCACAAGCAAAATATCAATTTGGACTTATCAAGTGGTGTCATTTATAGGGAAAATCTAGCTCATTTTATTTGTTTTAAAATAAAATAATTAAGAGCTAGGCACAACCGAATTAAATTCTGAACTATATTTTGAACTATTTTTTATTACTTGTTGGGAACCTTGCTACTGTTGGCTCTAACGTACAAAAAGTCGACTCTATCATGTAAAAGAAAAATCATGGCAACTAATAGAAGATGGAATAAGGCATAAAGCTTATTTTGATATTTATAAAAAAAAAAAGAAGTAATTCGTTTGAATGATGAATCCTTATAGGCATGCTTTGAGACAACAAATTATGGTCATGCATAGTTAAAAAAAAAGGATGATAGAAGCCAAGCTTAAGGAAATCGACTAAATTTCTTACGGCTGAGTAATTTTGGAGAAGCCAAAGTTGAGTAATTATATCCACTTGAGTAATGGGCTAGATTTTATATTTATAGAAGTTTTCAAGTTGTCTACTGATCTCTACAGCCTTATAGCAAAAAGACGCACTCTTCATATAGAAGACATCATATAATAATTTGAGTATTGCACTAAGTTCTTCACATAATGAAAAAAATAAGAGAGACGAGCTCGACTATTTTTTTAAGTCCTTGACCATAACATTCTGAAACATGAAGAAAAGTCTCACTGAAATAGTGGTTCACGAAGGAGCTTCTATATGGCTTGGTGTAGACGGCGGAGTTTAGTGCACGTCCAAGATTTTGGCAACCACGACACTATTTAGGCTCAGGGCCTTAAGGAACACACTAACCACTATCATAAAGACATGGTGTGGAGATGAGGAGTCGTCACCCAAGGTAATAATTGGGACAAATTAAAAAGATGGTATACGATTCTCTAAAAGAAAGCTAGCACCTAACCAGGAGATTCTGGATGCAGAATACTAACTTCTCTTAGTCTCATATTCTCTTAGAATAATTTTATAAATGATTATTTCATCCTCTAATTACATGCAATTTTATTAAACCCTAATTAACATCCATCTAACCCAAAAGGCAACAAGTTAATAAAATTACAAGTAAAAATGCATAAAAGGCAATGTCCCTATGTCTAAACTATGTTAATTTTATTTTATAAGTTAGCTAAGTCTACATATTATTTACAAATGAGAAATGGACTATAGGTGGACCTACATTTTTATTAATTAGTAAACCTAGATCTATTTATTTTAGTTTGTCTAAGAAATGAGCTTAAGTCTATTTAATTTTAAAAGAAAATTAAATTAGTAGGCCTAAGTCTAAATTAGTTTTATTTTAAGTGACATATGGGCCTAGGTCTATTTATTTTAAAAGAAATGAAATTAAGTGGGTTGAGCTAAGTCTAAACAAGTTTTAATTAACTAAGTGGGCCTAAAAATCTAATTAACCTAATGGGCTTAAGTTGATTTTAATTATTTAAAAACCTAAATCATTTTTTAAGCCTATTTATTAAGTGGGTTAGACATAAACGTGGGCTTAGGGCCCAAAAGGATAAAAACATAAAAAAAAAAAAACAAACCCAAAATAAATAAAACACAAAAAATGGATCAAATAAATATTACAGTGTTTTCCTAAAAAAACCCTAAATTAATTACATGCAAACCCTAATTTAAGCTACTGCCACCATTGATTTTAATTGATTTTTTTACCCAATTGAACCTAATTACTAATTAATTTTAAAGTACAAAAAATTAAATTTTTCACTATTCCCACCCACTACTAGGGCTATTACAAACTACGTGCAAAATTAAAATTAAATGATTATACACCCAAAAATTAAAATAACTACACAGAACACCAAAAATGGAAAAATAAAAAAAATCCTAAGAATTATTCAAAAAATAATACAGGTTCATCTATGACATTCCATGGATCTTCTGTTCAATTCTTGGATTTTAGACTGTTTCCTCCTCAATCCACAATCGAGCATAAAAAAAAACATACAAAAAATTAGACTATAAGAAAATAATAACGAAATAAAAAATAAAAAAAGGTTTACAAAAAGAGAAGAGAAGAAAGAAAAAATGTTGTGCATATGCTTTGGCCCCTCAGACTAGGATTTTCATCGTTGAAACTGTTGCCGATTCTGGACTCAAGCTTAAAAAATAGTGTTGGACCATTCTGGTTGAAAGAATTATATAGAAAAGAGTTTTGATAAAATTGAAGTTTTCTAGTGCCCTAGCGTTCTCAGTGATGTCTCAGTTTTTTTAGGTTTTTTGCACAGTCAAGTTTCTGTATCAAAGAAGAAAAAAAAAAACCCCTACGCACGCATGCAGACTCTGCTTTTAAATGCAGCGTCTGCGCGTACTGAACTTCCTCCAGAGGAGGAACAAACCTATCTGATCATATAGCGTCCTGATAAGATTTGATTTTTGAAACTTATTTACGTACTTTTGAATGTGTCAAAATTTTCATCAGATAATAATAATAATTAAATTAAATTTTCAACCAATCAAAACACTGAAAAATCGATAAAAATACGCAAAAAAATTTAAAAAATTGGATTTTAACGTGTCAGCATTATGCAATGCCGATCCTAATTTTTGCAATCAAACTCTAAAAAAATATTACAATTTAGTCCTTAAAGTCCAGAAAATCGACAACCAAGTTCAATTTTTGAATGAATTTCATCATAGGGTCTTACGTCGTAATTGTACACAATTGCATCCCAAAATTGGGTGCTTACACTTGGACAACAAAGTCTTCAGTTTTCAATGGCATATGATGTTGTTCATTTTAAGCAAAATACGGTAATTATGGGCATGGCCTAAAACGCAAAGCAAAACTTCAAAAAGGTCATTCAAAGAATTAATTGTTAGGAAAATAAATCTGTCATATCTTCTATATTTGTAAATAGATTGATTTGTATATCTATAACTTTCCTTTTGTATATTTTGGAAACTAATCAGTTCCTGATTTGTAGGAACATATTAGGAACATATAGGAAGTCTCTTATAGCTGCTCATGTATATATATAGGGACATTCCCTTGTTAATAAATTATTCTATTCAGGCATATCAATTCCCTGTGTTTACATGGTATTAAAGCTTGGTCTAGATCTTGACTCTGCATTATATTCATAAGTCTCGTACATCACTTGTTGATTATCGTTATGGATGAAGACGGTGTCCCATCATTGATAAAATAATCCAGCAAATCAAATGCCAGTCTCGAACAATCCAAATCTCTATCAGATGTCTCCAATCCTTATTTCACTCATCATTCAGATCACCTAGGTTTGATTCTTATTTCTAAACCCTTAAATGGGGATAATTATTCCGGATGGAAAAGGGCAATGACCTTGGCACTGAACTCTAAAAATAAACTTGGTTTTGTTAACGGCTCCATCAAACCTCTATTAAAGGAAACAAGTCCAGAAGGTTATGCAACTTGGTCATGATGCAATGGCATGGTGCACTCTTGGATTGTCAATACTGTCAGCCCAGAAATTGCAGACAACATCATCTACTACCCTACGACTGGCGAGGTATGGGAAGACCTGCGTGAGCGATTCTCTCAAGGCAATGCCCCATGTATTTTTAAGATCCAACGAGAAATAGCCTGCTTTAAACAAGAGCAGCAATCCATCTTAACTTATTACACTAAACTTAAGATTTTTTGGGATGAGTTGGCATCCTATTCAGAAATCGCAGAATCAGAACAACAAAAACTCATGCAGTTCCTGATAGGATTAAATGAGACTTATAGTGCAATTCATGGACAAATTCTTTTGATGAATCCTCTACCAACAGTTCGATAAGCCTATTCTGCAATTTCACAAGAAGAAAAGCAACGATTCCTCAGTGTTTCTCATTCTCCAATTGACTGGAACTCGAGTGCAGCAATGGCGGTGCGACACAACACCAGGCCTAATTTACATTCAAAAAGAGGAGGAAAAATGAAAGTCTTTTATCAGCAGACCTCCCATCCAGACCATTCTTCTCAAACAAAATCGACCTTTTGATCTGGACTGACGCCGAAGCACAAGTCGAGGAAGGCTGCAGTGTACACATTGTGGAGAGTTAGGACACTGGGTTCAGAATTGTTTTGAAATTATTGGCTATCCGCCTGGTCATCCAAAAGCAAAACGAAATTCCAGTCTGAATATAGGAAACCAACAAAACAGAGCAAGGTTTCCTTCTGCCAATCAAGCCTCTGAGATAATGAATGAAGCAGGTATGACCAACATCACTTTGTCTGAAACTCAGTTCAACCAGTTCATGGCTCTCCTCAATGATAAAATTCAGAAGTCCAATCAAAGTACCGGTCCTCATGCACATGTAGCAACAAAACCAGGTCTGTCCAAAGTAATTTCTGGTAATTGGATCATTGACAGTGGAGCAACCGATCACATTACTTCATCTGCCTTGTTGAATCCCACTAAAAATTTCTTTTCACCATCTGTTTTATTGCCTAATGGGGACAAGGTTACCATTGCTGCTAAAGGGTCTTACCCTCTCAATCACATATTTTATTTGCATAATGTGTTATCTATGCCAAAATTCAAAGTGGACCTACTGTCAGTAAGCCGATTGACAAGAGGCTTGAGTTGTTCAATAACTTTTTTTCCTTATTGGTGTATCTTGCAGGACCTTGCAACGAGGAAGATGATTGGTTTAGGTAAACAACATAATGGACTGTACTATTTGACGGCATTGGCGATAAATAAACCATTTAACAACCATTATCCGTCCATTACACCATCTACTTGTAATCACATTCATAGCACTTCCAACCTTTGGCACAATCGTGTTGGTCATGTGTCATCATCTTGTTTAAATTTTATAGCAAAATATTTCTTGAAATTTTCCATTCAGTCTAATAATGCTTGTCATATATGTCCATTGGCAAAGCAAAGTAGATTACCTTTCAGCTCTAGTACAATTTCTTCTATTAGACCTTTTGAACTTATTCATTGTGATATATGGGGACGATATTGTCACTCTTCTATTTCTAGAGCTCATTATTTTCTGACCATTGTTGATGATTATAGTCGTTTCACTTGGATTTTTTTGATGCACCAAAAGAATGAAGCACAATCAATCTTAAAACATTTTTTTAACTATGCTCTCACTCAATTTGACTCTCGTATTAAAACTTTTCGGAGTGACAATGGTAGTGAGTTTGTATCCCTCCGCTCATTTTTTTTAAATAATGGTGTCATTTTTCAGCATTTTTGTGTTTACACACCCCAACAAAATGGGTTATGGAACGTAAGAATCGCCATATTCTTCAAGTAGCCCGTGCTCTCAAATTCCAAGCCCATCTTCCTCCTCACTTTTGGGGGGAATGTGTTCTTATAGCCGTTCATCTCATCAATCGCTTACCTTCTCCAACTCTTTCTTACAAATCCCCATTTAAACTTCTCTATTCCAAACCTCCATCTTTTTCCCACCTTCGTGTTTTTGGGTGTTTAGCTTATGCTACCAATGTTCATCCCACTCACAAATTTGACTCTCGGGCTATTCCATCAATTTTTGTTGGTTACCCAATTGGCCAAAAAGCTTACAAATTATATGACTTATCCATACGCAAAAATTTTACCAGTCGAGATGTCAAGTTTCATGAGGATTCTTTTCCTTATGCCTCCAAGTCTTCTAGTCCCTTATTAAGCCCACCTTCTGGACCCATTGGACCACCATCAGGCCCGATTCCATGTCTCTCCCTTGTCGATTTCTCTTTGGAGTCTCCCATATCTTCTCCTTCTTTTTCTCAATCAGGCGACCACCCCTCTTCTTCTCTTCCTTCACAGCCTCCCCCACCCATCATTTGCACCTATTCTCACTGTCCTTCTCCCACCACTCCTTCTCCTCCGACTGTCCCTTCTCCATCCCATTCACCACCTGATTTGCCCCCTTCTCCTTTTCCACCCGCTCCTTTGTCCTCTCCTTCTCCTATCGATTCCGTCATCCCTCCCATTCCTTCTCCTACAAACCTTGCTCCACCTATTCTCTGTCGCACTAGCCGTCAGTCCATTCGCCCAGTTCATTATAATGATTATCATTGTCATCAAGTTTGCTCTGATCCATCGTCTTCCTTGCTGCTCGGTCTGGTTAAAGGCACTCGGTATCCTTTGGTGAATATCTCTCCTACCATCTGTACTCCTCTCACCATCGGGCTTTTTTGGCTCAGCTTGCCCAGGTCTCTGAACCTCGCTCTTACTCTGAGGCTATTTTACATCCTGAATGGAAGGCCGCCATGAACTCTGAGTTACAGGCTCTTACGAAGAATAGCACTTGGACATTGACCTCCCTTCCCGCTGGTAAAATTCCTATTGATTGCCGCTGGGTTTATAAGTTGAAGCATAAAGCCAACGGTTCCATCGAGAGATATAAAGCCCGCTTAGTTGCTAAGGGCTTCACACAGCTTGAAGGAGTTGATTATTATGAAACTTTTTCTCCTACTGCTAAAATTATCACTGTTCGGTGTTTATTAGCTTTAGCAGCAGCTAGAGGCTGGACTCTGCATCAATTAGATGTCAACAATGCTTTTCTTCATGGAGATTTATCTGAAGAAATCTATATGTCTCCTCCACTGGGTCTTCGGCGACAGGGGGAGGAACATCTCTTCTGCCGTCTCCATAAGTCTTTATACGGTTTGAAACAAGCATCATGACAGTGGTTTGCAAAGTTCTCTAATGCTATTCAATCTGCAGGGTATGTTCAGTCTAAAGCTGATTACTCTCTATTCACTAGAAAACATGGAAATTCATTTACTGCGCTTTTGATATATGTTGATGATATTTTGATTACGGGAAATGATCTAAAGGCTATTGACTCTCTTAAGCATTTTTTGCATAGTCAATTTCGACTTAAAGATCTTGGAAATCTAAAGTACTTTCTTGGTATTGAGGTTTCTACTTCTAAACATGGGATTTATATTTGTTAACGTAAGTATGCTTTGGAAATTATTGAAGATGCAGGGTTATTAGGAGTTGCACCAGTTGATACTCCCATGGAAAAGGGTTTAAAGTTATCTGACCAAAGTGATTTACTCAAAGATCCAGGAAAGTTTAGGAGATTGATTGGCAGACTTATCTACTTAACTATTTCTCGCCTTGACATTACTTATGCAGTTCATGTTTTGAGTAGATTTATGAATCAACCTAGGAAACTTCATTGGGATGCAGCGTTAAGAATTGTGCGCTATCTCAAAAGAGCTCCTAGAAAAGGTTTATTTTTTTCTTCAATTAACGATTTGAAATTAAGGGCATATTGTGATTCTGATTGGGCAGGATGTCCTATAACCAGAAGATCCACAACTGGATATTGTGTTTTTCTTGGATCATCATTAATTTCCTAGAAATCGAAGCGCCAGAAAACAGTTTCTTTGTCTTTAGCAGAAGCAGAATACCGTGCTATGACAGGGACATGTTATGAGTTAACTTGGTTGTGGTATTTGTTTAAAGATCTAAATTTAGTACTTTCTGAACCAGCCTGTAATATCCCGTGTTTTTAAAATATTTTTACACTGTATCGGGATATGCAGTGTTAATAATTTTTGTATATATCTTACGATATTTTTACGAGTTGATATGTATTTAAAACCTATTTTAATTACTGTGTCTTATTTGCAGTGCTTTACGTAAAATTTTCCCGGGACTTGCATTTTCGGGAAAATTTTCACGTAAATAATTTACTATTAATTATTTTAAATATATTTTCGGACTTGCATGAACTCATACGTATTTTTAAAATACTAAATAAAGCCTATGTGTGTAAATATTTATTTAATTAGGGTTTAATTAATATTATCCTAATATTTTATTATTTATTTATTAATTTATTGTTATTTAATTATTTTTATTTATTATTATATTTTAAAATATTAAATTTTATGTGTGTGGTGTATATTTAATGTGTGTAATTTAATATTATTTTATTATATAGTATAAAGTATATATATATACATATAATATATCAAAAAACACAACTTTTGGAAAATTACCATTTTGCCCCCGAGCGCCTCCTTCTTCCCCGATTTGCTCCCATCGCCGTTCCGGTCACTGCCGTTGGTGTGCCATCTGGTGTGCCACCTCCTTTCCCAGCCTTCCTCGCTGCCTGCAGCAGCCATTTCCGACGTCTGGAAATCAGTTTTGGCCGGAGAAGCCGAACTTCTCTTCACCGTCGATCACGACGATTCCGACCACCATTTTTGACACCGCTAGTCTCTTTCTTCTCCTTGAGCTCCGGTGAGTGTGATTCTAGCTTTGGTTTGAGCTTAAATAGTCTAGAATTGCTTAGGTTTTGAATTTTCCAATTCGGTTTGATTTTTTTGAGCTTTGAATTGATTGATTCATGGAAACTCCCTTCACAAATATTGATCCTAGTAGCTTAATCTATATGTATGAATTTTTTTGGAATTTTTGGAGATTTTTTGAATTTTTGGGTATTTTTGAATATTTTAATATTATTTTCTAATTTTCGGAAATTAATTATTTAAATTATGAAATTGTGTTTTATGGTTGAATTAGGTGTTGAAATGAATTATAGGAATTTATTTGGAATTTTATGAATTTCTAAGTATTTATTTTGAATTATTGAAGTTTATGTAAATCTGAGAAATTAGGGTTAATTATGTTTTTAATTGAATTTAATTGTTTAATTGAGTTTAATTATTAATATTATTGATAAATATGTTGAGAAAATTAATTTTGGATAATTGTATAATTTTTGGTGAATTTTTGAAGTAATTATAGTATATTTATATATATAGGGGTATTTTGGTAATTTTACCCTAAATTGGCTAAAAATGTAATTTAATTGGTTTTAATAGTTATTTAAGGTATAAAAATGATTTCTACAAATTATTTGGTATTTTTAACTAATTAAAACTATTTTTCGTGAATTATTTTCAATTATATATATAATATACGGTTTTTCTAATAAAATGGGTTTTTATCGGTTTTTATAGTGTTTAAAGGTTAATTATGTAATTTCTACTTAAAAAATTTATTTCTATGTTATAAGGATATTTTTGGTATTTCTGAAATTGTTCTGTGTTTGTGGACCCCGGTCGGTAGATTGTAGTCTGGAGTCCGACCGAGGGGTTGTGGTTAAGTGTTGAGCTTGTTTTTTGAAGTGTATTTCTTTGCAGGGTCGGCTCTACTCTTTTGAGTAGAGAGATGTCCATTTTACAGGGGAGGTTCTGCCGAATTTTCGGTAGAATTCTCGTAAAACGTGATGTCCGGTCGAATCCTAATCTCAATTCTGTGTTTAATATTCTAGATCGAATTCTAGGATTTCTGTTAGGTTTATTCTAATGTCGGTTATTTATTGTTTGTTTAGTTGCGTCGAGACCAAGGGCTAGTGGACCAAGCTCGTCAGACCCGTCTCGTGGAGCGCATTAGGGTGAGTTACTATACTATATATATATGCTTAGGATGCATGATTTAGAAATATATGTTTTATTTTGATTAAAATGCATAAATAATATGATTTGTATTTAAGTATATTTTTGGCTTATTTTTGGTATTTATTAAATTATATGCATGTTTTGTAAACAAAATATATTTAAAATGTTTTTAAATATATTTCTAGCTTAAGTTATAATTTGATTGGATTCATTTGACATATATGGTTTACTTTTGGTATATTTCCAATATATATATGGTTTATATATACCTGGTTTACTTTTGGTAAATTTTTATTATATATATGGTTTATATTGTTGTTTTACTTAAATTCATGCATCATTTATTTGTGAATGGATGTTTTATATTTATTAATGAAGGATATCAATAGAACGTGCTACCTAGTGGGCAGCACTAGGACCGAGTACGTACCAGTGCGCTTATAGCAGATAGGCTATATTACTAACCATTTATGGATATTGATTGGTTATGATTATTTGATATGTGAGATATGGTTTGGAGGTGTGATTGCTGGAGCTCGGTTGACCAAGTGTCTCGGGGCCAATCACACTGGCAGTCAGACTGCTGGAGCTCGGTTGACTTAGTGTCTCGGGGCCAGTCTACTGTCTAAATGGATTAAGTGGATATATTTGGATTAAGTGAGCTTGTATGGCTAGAGTGTTGTCTAACACTGTTTTCGAGGTTGCGATATTCTAGGGTTCTATGTGATCCTTCATAAAAGATGATTTTCAATAAAATATATAAAATGATTTTATTGCATCTGTGTGTATTTGCCAGTATATATATTAGATATATATATACTGTTGATTGTATGCATTGCCATTTAGTGTGTATGTATATATATTATAGTAATTCACTCAGTGAGGTCTGACTCCCCTCCGTTAACAATTTTTCAAGAGAGTCAACATCTTCAGACCTCAGTAGCAGGCCTGTACGCCGGATTTCTTCCGCCCGGCTTCTTTGTGTAAATTACTTACTTGAGTCTTATTTTTATAATCTAGACACTGCAGTAGTTGTGAATTAAATTGTGGGATTTTATGTATTTTATTTATGTGAGATATTGTATTATATTTGAAACTGGATTTGTATTCAAAGATTTATATATATATGAGATGAGATTTGATTTAAATCCATTTGGGAAAAATGATATTGTGATATTTATGATTTTCATTTTCGCTGCATTTGATATTGTTATTATTATTATTGCATGTTTATTTTATTTTTAGGTTTGCTACGGGTTTCGGATTCGAAAGAATTCTCATTCCCTAGCGCCAGTCATGGCCCCTGTTTTGGGTTGTGACACAGCCTTATTATTTTGTGATAATAAGGCAGCCTTACACATTGCTGCTAACCTTGTATTCCATGAAAGAACTAGACATATTGAGATGGATTGTCATTACATTAGAGATAAAATTCTGAATGGATCTGTGGTCACAAGATATGTTAGCTCAGCTCATCAACTAGCTGATGTGTTTACCAAGCCGTTGGGGAAAGATTTTTTTGTTCCAATAATTCACAAGTTGGGAGTGCAAGATATCCACTTTCCAACTTGAGGGGGAGTGTTAGGAAAATAAATTTGTCATATCTTCTATATTTGTAAATAGATTGATTTGTATATCTGTAACTTTCCTTTTATATATTTTGGAAACTAATCAGTTCCTGATTTGTAGGAACATATTAGGAACATATAGGAAGTCTCTTATAGCTGCTCATGTATATATATAGGGATATTCCCTTGTTAATAAATTATTCTATTCAGGCATATCAATTCCCTATGTTTACATTAATACCGAACTTAACTTGCTCAGATTTAAGGGAATATCCACCCTAGCATGTCAAGTCATCCTTGGTCATGAGCAAGAGAGAGTTAATAAGGAACCATTGATACTAAAATTAATTATCTTAAAGGAAAACAATTAAGATGACACATCAAGGCAACATCGTTTGAGGTTGTTACAACTCTAAGAGGGATGAAGCAGCAAATTGTTGAGTATACAATGAGCTATGCTCGGATCCGAGCATTAATGGAATCTAGTATAAGGCATTACAAAGTGAAAATTCAATGTTGATATGCCCATTCCTTCACTGGGCACCAACTTCATAAGCATCCACTGAGCTTCGATCATTAAGCCTCAAAATACTAAGTTTACTAACTCTTGAACATATGAGAATTTGAGTCTTTATTATCATAGCCTTGGATATCCAAGCAGCATCAAATGTCGAGCATTCAAGTACCTAAATTCGAGCACCATAGTACCAAAGACTAGAGCCAAGCAATCATTTAGATCAGCTAACTAGAAAGAGGTCAAACTCAAAAGGATGGACATCCAGAAAAGAATTTGAGAGTCTCTAAGGTGACGAGTATCAAAATTGAGCATCGACATTATTTTTTGATCACTCAGACTCTGAACATAGAAGTACTAAGCATCGCAGCATAAAGACAATCAAGAGTTAGGTATCAGAGTTTGTGCATCAAAGTGTTCAGGCATCTAAGTCTGAGCATCATAAAGCATGAACAATTCTACTCATTGAAAAGACTAGCACATCTTTTAACAGTTGAATGTCCGAGTTTGATTCTCAGACATTAAGCTGAACACCAAAAACTAAGTCAAATAGCTGAATACGAATATGGCTATTCTCTAATTAGTGAAGATGCACTCATCTGAAGGAAGTTTACCATTAATGTAGCAGCTCCCAAATTCAGAATTTTAGACAATCATCAAGAAATTCACTAGCAAAACTATTAAACTAAGAAATGCTTCAACTAGAGAATCGGGAAGAAAACAATGGATAAAGTTCAAGAACAAGACAATGAAGCTCCTCTTAGAAAAATTCATGAAAGCTGAAGTTTCAAAACGTTAAAGTTAGAGCTACCACATCTGAAGCTTGGACGATAATCAATAACTCATTTGAAGAGGAACTTGAACAAAGAGTAATTGTCGGACCATGAGTTGAGCTGCTAGCATCCATCGAACCTCCAAGTGCTGAGATTCTTTGAGTACCAAACACTATTCTCTATTATGAGTGTCACACATCCACTACCAGACATAAACTTTGTAGGCACTTGGATGCCGAGCATCTAAAGTTAAATCAGTTATCGGGGTTTATCACTCTCTAGCCTGTAGAGAGTCCGGCACCTGGAATTTTATTTTATTGAAGACTATGACCATGGTAATGATGAACATGAAAAGAACTTATCCACAATTCTCGGCTTCCTTCAATTTTGATTCATGAAGTCCTGGGCGGATATTTCAAGAGTAATTCAGTGTGTACAAAACATCATACACAAAAGCTATATGATAAGGAAAAGAAGTCTTCATCATTGAGATAATTCAGCAAGAAACACAAGGTCCCTTAGCTGAACCTTGGAGAACCAGAATTCATCAACTGCTTATTTTTAAGATCAAAATTAATTACAATGACCAGCTTAAGTGGCATAACCTGAGAAACACCCAAGCACTTATCCATGTCACTTTTAAGAAGCCCAATAAAAAGAAATAGAAGACAATAACACACATTTGAAGTTACAATATTCAAAGTGTAGTTACAATAAATTTCAAAAATAATTAAAGCCACTACTACAACATTAACATTTCAAATTATACAAATGGCTTCAAAGACACAACTTTCATAGAGTGCAGGTTAAGTGTAGGAGATCTCATCAAATGCAGGCTGAGGACCTTGTGAGCAACAGTTTTAGACTATCGCATAATTGACAAGCTTGAAAGGTTAAAGTACAGGCCAAATACGAGTATAACATGAGAATAAATCCAGGATTCGGACATTCAAACCATTCAAAGCGACAAAGGAATTCATTTTAGATTAAAATGCTGAAGTATGCGCTAACTCAATCGAGTAACTCCAATAAGTAAAATTGGTCAACTTTAAAAATTCGAGGAAGGAAACTTCAAAGCATGTCCTTGAGCTCGAAAATGCAAGCCTAGGCCAACTGAAGCATTGAAGAAAGTCTGAGTACTAGACATTCAACATATTTATACTTCTTTTAAATGATAAATTCAAGATGGCACAAGAAAGAGATCGGCAAAATTATGGCGCAGCATGGTTTTACCTTAAGCTCATGCACTAAGGGAATCTCTAATGCAATGATTACAACTATATTATAATTATACTAATAACTTAATGCTCTTTTATAGGTACTCAGTTAGTAATGCTACAAATAATATGATCAAACTATAAGCTTCGGTTCCATTGGGAGTTCTCTATTACTCGGCAATAATTGCATACACAAAAACGAATATAAATATTCATTGATTGAGGACCGGGACAAGCGTACATTAAGAGATAAGTCTTCTTTCTCAATTATTTATTTTTAGTTTATCATTACTTCTCAATTATTTATTATTAATCATTTATTATTTTTGTATCTTATTTATTCCATAAGAATAAAAATAGCTTGTCACACAAGCACACTTATACATCTACACATAAATGCTCATCTATAAATACATGATTATTATTCATGCCAAATATACACCAATTACATTGATATATTTTTTACATCACAGACTGATAATCAATTGAGATGGATTAAAACAATCTCGAAGATTTTTCTCTTTTATCTATGGTAACAGATAAAATATGCACTTTGACAAAGCTCAATGCAGACAGGAGCCTTAGAAATTTTACAAATTTGTGGGGTCCACATTCAGCAAATAACTTTCTGCATGTTGTTGAAATTGTGAGATATCCTAGAAGAACTCAAAGACAACAACAAGGAAAAATAGATCTTTGTTCACAAAAATTTTAGAGAAAATTTAAACAAAGAAAGTTTAAGAATGGAGACAACTATACCCCCTACATAGCCGTACAACTCAAAGCACAATTCCAAAACATTATTGCCAACATCACACACTACCTTCTCTTTAAGAAGAAGGGCAATCCTAGCCTTTCACCTGAACTACAATGCTTATCTCATGACTTGGATTGAGCAAGCTTAAAATTTTGGTCCATCAAAACCCATCTTCCATCATTTCAAAAACCCTCACTAAATTACTATCCCGTATTATAAAACTCAGATTGAAATGGCTCATACTCATTACCATGATCACAATATCCTTCCTTTTGTGAAAATACTAAAAACAATAATGCTTTGAAAAATTAAACATCAATAAAAATAATGTTCGAACTTCACACCAATCATTATTCTGATTAGGTAGCTGCCATCAACAGAGTTATCAAAGTTCATAAACTGAGCGACATTATATAGCACTCAGGCTGTGCTTCTAATGCACTAAAAACCTAAGTCCAGTGACTAAAGCTGACACCCTTAGGTCGCTTCTATAGTACTGAGGTTCCGAACAAGTAAGCCTAAAGTCATCGCACCAAGCATTTAAGTCCAGTGACTGAAGCTAGCACCCTCAGATCGCTTCAATAGTACTAAGGTTCGGCACTCGGGCTGCACTTTTAATGCACTGAGATTACCTGGCACTTGGGCCACACTTTTAATGCACCAAGATTGTCTAACACTCTAGCCACACTTTTAATACACCAAAATTATCTGGCACTCGAGCCATGCTTTTAATGCACTGAGATTATCTGGCACTCGGGCCACACTTTTAATGAACCGAGCATTAAAACTCCAGTGATGACTGATTCTGCCAAGTTATCTCCATACTGGCAAGTTAATCCCTTACACCAAGCATTTTTATTAAAAGTTCTGTACACTCAAGTCTAACTGGCACTTGAAAGATGTTTTTATATGATGATTTTAAGACTCTGTACCGAGCTTCATTTTTTCTTATGACTGGGGCTGGCTACCTCAGTTCACCCTTCCATGTCAAATATAGTGATATTTTCTATCATCTTATAGACTCGAATACATCAGATATAAATGTCCAAACATACTTTTAGGGGGGACTTTTGATATCCCATATTAATATCCTATTCTAATAAGGGTTATATTCCCCTAAAGAGGAAGATTACTTGAATAAGAAGAAATCTTAATAAGGAAGTCTATTTCAATTAGGAATATTACTCGACAAAGGAAGTCTACTTCTCTCATAATAGGACAATCCTACAAGACTAAGGAATCATATTCCTAAGAGGTTTGACCAATACCTTCTCCTACAAATACATCTCATGTCATTCATTCTCTCACATTCTCATAGACATCATTCCATCACTCCATCACCTCATCATACAAACAATCACTCTTTATTCTCTACTCTATTCTATTATGCATGTTCACTTTATTATATTCTTTCATCATACCATTACTGACTTAAGATTTAGAGTGTTTATAGGGGAAACCCCGCCCTTTTACCTATTCTCCTTGTCAATGCAAGTTTCACAAGCAAAATATCAATTTGGAGTTACCATTTATCATGATCTATTAATTTTTTTGGTAAATTGATGCATGTGTGTGTGTGTGTGTGTATGAATAATACCTGCAATGATGGCATTAGATGCTTGAGCATCCTGCTGAATGAGGTGGAAAACCCTGGCCTGATCTTGACCTCCCTGCTAACTAGTAGAAGCCTAACCAAAACCTGTAGCACCTCCTCTGATACCTCTACCACATCCTTACTAAGTAATAATCTGAGTAGAACTCTGGTGTTGAGTTAGAGGCAACTAAAAAGGAACTAGTGCTGCACTAGCAATCGACTGCTGTGAAAACTGTAAAAACTATTGTGGCTAAAAACCAAAATATGGACATCATCTGGCGAAAAGTCTCATCTTTCCGCATCTAAAGCATGTCAGTGGTGCCATATAACATGATCCCTGATGGACTCTACCATAAGTCTGACAGGCACTGGCTGCTGATCCTGAACTCCGACCACTACTGATGCTAGAAGCACCTGACCCAAATCTGATAGATCTACGAGATCCAACACGGCCATGTCTGCTACACCTATGTACTCTCTGCTACTACCTTTGGCTCTGTTGTACTAAGTCTCTCTACTGATTACTGGAACTAATATGAAAAGTCAAATATAGAGTAGTCTGGAATCCTCCTGACTGAATACCCAACTAATAGTAATCAGGCATAGCTCCTTGCCTAACTAACCTCAACTCTATCTCCTTGGCCAACTCTATTACTGACTCCAGAGTAAGGCCCGCAGTAGGCATCCCAACAAATACAGAACCTAGACCAGTGACGTACATTATGACAATAAATTACTGATCTCACATCAGATCCTCTGCATATCTGCCAAGTCAGAGAAACTCTCTAGTGTAGTCCTCGACAGATCTGTCACCTATGGTGATGCTCATCAGCCGAAGTCTGTAACTCATCCAGAGTGGCTCTGGGCAGAATCTTCCCATAAATCTCTCTCTGAATTGAGCCTAGGTCATCGTAGTTATATAAGACTGAATCACCTAAATGAACCAACCTAGGATTGATCCCTCTACGGATAACTCAATGATCATGATCCGCTAGTACTCAGTGTGAGTAGTCTGAGTCCTCATCTCAATCGCATATAGAAAATCTAACAGATTCGATGTCCCATCAAATGTTATCCGATCGACTCTAGCATAGAACAATGCTACCTTAGGGTCAAACATACCTTACTAATAGGCAAGCTGAATTGGTGGTACAATTAGAGGTATCACAGCTTCCTCGTACTTTGACTCTATAGGTTCCTCATCTTGTAGCTCTCGCAGTCTATGGTGACCTGTCATTCCTTAAGGTCTACCTCTACCTCGACCTTTACGCCTTACTAGTGGCTCAGGAGGTAAAACCTCATCCTAAAAGGACTCATTATCCTTGGCCTCAATGACCGGTGGAGCAACACGCGCTTACCTCCTCATTCTGAAAAGATACAACTAGAGAGATTCAGACAAAATAGACAATTTAAGGATTACAAGAAATACTAAATTAAGAAAAACTTATCGAAGACATACTCGAACCTAAATAATTGCAGTAGTTTCAAAGAAAACATAACTCTAAAACCTAGGTCCATAACACTAAACCTAGGCTCTGATACCAACTTTGTCATGACCCAAACAAGGAGTCATGACCGGCGCTAAGAAATGGGAATTCTTTTGAATCCAAAACCTATAGCAAGCCTTAGAAAAATAAAAGCATGCAATAAATAAATAAAAATATGCTAGAATTAAAATCTTAAATCAATATAAAAATAAATACTTAATGTCATATCATAAAATAAAATATTTCCATACAATATTCACAGAAAGGTCTCTAACATGAGAACAACATTCTACAGATACAAAGCACTACTATTGCAGTTTTCCTAGAATACAATAAAGTTCAAATAAATAATTTACATAATCTAGTCGGGTTGAAGAAGTTCGGCGTAAGGGTTTACTACTGAGATTTGAAGATGAGGAATTTCTTAAAAAAAATATATTGAGGGGAGTCAAACCTCACTGAGTAAATTATTATAATATATATATATATGCACTCTAAGTCATATACAATCAGACATCAGTATATATATATATATATATATATATATATGTATATACATGTATTTCACACAGATGCAAAACTCTACTTTATATATATATATATGTCAAATGCAGAAAACATTATTTAATTGAAGGATCAAATAGAACCCTAAAACAATCGCAGCCTCAAACAAATATCTCACTAGCCACGTAGGCTTACTTAATTCCAAATAATTTCTCTTATTCCATTATGGATAGTTGTAGATGGCGAGGTTTAGAGCGCGTCCAAGATTTTAGCAACCGCGTCACTGTTTGATCTCAGGGCTCTAGAGAACACACTAACCATTATCACAAAGACATGACATGGAGATGAGGAGTCGCCACCCAGGGTAATAATTGGGACAAATCAAAAAGGTGGTACTCGATTCCCTAAAAGAAAGCTAGCACCACAACCAGGTGGTACTCGATACAGAATACCAACTTCTTTTAGTCTTGTGTTCATTTAGAATTACTTTATGAATTACTATCTTATCCTCTATTTACATGCAATTTCATATAAACCCAAAACAATAAACTCCAAGGCTAACTAGTCATGAAATTTACAGGTAAATAATGCATTCAATAAATTATATAATCCCTAAGTTAGTATAATCTACATGGATTTTAATTAAATGGGATAAAGTATACATGTTTTAAATATAAGTGAACCTAAAGACCTTATTCCTTTTTATTTTAATTAAATGAACCTAAGTCTACTAATTATAATTCAAAAAATGGGCCTAATTCTACATGTTATGAAGGTATTTAAATTAATGAGCTTAATTCTACATGTTTTAACTAAATAATGATCTTAAATCTATAAATTATGAAAAAGGGTTTAAATTAAGTGAGCTAAGTCTAAATTAATTAAATTAAATTAGGTGGGTCTATGTCTAATTAACTAAATGGGCCTAAGGATATATTTAACCTAAAATCTAATTAATTATGAACCTAAAAATATATTTTAATTAATTAAACCTAATTAATTATTAAGTGATATGGGTTAAAAGAATTATCTAACTCTAAATAAATAGATTAAGACCTAAAGTGGGCTTAAGGCCCAGAACACACAAAAATAATGAATAAAACTCAAAAACAACTAAAAACATAAAAGAAATATTTAAATAAGATCAAACAAATAATTATTAATCCTTACTAAAATCCTAATTCTATTAACATGCTACCTAAATTAATCTACTTCCTCCATTAATTTCAAATGATTACCAAAATTGAAACCTAATTTTACTAACTGATTCAATCAAAATAAACATACAACCACACAAATAATTTTATTACTCCCATTATTGGGGCTATTACATTAGTTCCTAAAACAATTAATAAAAAATAAAAATAAAGACAATAAAAATAAAACCCTAGAAACTAAGTCTCTAAGGGGTTTTATCCATAGTCTTCTGTGGACTCCTAATGAAATTCATCTCCCTCACATGATCACCATGCGTTTTCCTTCATAATCACCATGAAACATAAAATAAAATAATAAGTAATGAATAAATTAATATAAAATAATAAGAATAATAAATAAATAAAAGAAGAATATAAGAATATGATATGTTTATGGATGATTTAGGGTGCTCCTCAGATTTTTGATGCACCGTTCTTGATAAGTCTTAGAATCTTTCTCCTTAAAAATTCTCCACAAGTCTTGAATTGATTGATGAATCAAAAAGAATTTTTTGATTAAAAATGAATATAAGAAGAGTAAAATCACAATTTTCTCTCTTCTCCTCTCCTTCTTTTCTACGCTCTTCCTCTTTCTCCTCTCTTTTTTTTCTCCCCCTCTTCCTCTTTCCTTAGCTCCCCTTTTATAATGGAACTAGGAAGCCTAACCCTAATCCTAATGTGATTCTCATTCCTAAAGTGTATTTAGGAATTTTGAACCAAATAGGATTGAATTAATTAGGAAATGTAAACCAATTTAGGATTGAATTAATTAGAAAATTTAAACCACCTAAAACACTAAATTGTAATAATTAGAAATAGGAGAACGGAAAAGTTCAATTCCGACCGGGATTGTGCAATTCCGACCGGGATTGTGCAATCCCGATCGGAATTGTACAATCCCAATCAGAATTATTGTAATTCCGATCGGAATTATGAAATTTCGATGCACACATTTAATTACAAAAAGGCCCCCGAAAAAATTTAAATTTTACAATTAGGTCCTAAAAAAAACTTTACGATTTAGTCCCTAAAAATATTAAATTCTTCCTTTAAAAGCCCTTAGAATTTTTTAAAGATTAAACATCGAAGACATTTTCATCATTGGAGTCCTTTGTTGCATCCATAACATGTCATCCCGAAATTGGGTGTCTACAATAGTAGACTAGCCCTGAGACACTAAGTTAATTAAGTTCCAACAGTCTCATTGTCAATGTGACTAGCCCCGAGACACTAGATCAACCGAGCTCCCACAATCACACTACTCAATCACATCAATCTCAAATAACCAACCAAATAAAAGTCACCTCAAGTGATTTTATAACTCAACCCTAAAATCTATCGCATCGGTACATATACGGTCCTAGTGCAACTCACTAGGTAGCACATTATATTGATATCCTTCAAATAAACTTAATAATTATTAAAATAATAAAAATTCATAATTTAAATGTAATAGCATCCACTCATAGTAAAATTGTAATAACCGTAGTTTTTAAAATATTTTAATATTAAACGAGATATGCAGTGTTTATAAATTTAAAAGTTAAATTTAATTAATTTACTATTTTATGATTAATTACTATTATTTTATGTTTAATTAAATTTTCTACGTAAATATTTTATTTTAAAGATTTATTATATTAAACATTAATTTATATTATTGATGATTAATTTTTCGGATAGTATTATTATAATAGTATTAATTTAATTTACATTATTATTTCTATTATTTTTATTTTTATTTTTATTAAAATACATTAATTGTATTATTATTAAATTATTTAATGAGTATTGTTTATATTATTGATATTATTATTATTTATTGTTAAATGTTATTTTATGTTATGTATATTATATGTGTGTGTGTTTATATATATATGTGTGAGTATATTTTTGTGTGTGTCTATGTGTATGTGTGAGTATATATATATATATATATATATATATATATATATATATATATATATATATATATATATATATATATAATGTTTTAATATAAAGTTTTATTAATAATATATACATATATACATACAAACAAAGACCACCTCGTAACCCACCTCCCTCCTCCGCACACCATCCGTTTCCTTTACTATTGGTGTGCCTCCTCGACGTCCAGTAAGCTCCGCCACCTTCCAGTCGCATTTGCCACCTCCTCCTTCTTCTCCAACGTGGATTGACAGAGACAGTAGCAACGGCAATAGGTGGCATCACCTGCCGTTCTCTCTCTTCCGGCCACCTCCTCATGCATTTCCACTATCCGCCGACTCCTTAAGCACCAATAAGCACGAATCCAACTTCGGTTTAAGCTCTAATAATCCATTTTGTGAGTTTTAATAATTTTTAGTTTTTGAACATTAGGGTTTTTCAATTTTTTTTAGGTTGATCTTGGATGATTCACACAATCTTCCTTCACAAAAGTTGATCTTGGTAGTTTAATCTACATGTTTATATATATATATTTTTTTTTTTTGAATTTTTGGGAATTTATTTTAATTTTGTTAATTTTTGAATATTTTATTATTATTTATTGAATTTTTGTAAATTAATTTATTAAATAATAAAATTGGTTGATTTCGTGTTATATTAGGTTGATATTAATTTTAGTGTTGAGAAATTAATTTTTGTGAATATTATATAATTTTTAGTAATATTTATAGTTTATGTAAATATTGGATTATTAGGTTAAATTAGTATTTTTGTTGAAATTATTGGTTAAATATGTATTTTAGTTGATATTAGTATATTATATGTTGAGAAAATAATTTTAATGATTTTATATGATTTTTTATAGAATTTTTGAGTAATATTAGTATGATTTTGGATATTTTGAATTGTTAGGGTAATTGTGTAATTTTATAATAATTATAGTTAAATATTATATTTTAGTTGGTTTTATAATTATTTACAGTATTAAAATGATTTTTACAAATTATTTACTATTTTTATCTAATTAATACTAATTTTTGAAAATTGTTTACAAATATTATATTATATATTATAGTCAAATGATATATTTATAAATTTTTGTTACATATTTGGGTTAATTAAGTTATTTGGATTTATAAAATGAATTATTATTATTTTATGTGTAATTATTGGAAAATTGGATTTTAATAATATTATATTATTATTTTGGAATTTTTACGTAATTATTGTGAAATTAATTATGTTTAGTGTTAAATATGTAATATTTTGATGCTTTGAGGATATTTATGAAATTTATTGAATTTTAATATATTTATTATATTATTTAGATTTTTGGTGAATTGTGGACCTCGGTTGGGGAAATTATACAGTTCGGGATCCCAACCGAGAGGTGTATGAATTCCAATTTTAGAAGTGTATTTTTTTTTGCAAGACTGACACTACTTTTTAGTAGAGAGATGTCCGTTTTATAAAGGAGATTCTGCCGAATTTTTGATAGATTTCTTGTAAAACGTGACATCGGATCGATCTTGAAATTCTATGTTTGTCTGAATCTTCAATCCTTTGTTAAAGTCTTTAGAAGTTCTTAGAATATTCGGTTAGATTTATTCTGATTTTATTATTATTTTTATTGTTTAGTTATGCCGAGACCGAGGCCTAGTGGACCAAACCCGTCGAACCAATCTTGTGAAGCGCAAACTTGTGAGTTGTTATTTTATGTATACATTGCATTTAGGTTGCATGTTTTAGCACATATACATGTTTTGATGTATAATTATTCATAATTGTTTTATTAAATGTTTAATATATTTTAGATATATTTTGAAATAATTGCATGTTATACTATTGATTTATACATAAATTGTTTTTAAGTATATTATTGGTTATTTTTTGTATATTTCATGATTGATTTGAATTTATTTGACATATATATACTTGAAATATACTTAATTTATTTTAGATATATTTCTGGTATATATATGATTTATTTTGTTATTATGAATGACATTATGCATTATTTATTTTCCCGTATGTATGTTTTATTTTAAATGAAGGAAATTGATAAAATGTGCTACCTAGTGAGCAGCACTAGGACCGTGTACGTATCGATGCGATAGATTTAGGGTTGAGTGAAAATTACTTGTGGTGACTTATGATTTGATTAAGAATGATTTGATTGAGATGTGTTATGATTGATAGTGTGATTATTGGACCTCGGTTGACCAAGTGTCTCGAGGCCAATCACACTGACAATCAGACTATTGGAGCTCGATTGACTTAGTGTCTTGGGGTTAGTCTACTGTCCATATGGAATAAGTGAATTTATTTGGAAATAAGTGAGCCTGTATGGCTAGAGTGATATTGTTAATTGAGGTTGTGATTAAATAGGGTTCTATTTGATCCTTTATAAACTTATGTTTTTCAGTATTATTATATAAAGTAATTTTCAGCATTTGTGTGAAATGCTTATATATATATATATATATATATATATATATTATATATGGATGATTGATTGCATTTGACATATAGGAGATGTGTGTATATATATTATAACAATTCACTCAGTGAGGTCTGACTCTCCTCAGTTGATGTTTTTACAGGAGAGTCTTCTTCTTCAGACCTCAGCAGTAGACCCATCCGTCGGCTTTCTTCAGCCGTGACGTGTTTATATAAATTATCTACTTAATTTTATATTGTACTCTAGAAAACTGCAGTAGTGAGTTGTATTTTGTTTTTATTGTATGTTGGTTGTAATTCAAAGGTCTTTCTCTGAATATTGTATTAATATATTTTATTTTATGATATGAAATTTATTATTATTATATATTGATTTGAGTTTTATTTATGGTGCATATTTTATTTTATTATTGCATGCCTTTATTCTTTTAAGGCTTGCTACGGGTTCTGAATTCGATAGAATTTCTGTTCCCTAGCGTCGGTCATGACTCTCAGTTTGGGTCGTGACAAAAATATACACATCATATACTGGAAATATGTCACGACCCAAAATAAGGGCCATGACCGGCGCTAGGGAATGGGAATTCTTTCGAATCTGGAACCCGTAGCAAGCCTGAAAATAAAATAAATCATGCCATAATAACAGTAACAATATAATATGCAGCGGAAATAAAAATCATAATATCATAATATTATCCATATCAACTGGATTTAAATCAAATCTCATCCCATAGATATATAATCTTTTTAATACAAATCCAGTTTCAATATAATACATCTCTTTTAAAATAACATACATGAAATCCAATACTTTAATTCACAACTACTGCAGTGTCTAGATAAAATAAATAAGACTCAAGTAAATAATTTACACAAAGAAGCCGGGGCGGAAGAAATCCGGCGTATCGACCTGCTACTGAGGTCTGAAGAAGTTGACTCTCCTGAAAAATAGTCAACGGAGGGGAGTCAGACCTCACTGAGTGAATTACTATAATATATATACATACACACTAAGTGACAATGCATACAATCAATAGTATATGTGTATCTAATATATATACAGACAATTTCACACAGATGCAGAAAAATCATTTTTATATATTTTATCGAAAATCCCAGTTTATGAAGGATCACATAGAACCCTAGAATATCGCAACCTCAGAAAATAGTGTTAAACAACACTCTGGCCATACAGGCTCACTTATTCCAAATATATCCACTTAATCCATTTAGACAGTAGACTGGCCCCGAGACACTAAGTCAACCGAGCTCCAACAGTCTAACTGCCAGTGTGATTGGCCCCGAGACACTTGGTCAACCGAGCTCCAGCAATCACACCCACAAACCACATCTCACATATCGATAATCATAATCAAATCAATATCCACAAATAAGTTATTAATATAGCCTAAATACTATAGGCGTGCCGGTACGTACTCGGTCCTAGTGCTGTCCACTAGGTAGCACGTTCTATCGATATCCTTCATTAATAATATAACTCATTCATTCACAATAAATGATGCATGAATTTAAATGAAATAGCAATATAAACCATATATATATACCGAAAATATACCAAAAGTAAACCAAGTATATTTCGAGTATATATACGTCAAATAAATCCAATCAAATTATAAATTAAACTAAAAATATATTTAAAAACATTTTAGATATATTTTATTAACAAAACATGTATATAATTTATTATATACCAAAAATAAATCGAAAATATACTTAATATAAACTTAAGAAATACTCAAATTATTTATGCATATTTAATCAACATAAAACATGCATTTCTAAATCATGCATCCTAAGCATATATATATAGTATAGTAACTCACCTAATGCGCTCCACGAGACAGGTCCGACGGGCCTGGTCCACTAGCCCTCGGTCTCGACGCAACTAAACAAGCAATAAAAAACCGACATTAGAATAAACCTAACAGAAATCCTAGAATTCAATCTAGAGTATTAAACACAGAATCGGAAATTAGGGTTCGACTGGACATCACGTTTTACGAGAATTCTACCAAAAATTCGACAGAACCTCCCCTGTAAAACGGACATCTCTCTACTCAAAAGAGTAGAGCCGACCCTGCAAAGAAATACACTTCGAAAAACAAGCTCAACACAATCAAAATCCCACGGTCGGACCTCAAACTACAGTCCACCGACCGGGGTCCATAAACACAGAATAATTCTAGATATACCAAAAATATCCTTAAATCGCAGAAATACATTTTATACGTAGAAATTACATAATTAACATTAAAACACTGTAAAAACCGATTAAAACTCATTTTATTAGAAAAACCGTATATTATATATATAATTGAAAATAATTCACGAAAAATAGTTTTAATTAGTTAAAAATACCAAATATTTTGTAGAAATCATTTTTATACCTTAAATAATTATTAAAACCAATTAAATTACATTTTTAGACAATTTAGGGTAAAATTACCAAAATACCCCTATATATATAAATATACTTAAATTACTTCAAAAATTATACAATTAACCAAAATTAATTTTCTCAACATATTTATCAATAATATCAATAATTAAACTCAATTAACCAATTAATTTCCATTTAAAACACAATTAACCCTAATTTCTCAAAATCACATAAACTTCAATAATTCAAAATAAATACTTAGAAATTCATAAAAATTCCAAATAAATTCCTATAATTCATTTCAACACCTAATTTAACCATAAACTCCAATTTCATAATTTAAATAATTAATTTCCGAAAATTAGAAAATAATATTAAAATATTCAAAAATACCCAAAAATCCAAAAAATCTCCAAAAATTCTACAAAAATTCATAAATGTATAATGAGCTACTAGGAACAACATTTGTGAAGGAATTTTTCATGAATCAATCAATTCGAAGCTCAAAAAAATCAAAAACCCTAATAGGCCGAAATTGACAAAATCGAAACCTAAGCAATTCTAGACCATTTTAGCTCAAACCAAAGCTAGAATCACACTCACCAGAGCTCAAGGAGAAGAAAGAGACCAGTGGTGTCGAAAACGGTGGCTGGAATCGGCGTGATCGACGGTGGATCGATTTTCGACTTCTCCGGCCAAAATCAACTTCCAAGTGCCGGAAACGGCTACCTCAGGCGGCGGAAATGGTTGGGGAAGGCGGTGGCACACCGGACGGCACACCCACTGTGAAGAAACGGCGTGACAGGCATCCGGACGACGAGGAGAAGGATCGGGAGGAAGAAGAAGACTCGGGGGGCAAAATGGTAATTTTCCAATTCTTTTGATTTTTGATGTATATATGTATATATATATACTTTATACTATATATTAAAATAATATTAAATTACACACATCACATATACACCACACACATAAAATCTAATATTTTAATAATTTATACTAAATAAAATTAATTAAATAACAATAAAACAAATAAATAATTAATAAAATATTAGGGTAATAATAAACCCTAATTAATTAAATATACACACACAGGCTTTATTTAATAATTTAAAAATACGCATGAGTTCATGCAAGTCCGTAAATACATTTAAAATAATTAATAATACATTGTTTACGTGAAAATTTCCCCGAAAATGCAAGTCCCGGGAAAATTTTACGTAAAACACTGAAAATAATACACAGTAATTAAAATAGGTTTTAAATACATATTAACTCGTAAAAATATCATATAAAATACAGAAATTATCAACACTGCATATCCCGGTATAGTGTAAAAATATTTTAAAAACACGGGATATTACAAAATATACCAATTGTACACTAGAGATATCAAAAAAATATTCCAAATATATAAGTCACATATATACCAAAATAAACCATAAATATACCAGTAATATACCGATTGTATGTTAGGAATATATCAAAAATGTACACGTCACATGTATATTAAAATATACCAAAAATATACTAAAAGTATACCAAAAATAAATTTTACATTTAAAGAAATATTCATCTTCAATTTCATTATAAAATTCATAGATGTTAATTTTTATGCATTCTACATGTAATACATATATAAGATAATAACTCATAAGTTTGCGCTTCTCGAGACTGGCTCAACGGGCTTGGTCTGATAGAAGTCAATCTCGACGCAACTAGAAAATAAATAATAATAATAATAAATCAAAATAATTTCTAAATTCTACTTCTAAAAGAGACTCGATTTAGGAATACAAAACTTAGATAAACACAGAAATTCAAAATCGATCCGATGTCACATTTTATGAGAATTCTACCAAAATTTGATAGAAACTCCTCTGTAAAATAGACATATCCCTACTAAAAATTAGAGTCGATCCTGCAAAGAAAACACACTTCTAAGACACAAAACTCAACACCTCAGGTTAGAACCTCGAAATGCACAATTTCCCAACCGAGGTTCATAATTCACCAAAAATACAAATAAAATAATAAATATATTAAAAATCATTCAATTCCATAAATATCTATAAAATACCAAAATATAATATATTTAAACCTTAAAACACTAAATACAATTATTTTCACAATAATTAAATAAAATCACAAATAATAATATAATATTAATAAAAATTAAGTTTTTCAATAATTCAACATAAAATAGTAAAAATTCACTTTTATTTATTTAAATAGCTTAAACATAAAATAAAATTAATTAAAAATCCATTTAATCACCAAAATAGTAAATAATATATTATTTAAATATAATTTTCAAAAATTAGTATTAATTAGTTAAAAATAGTAAATCATTTATAAAAATCATTTTAATACACTATATAATTCTAAAATCATTTAAAACACATTATTTAACTATAATTTCCACAAAATTACACAATGAATACAAAATTCACATAATATAAATAATATTCTCAAAAATTATATAAATTCACCAAAAATTACTTTGAAAATTCCAAAATTATTAACTCAATTTACTAACACCAATTCAAATAAATTTTCATTGAAACTAATTAATTAAGATAGTTATCAAAAATTCAATATTTAATACTAAAATAATAAGAAAATTAGCCAAAATTCAAATTAATTCAAAAAATTACACAAAAAATATATTTGAGAAGCTAAAACTACCATAAATAACATTTCTTAAGCAAGTTTTCATGAATCAAACATAATCAAGTTCAAAAAAATTGAAGATATCTAAAAATAAAAAAGGATTTGAGCTCAAACGGAGCTCAGAAATGGACTCACCGGATCAAGGGCATTCAAAAAAGACCAATTGGAGGAGCTGAGGTGGCCGAAATCCTCACCGGCATTAAAGGAGCTCACTTTCGGCCTCTTCTGGATCCAGTAGTTCCAAGCGGCGGACAATAGCTGAAGGTGACTAGAAGTGGTGGCGGTCAGTGGTGGCGGCTGGGGCTACTCCGGCATGGGTGGAGGGCACTGCACAGACGATGAGAAGAAAAAGGAAAAGAAGAAAGAGAGGACAAAGAAGAGAGTTGACCCGATTTTGTTGACCTTTTCTATTTTTATAAAATTGCTAAATTGCCCTTCAATCAAAATAATAATAATAATGTAATAATCCTAGATTTTTAAATTATTTTATTTTAAAATAAGATATGCAGTGTTAATAAATTTTAAAACTAAATTTGATTATTTTATTGTTTTGTAAACAATTATTATTATTTTTACGTTTAATTAAAATTTCCTACATAAATGTATATATTAAGTTTATTATTTCAGGCAATATTATTTTAATAATACTTAATTTAGTGCATTAATATTTTAATATTATTATTTTAATAAATTACATTATTGACTTATATATATATATATACACATATATAATTAGGGTTTAATATATATATGTGTGTGCATATATATATATATGCATGTGAATATATAAGTGTGTAGTTTACATATACACACATTATTTTATTACATAAAGTTTATAAACTATATTATATAATAATATATACATATAATATATATATTATACATATATATACAAAACAAAACACTTACCTCTTTCTCCTTCCCCCTCCCCGATCTTCACCATCCCTGCCCCTCACCGTCTGCCATTCCGTTCACCGGCCATCAGAGTGTCTCTCCCTTTAGCCCTCATCGCTACTGTCTTCTTCTCCCTTCCCCGGCACCGGCAGCGACAACAACCCTATTTTTTGGGCGAAAGTTGACTTCCTCGTCTTTCTCCTCCGTCCGGCCACCAAATTGGACATTTCCGATGCCGTTGAACTCTTGGAACTTCGAGGAGGAGGAATCCAAGCTTCTTTCAGCTTGAAATTGCATTTTGGTAGGGTGTTTTGCTCATTTTCAATTTCGACCATTTTTAGATTTTTGATTTTTTTGAGAATTCTTGCTTGATTCATGAAAAATCACTTCACAAAAGTTGTTCCCCTTAGCTCAATCTACATCTTTGAATTTTTGTGTGATATTTGGGAATTATTTTGATTTTTGTGAATTTTTGAATATTTTATTATTTTCATAAGTTAATTATATAAATTATGAAATTGTGATTTTTAGTGTTATTGGTGGTTAATATTAATTTTAGAATTTATTTTTAGTTTATGTCAATTTTGAAAATATAGGTTAAATATATATTTTGTTAGCAAGTATTGGTTAATTATATGTTTTTGTTGATATTATGGAGATATATGTTGAGAAAATAATTTTTGTGTATTTATATAATTTTTATTGAATTTTTAAGTATTTGTATTATTTTATGTGTATTTTTAAATATTAGGGGTAATTTGGTAATTTTAGTTAAATATTATGTTTAATTGGTTTTAATATTATTTGAGGTATAAAAATGATTTTTACAAATTATTTACTAATTTTAACTAATTAATACTAATTTTCAAATAATATATAATATACTATTTTTGTAAATAAATGGATTTTTAGTAATTTTTAATATGTTTTTGGAATAATTAAGTAATTTAGATTTATAAAATGAATTTTTATTAATATTTGTGGAATTATGGATTTTTAATAATATTATATTATTAATTAGGGTTTTTAAGTAATTATTAGGAAAATACTTATTTTTGGTGTTTTAATGTAAAATATGTTAAATTTTGGTATTTGGAAGGCATTTATGGTATTTATTGAATTTTAATATATTTTATTGTGCTATTTGAATTTTTGGTGAATTGTGGACCTCGGTTGAGAAATTTCAGTAGTTCGGGATCCCAACTAAGGGTTGTGAGGATTTTTATTTTCAAAGTGTATTTTCCTTACAGGACCAACTATACTTTTTAATAGAGAGATGTCCATTTTATAGAGGAGGTTCTGTCGAATTTTCGGTAGAATTCTCGTAAAATGTGACATCGAGTCTAATTGTGATTCTGTATCTATTTATATTTAGAATTCTAGATCGAGTCTCTAGAAATCTAAGTTAGATATATATTTTGATTTGTGATCGCTTTTATTGTTTAGTTACGCCGAGATCGAAACCTAACGGACCAAGCCCGTCGGACTAGTCTCGAGAAGCACATCCTTGTGAGTTATTATTATATATATACATTGCTCTAGGTTGCATGTTTTAGAATTATATGTTTTAAATTTAAAATTTTGCATAATTGCTTTATTAAATGCTTAAGTGTATATTTTGAAATAAATGCATGTTTTTCCTTTTGATTTATATTCAAATTATTTTAAGTATATTATTGGTTTATTTTAAGTATATTTCATGATTTAATTGAATTTATTTTACATATATATACTTGAAATATACTTAATTTATTTTAGGTATATTTCTGGTATATATATGGTTTATTTGACTATTATGCACGACTTTACACATTATTTGTTACTTGAATGTATGTTTTAATATAAATGAAGGATATCGATAGAACGTGCTTCCTAGTGGGCAGCACTAAGACCGAGTACATACCGATGTGATAGATTGTAGGTTGAATTACTAACTTATTTGTGGATTTTGACTTGATTGATGTGAGATGTGATTGATGGTGTGATTACTGGAGCTCAGTTGACCAAGTGTCTCGGGGTCAATCATACTAACAATCAGACTGTTGGAGCTCAGTTGACTTAGTGTCTCAGGACTAGTCTACTGTCTAGTTGGATTAAGTGAATTTACTTGGAATTAAGTGCGCCAGTATGGCTAGAGCGTTTTCTATTGATATTTGAGGTTGCGATAACTTAGGGTTCTATTTGATCCTTCATAAACTGATGTTTTTCAGTATTAATTATAAAGTGATTTTCAGCATCTGTGTGTACATGCCTATATATATATATATATCAAATACTTATGAGTGTTTACATTTGTCATTTAGAAATGCGTGTATATATATTATAATAATTCACTTAGTGAGGTTTGACTCCCTTCAATTGATATTTTTAGAGGAGAGTCTTCTTCATTAGACCTCAGCAGTAGGCCTATTCACCGGATTTCTTCCGTCCCAGCTTTATTATGTAAATTACTTACTTAGTTATTTATTTTGTACTCTTGAAACTGCAGTAGTTGTATTTATATTGTCGGAAGTGGTACTCTGTATTATATATGTTAATTTTAAATTTAGAGAGGTATATTTCTGAATGTTGTATTAAAATATTTTATTTATGATATGCAGAGATTATTTTATCATAATTATTGAGTTTTAAATTCTGATGTATTTTTATATTGCGGTATATTTATTTTATTTATTGTATGTTTTATTATTTTAAGGCTTGCTACAGGTTTCGGATTTGAAAGAATTTTCGTTTCCTAGCGCCGATCATGGTCACTGGTTTTGGGTCGTGACAAATAATAATAATAATAATTATAATAATAACAACAATGATAATAATAATAACAATGTTAACAATAATAATACTAATAATAATATTAATAACAATGATAATAATAATACTATTAACTTTAATATTATCAAGTAATCCCATGTAAAACAAATTATTTTACGTAAACAATTCCTTAGAAAAAATATATAAATAATATTAGCAAATATCAATAATAATTTACAATTAAAATTTAAATTATTAACACTGTATATCTCAAAGTAATTTTATTTTATTTAAAATACTGGGTCATTACATCGACGACAGAAGAGCCTTTCTGATATTTTATCTGCATTACTTTTGTTAGATAAAACAATTTGTTGTTGCTAGTCTTTGAAGTGTACAGCTCTTCAAGTTGTTTCATAATGTTCGTGCATGAGTTTCATTACAAATGTGGTTGTACACATTGTCTTCAACGAACTGTTAGATGTAGCCATACACTTGCTAATGCTCAAATGCCCATTCCTCATCCGTCTTGCATTCAGGTTTTGTTGTAGCGAAAATCGATAGATGCAACTTCATCACAAATAGAAGATTTTTCATCTTATTTCTCCATATGTGGTAATTTGTGCTATTTAAGTTGACCATCTTGCGAGTCTTAGTCTCCATCGTTGCAGTATTTAATAATATCTCTAGAACACAAACCAACAACTCTGATACCACTTGTTGGGAAAATTAATAGAGTTGGCGCAGTGAAATAATTTTCACATAGACAAAATAAAATTACTGCAGAAATAATTAAACAAATACATAAATAAAGACGGTTAAACCGATCAATGGATGAGTAAAATAGACAGTAAAACTTGTTGTATAAATAATAATAATAATAATAATAATAATAATAATGACACAAATATTTTAACATAGTTCACCCTTAATTCTTGGGTTACATCCATGGAAAAAAAATCTAAAATTATCTTCCACTAAAAAAATAGTAGGTATAAGAGAGAATTTTCTCTAGATCAATATTAGAGGTATACAATAAAAAATTCTTACCAAAATAGTGGAACTCAAATTGTTTTCCAAACACCCCAAAAATAATTATCTTACTATTTTATCACTCACCATTTGAGAAAAAAAATTTCTCAAACTTTTAAAACTCTCACACACTCATCAAAGTAAAATTGCTTTGATTATCCTCATAAACACACACCTCATTTTAATTTTTCTTTCTCATTCTTGCTCCTTCTCCTCATGTATGTCCTTCTCCTTATATGACATTTATATAGGCCTTAACATACAAAAAAAAAAAAAAAAAAATTTACAAACTTTCAACATTTACTGCACCAAATTTGGTACAGAAAAATGTGACTTTCTTCATTTTTTTTAAATTTATGAACTCCACTAAGAGGGACTCATAATAAATAATAATAATAATAATAGTAATAATAATCTCACTCAAATAATCACACTCAAAATATTTTTTCAGGCGATTTTTTTTTCTATTTTATCATTCCATCTTAAAAAAATTTTACAAACTCTAAAAAATATTCTCTCACAAATTTTTCTATAAGTACCAACACAACTTTGGGACACTTTCCTCTCATCATCAAAGCTAATTTGCTTTGGCTCCTTCCTGCAATCATGCAAAATGATTTTACATAGCCATTGCTCCCAGGCCATGCAGCGTCATGCATTAGGTTTCATTTTGCTTTTTCATTTACAAATAGAAGATTTTGATGAAAATTGTATGAACACCCTGTAGTAGTTGCACAGTACATTATGAAGACAAAAGCAAATAACAAAATTAAAGAAGAAAAAAGCAGCTCAGTCAGAAGACCGAAGATTCTGAACTTGTGATTGTCTAGAGTCTACACCACAATATTCTTTACTTGGCCATTTGTACTGAACTTGTGGTGCTTAGCCAGACATGTTTTCGAAGATTGCAATCTGACCATAACAATTGTAGTAGCAGGTGACGATGGTGAGACTAGGGCAACCCCAACCCACTTGTTATCTGGCTTTGAACAATAGATATTGCCTTTGTTAGTCCATGAATTTATGCTGCGGTCTAGCTTTCTTATGATTCTTTGACAGGCATGGTTGGTTCACCAATTTTGGGTTTTGTTGTACTGTGGAGTTAGCTTGTTGGCAAATTCTGCATGAAATAACATCATGTAAAGAATCATAATTTATGACACTGACATGCAATTTTTATGCATAATATTATAATTATATTTGATGATATATTCTTTATTCCTTGATAATTTATATTTTATAAAAAAAAAAAATTAAAACCATGTCATAATTTATATTCTTCATAAGAAATTGGAAGAAATTAGAACCATATAATATGGTTATGATTATATTGCATTTAGGTTCCAATAACAAGATCATCAAAATTCTAAAATATTCTTTTCCAATTTCAAATCATATGGATACCAGGAAGATAATTATAGTATAATATATATATCCCGCAAGACAACCACACTAATCCTAGCTATAGATAAAAATATTGAAAAGATCAGAGAAAAAAAAAATCACATTTGGTGAAATTAGTGTGGCGGATAAAAATATTGAGCTTTTCAAAGCAAATAATATAGTAAAATTGATATAAGCTTTTCAGAGCGAATAATATAAAAGAATTGATATGAAAACCTGACATACTCTAGAAATGTGTCATGCTAGTGATAGATGGGAGAGTATATTGTAATTACTTTGAAGAATTTCTAAACATTTAAATAATCTTAATTAAATTCTTCAAACACTTAAGAATATGAAAATATTTCTATAACTTTTATAATTCAAACTTTTATTTCTGAATTGCTTGCTTAATGATTACAATGCAGGGAAGAGGGAGTATTTATACTAACCTCAAACTAATACAAACCACTTAAAATACTCATAAATAAACTAATACAAAAAGATTAAAACCGTACATTATATCTAAACACCTAACACCACACTAAAACATACAATGGAAAGACAACTTCACATGCACTTAATTATCATGTCTCTCTTTTAATTTTACCCACAACTTTTCTTCTTTTGATTAAGACCACAAAACAAGTTTAATTATTTAACACTCCCCCTTAAACTTGTTTTATAATGCCAAGTGTATCTCTCAATCTGACAAAATCTTCTTCCTTTAATGGTTTGGTGAAGATATCTGCAATTTGATCTTGAGACTTCACATATTCTAGTTTTACATCTTGCTTCATAATGTATTCTCTTGTGTAATGATACAAAGTATCGATGTGTTTGCTCCGATCATGATACACTGAATTCTTGGCTAAAGCTATTGCTGGCTTATTATCGACATGAATCTCTATTGGTTCCACTTGTGACATATTCAATTCCTTCAACAAATTTCGGAGCCAAATTGCATGACTGACACACATTGTAGCAGCAACATACTCAGCTTCATATGTTGACAAAATGACAATTGGTTGCTTCTTTGACATACAAGTGAAAGTGGTGTCTCCTAAGAAAAACACAAAGTTATTTGTGCTTTTTCGATCATCGCTATCTCCGACCCTATCACTGTCACTATATCCAACGAGCTTGTAGTCATCAGAAACTGAATAATATAAGCCAAAATCTATTGTACCTTTGAGGTAGCGAAGAATTCTCTTTACAACCTTGAAATGAGTGGTTGTTGGAGTCTCCATGTAACAACTCACAAGTCCTGTTACATAGAGAATGTCAAGCCTTGTACAAGTTAGATATTGCAAACATCGAACTAGACTCTTAAAAAGTATTGCATCAACCTTTTCTACTTTATCGTCTTTGAATAACTTGATTCCACACTTCATCAGTGTGTTTATTGGGTTGCAATAATCTATCTTGAATTTCTTAAGGATCTCCTTTGTGTAGCTTTCTTTTGAGATGAAAATCTCATTTTCCTTTTGCTTGACTTCAATGCCAAGGCAGTATGCCATTAATCCAATATTTGTAATCTCGAACTTTAATGTCATTTCTTTTTTGAAATCTTTGAACATGCTGGGGTTGCTCCTGGTGAAGATTAAATCGTCTACATACAGGCACACAATTAAGACATCTCTATCTTTGATTTTGAAATAGAGGGCATGTTCATATGGACATTTGATAAAACCACTCTGTTGAAAATACTTATCAATTCTGCTATTCCATGCTCTAGGAGCTTGCTTCAATCCATAAGGTACCTTCTTCAATTTTAGGACTTTGGATTCTTATCCTTTGACTTCATAGCCTAGTGGTTACTAAATGTAGACTTCCTCTTTAAGAACTCCATTTAGAAAGGCAGAATTTCCATCCATCTAGTGAATCTTCCAGTTATTTTGAGCTATTAAAGAAATAATCAGTCTCATGGCCTTTAAGCATGTAACAGGAGCAAATACCTCATCGTAGTCAATTCTAGCTTTTTAACTATAGCCTTTAGCAACTAGCCTTGCTTTATGCTTTTCCACCTGTCCTTTTGAATTCTACTTTATTTTGAAGACCCATTTGACAACAATTAGATTATGTCCTTTTAAAAGAGTAGTAAGTTCCCATGTGTCATTATTTTCAATGGCTTTGATTTCATTATCCATTGCATTTCTCCATTTTTTATCTTGTGCAGCTTTTTGGAAGTTCACTGGTTCACAATCAGAAAAAACACAAAAAAGAGTGAGATTTTTAAGTTAATCAGTCACCTCATAAAGATCTTTAAGACTTCTTATATGTTTTTTTTTCTTTCAACCATGAAAGATGGTGGTGAATTTCCTTCATCAATTTGCATTGGTGAGGCAGGTGGTGTTATGTGCTCTTGCTGATGTTTACCTAGTTGCTCCACTGGTGTTTGTTTTATTTCATTAATCTAAAAAAGAAATTGAATTCATCTATAGAAGAGTTGAAGTCCCATTCACCTTCTTCGTTAAATTTCATATTTCGGCTAATTATAAACTTCTTGTTGTTTGGATTGTATTGTTTATACCTTTTTGAATTAGTAGGATAGCCGATGAAGATGTATCTTTCACTTTTGTCATTAAGCTTGATTCTTCTTTCATTTGGTACATGAACATGGGCTAAACTTCTAAATAATCTAAGGTGAAAAATATCGGGCTTTCTTCAATTCTAGGCTTCTTGCAGTGTCTTTCCCCAAACACTTCTTATTAGAGATCGATTGGATAGGTAGACTGTTATAGCTATTACTTCAGCCTAAAATCCTTTCAGTAAATGTTTGCTTTTGAGCATGTTTTGTGCCATATCAAAAATGGTTCTATGTTTTCTTTCTGCAATGCCATTTTGTTATGGAGATCTCAGAACAGTGAGAAAATGTCGAATTCCATTTATTGCACAGAACTCTTGGAATTCCTTTAAAGTGAATTTTCCTCATCAATCTGATTTTAATGCTTCTGACCACTCTCATTCTCCATAGTAGCTTTAAATGTCTTAAAAGCTTCAAAGACTTTTGGTTTCTGCTCCAATAAATATACCCAAGTTTTTCTTGAAAAGTCATTAATAAGAAGAAGGAAGTAATTATTTTTACCGAGAGAGCTTGGAGTAATTAGCCCATACACATCAGTGTGAATGAGCTCTAATGGCTTTTTAACTCTTGAGTATGATTCCTTAGGAAAACTATTTCTAAACTACTTTCCAAGTAAACACCCTTCACAAAACTGATATGGATATTTGATGCAAGGTAGTCCTCTCACCATTCTCTTTTTCGATAATAGTTCCCAACTTCTAAAGTTGAGGTGCCCAAATCGAAGATGCCATAACCAAGAGGCATCTTTGTACCAAGCTTTCAAACACTTTACAATATTATTTTGAATATTCAAAGGAAATAGTCTATTCTTTGACATTTTTGCTTTGGCAATTCAATATCCTTTGCCATTTTTTATAAAAAGACAATAATCTTTTGAGTAAAAATTGCAGCCTTTTTCTAAGAGTTGACCCATACTCAAAATGTTGCATTTCATATAAAGCATATGATAGACATCATAAATTAAATGATGACTACCATCTTTAGCACTATTTTCCTGTTACTGATACTTTTAAATAATCACCAAAGGAAACATTGTCAGCCACTGATTTGTTAAGTTCCATGAATATACTTCTTTTTCCACATAAATGGTTGCCTGCACCAGTATCAACATACCAAGTACTTCTTTAACCTTCAATAGTGGTTTTGCAAGATAGTAGTACTGTCTTCTCCTCGATTTTTGCTTTTACATAATTGGTCTTTTCTTCAACTTTACAGCTAACAGCTCTGCATTCTGATGCATAATGCCCATATTTCTAACAATTATAATACTAAACTTGAGATTTATTGTACCTTGAGTTTGGATTGCCTCTCTCATGACTTCTTATAGAACTTTCACCTTTCTAATAGTTATTAAAGTTGCTACTGTAAGAACTTTAACTTCATCCATGACCACGACTTCCACCTCATCTGCGACTTCTGCTTCTGCCTTGGCCACATTGATATCTTTTATTGCCTTAGCTTTCATGCATATCCTTAAGCTGCAGTTTGAGAAGTAATTCAGAGATTCCTTTATGCTTTTTGTGCTTCTCTCTATAGGCTTGTAATAAGCCTAAAAGCTACTTAATCTTCATTTTCTTTAAGTCTTTCGTCTCTTCTATAATTACAATAATATGCTTAAACTTCGGGTCTAATGAGCAAAGTATCTTTTCCATTATTCTCACATTATCTAACTTTTCACCATTTCTTTTTAGTTGATTAGAAACAACTAAAACTCTGGAAAAATAATCAGTAATGGTCTCACCTCCTTTCATGTGCAGAGATTGAAACTCCAATCTTAAGATTTAAAGACGCACCTTCTTCACTTTTTCTTCTCCTTTATATGATGTTTGTAGCTTCTCCCATGCTTGTTTAGCAGAGGTTGTATCTAAAATTTTCTCAAAGTTATCATCATTAAAGGCTCGATAGATCAGAAAGAGAGCCTTCTTATCCTTCTTTCTTGAACCTTTTAAACTATCCTTTTTATACTAGGATAGTGATGCCTCATTTTATGGTTCATTGTAGCCTTTCTTTATAATATCCTAAACATTATGTGCACTAAGGAGAGTCTTCATTTTGATACTCCAATTGTCGTAATTGTTGTTGTTGAGTGTTGGAACTTGGAAGGATGCCATACTATTTGCCATATTACTTAATCTAATAAGAATTTATAAAATTTAACTTCACGAATGGATTCAAAATGCCAAAAAACCTTAAGATAGACTCCGATCAAAAAGTCAACGGCTTGGTCAATAACTTCACAGATAGGTCAACGGCTCAGTCAAAATGGCTTAGCAACTCAATCAACAGCTCAGATGAACGACTTAATGGCTTGCTAAATGGTTCAGTCAAATGACTTGATGACTCAGTCAATGGTTTGACTGGACTCGGCTCGACTCAGCTTTATGACTTGGCGTGACTAGGCTTCAATTCAATGAGTTGACTAGGTTTCTAGTAGCAAATTTCTGATGGCCATTGGCGACACGTTTGACTTTTGATTGGGATGATTCCGAAAAAGTTGGATTCTTCTTTCTAAAAGCTTCAATTTGATATACTCTATGCCAATATTTAGCTTTGATACCACTTTATTAAAAAATAAATACTCAAACAATCTTAATTAAACTCTCTCAAACACTCAATAACATAAAAATATTTCTAAAACTCTTATAACTCAAGTTTTTATTTCTGAATTACTTGCTTGATGATTACAATGTAGGGAAGAGGGGGTATTTATACTAACCCCAAACTAATACAAACCACTTAAAATATTCATAAATAAATTAATACAAAAAAATTAAAACCACACATTATATCTAAACACCTAACACCATACTAAAATATAAAAGTGGAAAGACAACTTCACATGGACTTAATTATCATGTCTCTCTTTTAATCTTACCACAACTTTTCTTCTTTTGATTAAAACCATAAAACAAGTTTAATTATTTAACATTTTTATGTGATTATGTTTAAAAGTATCTAAACTATAATACTCATTTAAAATTTATATTTTACATAATTTTGAAAAGTTTTTTTTTTATTTTAAATAACAGTTATTTATTTTTCGTTCAATATTTCAAGAATTTAGTTCTAAATAATGCATAGTACATATAATTTTAATTGACGCATAATTTAGTTAGTAACTAATTTTATGTTACAAATTTAAAAATTTCGATATATTAGTTTTCTTTATTATATTTATTTGTTTAATTGTTTAAATATTAATTTATAGTTTTTTACAAGCTTTTCAAATGATATAAGTAATTTTTATCCTAATCAATCAGAATTTAAAATGGTAAGAAGTAAAGGAGAACATCATCAGTTCGGTTCGGTTGCCAGGTAGACAAAATCAATTGATTTTGAAGTTGTGTATTTGAAAGCCAAACCAAACCAATGTGAGGATGTTAACCGATCAGTCAGTTTTCGAAAGTAATTAAGTTTCTGCGGTTCAGTTTCAAAAATAATTCCAGTTTGGGCCACTAAGGGCTAGGCTTTAGATAAATGAAAGCCCAATAAAATTTTGCACATACAAAATTTTTTTTACACTTAAAATTAAAGAACATATATACATAATACATTGTCAAAAAATATTTTGGCACACATATAAGGCAATACAAGGCCTGTAAATTACTTTACAAAAAATTGAGTTTATACTCCATATATCACAAAATTAATGGACCTTCACCTCACACTATCTAATATCTATACAAAAAAAATGTTTACTGTTTACAAAAAAAAAATAGGCAGACTATACAAAAGAGTTATATATAATGCCTGCATAATCATAAAAAAAATCAAGATTGCAGACAGCTGGCAAAAGAATTTTGGTGAGGTAGTCTCTAAAATACAAGTCCCTACAAAGAAAAAAAATAGAAGAAAGGGCAAAATGAGACTCAAAAAACAGAATACAAAAGACAATCAGAAATCAAAGAAATAAAATTAAAATGAGGCTCAAGCTGCTTTGTATCAGTCAATCCAATAGTGCATCCATATTTCTGATAGCTATTCAAAAGTAAGCCACAAAAGAAACTTAAGCATGCACTATTGTAACAGTCAAAATACATAGGGTGGAAGCTTTCATCATTACCTTAAAAGTTATGCACATGCATTGCAACAGCAACATGGGCACTTCAACTAAAAGTTTGCACATCATATTGATCACAAAAACAAGCATAACAAATTTAAAAACCCCATAAAATCAAGTAAAGCATCACTTAAAGATAAGCATCCACTAACAGCAATCAAGCAAACATCAAGCATCCACCAACAGTAATCAAGCAATGGAAATAGACAAGCAGTCAGGCACATGTACGGAATTTAACAAAAAAATCAAATAAAAAATTTATTGATTGTGTTAAGTTGGGGTTTTTTTAATGTAGAATCATATCAAGTTAGCCTACTATTGATGTGAGAAGGGCCAAGTATTGTTTGGTCAGGAAGATTTGTAAAAAAAATGAACACAAGATTAGTTAAACTTATTAAATTTGCAATAAACAATATAAATAAAAAGGAAATAGTTAATTTTAAGTTCATATTAACCTCTCTCCAAATTTTCCAAGTCATCAAGGGTCTCTTCAACTAAGATGGCTTATTAGCCATTTTAAGCCAATTGGATGTGCATATTAATGCCTACACTATCTTTGGAGTCAAAGAAATCCTGAAATCATCCAAAGCATAGCCACCAGTACTAAAAGCACTTTCAAATACCACAGTTGAAATAAGGACAATAAGCACATCACGTGTCATTATAGACAGAATTGGAAACCTATTTGAATTCACTTTCCACCATCTTAGGACATCAAAGGAATTATGTTCTTCAATAATATCCTCATATAGATATATTTTTAATTCTAATTTTTTATTGCCAGAGCTTCCACCAGTTTTCATTTTGTGCTTTTTAAATTTTTCTTTTAAAAGAGACATATATTTCCTAGGCAAAATCATATCATATGGATCAATAGAAACAGCTGGCTCAAAATTGCCTCCACTAAAAACATTGGAATACAAAAGGACATACTCATTAAACAAGGCAGACAAATAAGATTTCAAAATAATATAGACAGTTAATCCAGTGTCATCACCATACATTTACTTGAATGAGAATTTGATATACTCAAGCTTGTCCCAAGGATCAAAAATATTGGTAAGAAAGATCAGAGTATTCATTTTCTAAGGATCGCCATAGTATTTTTTAAATTTAGATTTCATATACAGCACCATAGAAACAACAGAGATATCAGATGAAGATTATCACTCATTCAGCATCAAGTGCAAGTCAGAAATTTTAGAAAAAAAAGGAATTAGCAGTGACGTAGAGAGAACCATTTATTCACAATGTTATATCATAAAATAGCTTCAATGTGTCAACAAGTTTATTGGCATTTTTCCAATCAAAATAGTCTGAGAAATTATCCTTTAAATCTACCCTAAAGGAACTCTCTTACTCCTCATACTTATCAAAAGATCTCTCATACAAACAAGTAGTTCTAAGCATTAGATAAGTTAAGTTCCACCTTATTGTAACATCAAAAGAAGACTAAACTGATAGGAAATACTAAAAAAATTAGACATTTCTTTAAATTTTCTAAGTCTAAGAGGTGAATTTCTGATGTACCTTGCAGTTTCCCTAATCTTTTTAACAAACTTAGAAGCTTCTTTTAAGCCATCAGTGATGACAAGATTTAATAAATGAGTTATACACCTCATATGTAAAAATTTTAATATAACAGTAGAGGCAGTTCCCCAAGATATAAGCTTTTTTTAAAATAATTAATACCAATATCATTTGAAAAAGCATTTGTCAACAGTTATAGAAAAAAATAGATTTTAGGCCCTAATCAAGCGAATAGCTTTCAAGGGCAGAAGCTATGTATTCTCCCCTATGAGAAGAAACATCCATGAAATTCAAAATTCTTTTTTGAAGCTTCCATTCATTATCAATAAAATGTGCAGTGTCATAGAATCAACATTATATCTAATTCTTAGACTTCTAATCAAAGGATAAACTATATGTGTATGATATACCTTGCAGCTTCCTTAATCTTTTTAATAGACTTAGAAGCTTCTTTCAAGCCATCAGTGATGACAAGATTCAATATATGAGCTATACATCTCATATGTAAAAATTTTAATTTAACAACAGAGGCAGTTCCCCAAGATATAAGCTTCTTTTTAAAATAATTGATACCAGTATCATTCAAAGAAGCATGGTCAACAGTTACAGAAAAAAAATATATTTTAAGCCCTAATCAAGGAAATAGTTTGGACATCGATGTTGTTCTTTTTTGTTGTCCAATTCTTGTCGGAGGTAGAAAATTGCCCGTTATTTAGTGTTGTTGAATATGATGGAATTCGATGTTATTTTGGGTATGGATTGGTTATCTCAGTACTATGCCATGGTGGATTGTCGAAGTAAAGAGGTGACTTTCAGAATTTCTAGTGAAAAAGAGTTTAAGTTTGTGGGTGATAAGAGTTCTGCACCTCAGAATCTCATTTTCGCTATTACGGCTAGGAAGTTGTTGAGGAAGGGTTGTCAGGGTTATTTGGCATTAGTCAAGGATACTTCAATGGAGAAGTTGTCACTCACAGATGTTCCTGTTGCTTATGAGTTTCCTGATATTTTTCTTGAGGAGTAGCCAAGTTTACCACCTCACAAAGAGATTGAATTCTATATAGATGTGGTTCCAAGCACTACCCCTATTTCGATGCCACCCTACAGAATGGCTCCTGCAGAGTTGAAAGAGTTGAAGGAGCAGTTATAAGAATTGTTGGATAAGGGTTTTATTAGACCTAGTGTTCTCCTTGGGGTGCACCAGTCCTGTTTATGAGGAAGAAGGATGGTACCCTGAGACTATGCATTGACTATAGAGAGCTGAACAAGGTGACAATAAAGAACAAGTATCCTCTCCCAAGGATAAATGACTTATTTGATCAACTACAGGGTGCACAATCCTTTTTCAAGTTTGATTTGAGGTCAGGTTATCATCAGTTGCGGATCAGCAAAGTTAATGTTCCTAAAACAGCATTCCACACTCGATATGGCCATTATGAGTTTCTGGTGATGTCTTTTGGCTTGACTAACGCACCAACAGCTTTTATGGACCTAATGAACAAGGTATTCAGACCATTTGTGGATCAGTTTGTGGTAGTCTTCATTGATGATATATTGGTATATTCAAGGAGTATGGAAGAACATGTATATCACTTGAGAACTATACTACAGACACTAAGAGAACATCAGCTTTATACTAAATTCTCGAAGTGTGATTTCTGGGTGGAGAGTATTGTATTTCTTGGACACGTGGTGTCTAAAGAGGGTATCCAGGTTGATCCACAGAAGATTGAGGCAGTGTATGAGTGGCCTAGACGGACTTCAATTACTGAGATTTGGAGTTTTATGGGTTTAGCTGGGTATTATAGGAGGTTTGTGCAGGATTTCTCCAGAATTGCAGCTCCTGTAACTTGCTTAACTTAGAAGAATGTAAGATTTGAGTGGTCATAAGCTTGTGAGAATAGTTTCCAGTTGTTGAAGGAGAACTTGACCACAACTCTAGTTTTGGCTTTGCCTAATGGAGAAGACAAGTTCACAGTATATTGTGATACCTCTAGAGTTAGCCTAAGTTGTGTGTTGATGCAGAATTATAGGGTGATAGCCTATGCTTTGAGGTAGTTGAAGAAGCATGAGCAGAATTATCCTACCCACGACCTAGAGATGGTTGCAGTAATCTTTGCTCTCAAGATCTGGAGACATTATCTGTACCAGATGACTTGTGAGATTTTTACTGATCATAAGAGCCTTAAGTACATTTTCCAGTAGAGAGATCTAAATCTGAGGCAGAGGAAATGGTTGGAATTGTTAAAAGATTATGACTGTGAGATCCTTTATTATCCAAGCAAGGCTAATGTGGTAGCAGATGCCTTGAGTAGGAAGTCATCGGGTAGTCTTACTCACATTAGTATAGAGAGGAGACCGTTGATCCAAGAGTTGCATCAGTTAGTGGATCAAGGTCTAATGATGAAGGTGAGTAGATCAGGTGGACTGATAGCTCAATTTAAGGTGCGATCTACATTGAGAAATAGGATTAAGGCAGCTCAGAGCTGAGATCCTATTCTAGAAGAGCTAGCAGAGAATGTTCGAGCAGGGAAGTTCATTGATTTCACACTTCATGATGATGGTGTTTTGTGGATCAGTAATAGATTGTGTGTTCCTGATGTGGATAATTTGAGAGAGGAGATCCTTGAGGAAGCACATTCTACAGCTTACAACGTACATCCAGGTGTCACTAAAATGTACCACAATATTAGAGATTTGTACTGGTGGGATGGACTGAAGAAGGATGTCGCTGATTATGTTGCTAAGTGTTTGACGTGTCAGCAAATGAAAGCTAAGCATCAAAAGCCTTCTGGGAAGCTTTAGCCTCTTCCAATTCCTGAATGGAAATGGAAAAGGATTGCTATGGATTTTGTGGTCGGTTTACCTTGTTCCAAGGATGGATACAATTCCATCTGGGTGATTATGGACAGGTTGACCAAGTCTGCACATTTCTTGCCTATAAAAGCCACTTATTTTGTAGCTAGATTGGCAAAGTTGTATGTGAAACATATTGTGTGCCTTCATGGAGTACCTGTGTCTATTGTGTCAGACAGAGATTCAGTGTTTACCTCTCATTTTTTACAGAAGTTATAGGATGTGATGGGCACCATATTGGATTTCAGTACTACTTTTCATCCTCAGACAGATGGTCAATCTGAGAGGACGATCCAAACACTGAAAGATATATTGCAGATGTGTGTTTTAGATCTGGGTGGTAGTTAGGATCATCATTTGCCACTTGTAGAGTTTGCATATAATAATAGCTACCATAGCAGTATTGGAATGGCACCATATGAGGCTTTGTACGAAAGAAAGTGTAGATCCCCTCTAAGTTGGGATGAGATTGGAGAGAGAGCTTTGACTAGACCTGAGATGGTTCAGGATGTTGCAGAGAAAGTTGTTGTGATCAAGAGGAGATTAGAGACCACAGTTAGTAGACAAAAGAGCTATGTGGATCCTAGACGCAGAGATGTGGAGTTCCAAGTAGGAGACTATGTTTTTCTAAAGGTGTCTTCGATGAAGGGTGTTATGAGATTTGGCAGGAAGGGTAAGCTAGCACCGAGATATATTGGACCGTTCGAGATTCTGGAGAGAGTTGGCACTGTTGCATATCGGTTGGCTTTGCCTCCGAGTATGTCTTAAGTGCATCCGGTGTTCCATATCTCGATGCTGAGGAAGTATATTTCAGACCCTTCACACGTGTTGTAGCCCGATAGTGTGGAAGTGAGTGAAGACTTGACGTTCGTAGAAGAACCTGTTGCGATCGTAGACTATCAAGTTCGGCAGTTGCGTTCGAAGCAGATTCCGATGGTCAAGGTGTTATGGTGCAGCAACAACATAGAAGAGCATACCTGGGAGACTGAAGCTAAGATGTAAGCTTCTTACCCGTATCTCTTTCCTCCTTGATTCTTGTTTATTCTTTCTTGAATTCGAGGACGAATTCTTATAAGAAGGGGAGACTGTAATAACCCTAGTTTTTAAATTATTTTATTTTAAAACAGGATATACATTGTTAATAAAATTCAAAGTTATATGTGACTATTTTATTATCTTGTGATTAATATTTATTATTTCATGTTTAATCAAAATTTTCTACGTAAATATTTATTTTAAAACTTATTATTTTAGAGATTTATTTACGTTATATTTATTACTTAGAGAATTATTTTAATAATCTTATTTAAGTACTAAGGTTATTTTATCTTCAAAATGATGTTGTTTATTTTTATTATTATTATTATTATTTTATTGAAATACATTATTGCATGATTATATTATGTGTTATTATATATATATATATATATATATATATATATATATATACACATACATTAGGGTTATTATTATTATTATTTTATTTGTGTGAATATATGTATGTGTGTGTATATATATTTATTGATATACATGTGTGTGGAGATTTGTGTGTGTGTGTGTGTGTGTGTGTGTGTGTATATATATATATATAAAACAAAAACCATTTCTTCCTCCCCGTAAACCTGAACCACCTTCTTCCCCTTCCCCGTCGTTGTCACATCGATCCTCCACCATCAAAGTGCCTCCCCACCCTTCACCGTCGACCACCCCTTCCCTCTGCCAGCTCCACCATCCTTCACTTCTTCCCCAGTGCCGGGAGTGGTTGAAAAATCCATTTTGACCGAAACTCGAGCTCATCGACATTCCAGGCGATTTCGGCCACCATTCTTCGTGATTCCGGTGTCCCTAAGCTCCTCAAGCTCTGGTGAACTCGATCCTAGCTTCGGTTTGAGCTCTAATCCATCCATTTTTACTGTTTCTTGAATTTTTTGTTTTGATCATTAGGATTTCACAATTTTTTTTAGGTTGATTTCGTTTGATTCACACAATCCACCTTTACAAATGTTGTTCTTAGAAGCTTAATCTACATCTACATATTTTATTTTATTTTTTTTAGAATTTATTTTGATTTTTGTGAATTTTTGAATATTTTATTATTATTTTATTAATTTTTGTAAATTAATTATATAAATTATGAAATTGTGATTTTTGGTGTTATTAGTAATTATTATTAATTTTAGAGTTGAGTTTATAATTTTTGTGATTTTTTTATAATTTTTATAATTATTTTAGGTTTATGTCAATTTTCAAAAATATGGTTAAACATATATTTTGTTAGAAATAATTAATTAATTATATTTTTTTTGTTGATATTATTGAGATATATATTGACAAAATAATTTTTGTGTATTTATATAATTTTTATTGAATTTTTTAGTATTATTAGTATATTATGTGAATTTTTGAATATTAGGGTTAATTGTGTAATTTGGTGATAATTTTAGTTAAATATTATGTTTAATTGGTTTTAATAATATTTGAGGTATAAAAATGATTTTTACAAATTATTTATTAATTTTAATTAATTAATACTAATTTTTAAAAATTATTTTCAAATAATATATTATATACTATTTTGATAATGAAATGGATTTTTAGTAATTTTTAGTTTGTAATTAGACTAATTAGGCTATTTTGATTAGTAAAAGTGATTTTTTATTAAATTATATTGAATTATCGAGAAAAATTGATTTTTTATAATATTATATTATTAATTAGGGTTTTTAAATAATTATTGGGAAAAAAATTATTTTTGGTGTTTTAATGTTAAATATACTTCATTTTGATATTTTGAGGGTATTTATGGTAATTATTAATTTTTAATATATTTTATTATATTATGTGAATTGTGGACCTCAGTTGGGGAATTTTTGTAGTTCGGGATCCCAACCAATGATTGTTTGAATTCTGGAATTAGAAGAGTATTTTTCTTATAGAACCAGCTCTACTTTTTAATAGAGACATGTCTATTTTATAGAGGAGGTTCTGCCAAATTTTTAGTAGAGTTCTCATAAAATGTGACATCGGGTCTAATTCCAATTCTATGTCTGTCTGTATTTTGTAATTTTAGATCGAATCTCTAGAAGTCTAAGTTAGATTTATTTTGATTTCATGATCGTTTTTATTGTTAGTTGCGCTGAGACTGAGACCTAGCATACCAGGCCCGTCAGACCAGTCTCGTGGAGCGCATCCTTGTGAGTTATTATTATATATATACATTACTTTAGGTTGCATGTTTTAGAATTATATGTTTTAAATGTAAAATTTCGCATAATTGTTTTATCAAAATGCTTGAGTATATTTTAGGTATATTTTTAATATATTCTAGGTATATTTTGAAATAAATGCATGTTTTACTTTTGATTTATATTTAAATTATTTTCAAGAATATTATTGGTTTATTTTGTGTATATTTCATGATTTATTTGAGTTCATTTTACATATATATACTTGAAATATACTTAGTTTATTCTAAGTATATTTTCGGTATATATATGGTTTATTTGACTATTATGAATGACTTTATGCATTATTTGTTTATTTGAATGAATAATTTACTTTAAATAAAGGATATCGATAGAACGTACTTCTTAATGGGCAGCACTAAGATCGAGTACGTACTAGTGCGATAGATTGTAGGTTAAATTACTAATTTATTTGTTGATCATGACTTGATTGATTTGATTAATGTGTGATGTGATTGATGGTGTGATTGATGGAACTTAATTAACCAAAATGTCTCTGAGCCAATCACACTGACAGTCAGACTACTGGACCTCAGTCAACTTAATGTCTTAGGGTCAGTCTACTGTCCAGTTGGATTAAGTGAATTTACTTAGAATTAAGTGAGCCAGTATGGCTAGAGTGTTTTCTACTGTTAATTAAGGTTGCGATTATTAGGGTTCTATTTGATCCTTCATAAACTGATGTTTTTTTCAGTATTATATATAAAGTGATTTTCAGCATCTGTATGTACATGCCTGTATATATATTTATTATATAGATATGATTGTTTGCATTTGTCATTTAGCAATACGTGTATATATATTATGACAATTCACTCAGTGAGGTCTGACTCCCCTCTGTTGATATTTTTACAGGAGAGTCTTCTTCTTCAGACCTCAGCAGTAGACCTATCCGTCGGATTTCTTCCGCTCTGGCTTTATTATATAATTTATCTACTTAATTATTTATTATTGTACTCTAGAAAGTAGTTGTATGTATAATAGTAGTGAGTTTTATTTATTTTGCTATATGAGATTTTAATTCATATATTTATTCTGAATATTGTATTAAATTATTTCATGTTATGGAGGAGTTTATTTTATCATATTAAATTGAATTTTTAATTACGGTATATTTATTTTATTATATTTTATTGTATATTTTTATTCTTTTAAGACTTGCTACGAGTTCCAGATTTGAAAAAATTCTCATTCTCTAGCGCCGGTCATGGCCCCCGATTTGGGTCGTGACACATATCCCTAAAAAATTCATCTAATATCAAGAATCGACATGAATATCAAAAAAAAAAATTAAAGCCTTTACCATATTAAATCCCATCATATGAATGATTGAAATCAACTGTTCAAAAAGAGATCTTAAGGTAATCGACACTACGGCACTAAGAGTTAAACAAAAAAAAAACCACTGAATAATCGATGAAATGAGACCATCAATTATATATGCCATGCAAGTCACTATAATCTAGCAATAAAGAATAAGAAAAGATTGAACTCGAATCCAAATCAAGTGTTAATAGAAGAAACAAGAGTCCAAATCAATTTTTTTAAGGTTCTGGAAGAAGAAAAGTCGAGAGAGAAGAAGAGTTGGGAGGCAGCATAGAAGAGAGCAATGAAATTAGGGTTACTGTTTTTAGGTTTAAAATGTAAATATACTGTAATATCCCGAGTTTTAAAATATTTTTATACTGCATCGGGATATGCAGTGTTAATAATTTTTGTATATATTTATGATATTTTAAGAGTTGTTATTTGTTTAAAGCTAATTTTAATTATTTTATATTATTTTAAGTACTTTACGTAAATTTTTTCCGGGAATTGTATTTTCGGAGAAATTGACACGTAAATAATTTAATATTTATTTTGAGACTCAGTATTTTAGATAATTTATTTACGTTATTCATATTTATTACTTTGAATGATATTATTTTAATAGTATTTAACTTAGTGTATTTTATTTTAATATTGTTTATTTTATTAAACTACATTATCTGCGTGATTAATATATATGCTACATATATATATACACACATATATTAGGGTTGTATTATTTTATTTGTGTGTGTGAATATATATATATGTGTGTGTATATATATTAATATATATGTGTGTGGAGATTAGTGTGTGTGTGTATATATATATGTATATATATATATATATATATATTGTATTATTATAATATAAAGTATTATATGTATATATATGTACATTAAACATAAAACACACACACACAAACTCATCTTCCCCCGAAACCCATCCAAACCACCATCCACCATCGCTTGTCACCGTCAGTGTACCATCTGGCCTTCCAGCAGCTCCAATCGCCTTCCGACGTCTTCTACCTTCTTCTCCTGCGTCGATAAGCGGCTGTGGTAGCAAGAAGCCGAAACTCGAGCTCATCGTGGTTCCAAGCGATTCCGGCCACCATTCTTCGTGATTCCAGTGTCCTTGAGCTCCTCAAGCTCCAGTGAACTCAATCCAAACTTCGGTTTGAGCTCTAACTCCTCCATTTTTGCTGTTTTTCGATTTCTTCATTTCGGCCATTTTTGGATTTTTATTTTTTTCAGGAATTTTTAGTGGATTCATGGAAAATTCCTTCACAAAAGTTGATCCCCCAAGCTTAATATACATCCCAGAATTTTTGTGTGATTTTTGGGAATTATTTTGATTTTTGTGAATTTTTTATTATTTTATTAATATTTTCTAATTTTCAAAAATTAATTAATTAAATTATGAAATTGTGTTTTATGGTGATTATAGGAGTTTAAATGAATTATAGAAATTTATTTGTGAATTTTGTGAATTTTTATATATTTATTTGGAATTTATTAAGTTTATGTACTTTTAAAAAAATAGGGTTAATTATGTGTTTAATTGAAATAAATTGATTAATTGAGTATATTTATTGATATTATGAAAATATATGTTGAGAAGATTAATTTTGAGTAATTATATTATTTTTGGTGAATTTTTGGATTTATTTTAGTAAATTTATATATATAGGGGTATTTTGGTAATTTTACACTAAATTGGCTAAAAATGTAATTAAATTGGTTTTAATAGTTATTTAGGGTATAAAAATAATTTCTACAAATTATTTAGTATTTTTAACTAATTAAAACTATTTTTCGTAAATTATTTTCAAATTATATATATAATATACGATTTTTCTAAATAAATGAGTTTTTATCGGTTTTTAACATATTTTAGGGTTAATTACATAATTTGGATTTATAAAATGTATTTTTATTATATAAGGGCATTTTCAATATTTTGTAATTATTCTGTAAATTGTGAACCTCGGTCGGTGAATTGTAGTTTGGGGTCCAATCGAGGGATTGTGGTTGTGAATTTGGTGTTATTCTGAAGTGTGTATTCTTTGCAGGACCGGCTCTACTCTTTGAGTAAAGAGATTTCCATTTTACAGGGTAGGTTCTGTCGGATTTTTGATAGAATTCTAGTAAAACGTGATGTCCGGTCAAATTTCTATTCTAATTTTGTGTCTAAAATTCTAGATCGAGTCTTTAGAATTTCTATTAAATTTATTCTAATTTCATGTTGTCATTTGTTTGTCTAGTTACGCTGAGACCGAGGCCTAACGGATCAGGCCCGCCGAGTTTGTCTCGTGGAGCGCTAACATGTGTGTTATTATACTGTATATATATGCATTGCATATAGGATGCATGACTTAAGATTTTTATTTTCATTATATGTTTAAATAGTAATTTAATTATAATATGATTTGGTATATTTTCGATTTATTTTTAGTATATCTTGATATATAAATGTTTGTATATTTTCTATATACATTTAATATATCACTGGTATATTTAGAGTTTATTTTTGATATACGTATGTTAGATATTTAGGTTTATGATTGTTATTATTTAATATTTATACATGATTTAAATGTGCATCAAACCATAATTATTTTATTAAATGATTAGTATAATTTAGGTTTATTCTTAAATAATTGCATGCTATATTATAAACCTACACTTAAATTATTTCTTAGGTTTATTTTTGGTATATTTTGAATTATTTCCAAATAATTACATGTTTTATTATTAAATTAAACCTAACACATTAGTGGTATATTTAGGGTTTATTTTTGATATATGCATGCTAGATAATTAGGTTTATTTTTAGTATATTTGTGAATATATGTTAAACCTAAACACATATTTAAATGAATATTTATACATAAATGTTTTATTAAATGATTTGTGTACTTAGGGTATATCTTTTGTATATTTAAGTATATTTTTAAGAAAATGCATGTTATATTATTGTTACTCATTTAAATTATTTTTTTTACCATATTAATGATTTATCTTTAGTTTATTTCATATTTTATTTGATATATATATATATATACATACCCGAAATATACTAGGTATATTTTCGGTATATATATATGGTTGATTTTATTATTATGAATATCGTTCCACATTAATTATTTTCAGAATGAATGATTTATTCTAAGTGAAGGATATCAATAAAACGTGCTTCCTAGTGAGCAGCACTAGGGCCGTGTACATACATACCGATACGATAGATAAGGGTTGAGTGAGAAATAAATGTGGTGATTATAATTGATTTAATGGATTTGACTAAGATTAATGGTATGTTAGATAGTGTGATTGCGGGGCCAATCACACCGACAGTCAGACTACTGGAGCTCGGTTGACTTAGTGTCTCGGGGCCAGTCTACTGTCCATAAGTGGATTGAATGATTATTGGGTTAATTGAGATATGAGGTGATAGATAGTGTGATTGATTGAGCTCGGTTGACCAAGTGTCTCGGGGCCAATCATACTGACAGCCAGACTGCTGGAGCTCGGTCGACTTAGTGTCTCGGGGCCAGTCTGCTGTCCAATTTGAAATAAGCGTTCTATTTGGAATCAAGTGAGCCTGTATGGCTAGAGTGATGATGGGGTCGATTGGGGTTGTTATTATTAGGGTTCTATGGATCCTTCATGAATTTGATTAAACATTTTCCTGCATTCTGAATATTTATAAAAGTAGAGTTTGACATTCGTGTGAATTATGTGTATATACATACATATATATAATAATGCCTGATTGTTATGGTTTAGAGTGCATGTATATATATATATATATATATATATATATATATATATATATATATATATATAATAATTCACTCAGTGAGGTCTGACCCCCCCCTCAATTTTTTTTCAGGAGATCCCATATCGTCAGACCTTAGTTGTAGAGTTCCTTACCGGTGTTTTTCAGTCCCGGCTATTTTATGCAAATGTATATTCTGAACTCTGAATTGTATTCTAGAAACTGCAGTATTAGTGTTATTGTATCGGATGTGTATTATTTTATTTGATGTTCAATACTCTGAGAACTTGTATTTGAACATTGTACGAATGTGTATACATTTATGAAAGGATTTGGAGAATTTATTTTATTTATTGATTCAAAAAATTTTAATTATATCGTACTTTTATTTATTTATTGTATGATTTTATTTTCTCAGGCTTGCTACGGGTTCCGGATTCAAAAGAATTCCTGTTCCCTAGCGCCGGTCATGACTCCTAGTTTGGGTCGTGACATATACTAAGTTATTAAGGTTAGGGTTACTAAACCAAATGACATCGTTTCTCGTTATTTTATTTATATATATATATATTTCAATTTTTGATGGGTTTCGATCTGTAAATACTCTAAACCGAACCGATTTTTGAAAACTGCTATCCCCCTAAATTTTCACCGAACCGGCTGATTTCCCTCTCAGCAATCGAGTCGAATAATCAAATCAGTTCGGTTCAGCAATTTCGGCTCAATCAGTTCTTGCACACTCCTAGTAAGAAGTTTGGATTCCTTTAAATAAAGTTTTAAGTTCGAGTTTTATACATAGAGAAAATAGGTATTTGAAAGATTTTTACTTTTTGTATGTACACCCAACTCAAATTTCAAGTTTATGCATATAAAAAAAAAACATGTATATGGGAAAAATATGTATTGTGAGAGCTTTTATTTTTTTATGAGATCATTTGGCTTGAACTTCAAATCTTATATATAGAGAAAATGAGTGTTAAAAGAGTTTTACTTTTTTAATAAACCCATAAAGATGGAAGACGTGAAATACAAAAAGAGAATTAAAAAAAATTAAAATACTAATTGCTTTAATATGGATGAAAATCATTAAAAGACTGATGGTACAAATTGGACCCTTACGTTTTGCCCTAATTTGACATTGGATTTTTTTTTTTGAACTAAATTGGAACCTCTCTTTTGAAAAATTAAATCAAATTGGATCTTTAGTTAATATAATCAAGTCTTATAACTTTTTTAATACAATTAAGTTCTATAAATTGAAAAGATTAATTTTAATGATTAACTGATAAATAAAATTGATAATTTTTTTTAATATTTATATAACATAATTATAAAAGATTTTAAAAAATTTTAAACCTATACGATAATTCTTTAAATTTTTTCTTGAATTTTAAAAATTTTACAATTAAAGTGATATATAAAATGACCAATTTTATTTGTTAATAAATAATAAATTGATGCCAATTACAAAATTAAGTACATACCAATATAATGAATTACAATTAATGGAATACCGATTATATAAATTGTAATAGTACGATAATAATCAGTAAAATTGAGTTCAAATCAATATGTTAAATCTTAATTAATATAATATTGACTACATATTCTTATTTTAATTAATATAATATAATTTTAAATCAATATGATTTAAATTTATTTTAATGTTAAAAATAAAAATTTATTATTGTTTAATAAATAATAAGTTCAAAATATTTTATAAATTTAGAGATGAAAAAAATTAATTTTTAAATTGGTTAATTTAATGATAAATTGGATTGTCGGGATGTAATGGTTAACATTTTAATATGTTATGATAATTAAATTAAAAAAAATAAATTTTTAAAATAGTAATTACTATAAAAAAAATTAATTAAGGCTAGAAAGGTGAAAGGATGGTACAATCCACGGGTAAATATCGTGTCTGCCATTTAGCAAAATGGCCGTCAAATCCTCATGTCCATTCTTCAACTACCTCGAAAAAGTGCATCAAAAAGCGCGATTTATAAATTGAAAGCCCCAAATTGACCCTTCAACTCTCTCTCCTTCCACGCCATCCACGTGCACTGCCTTATCCGATTCTGCCCCTCCCTTTTTCAATCATCTACATCCCTGTCTATTTTAATTTCTCATAACTCGCTTTTACATCTGTCCATCATTACCAATAATACCCTCCTACAAACACTAAAAACACTCATTTTCAGTCAACGTACGACACCTCAAAGCCATGCACCAAAACGGACGCATGTAGAAATATAATAGATGATGTAAACCTTTACGCTTAGCTTTTATCCAAAGCACGGCGCAGCCTACAGTATCGTCTTCTCGTCTTCTTCTCTAAATTTGTTTATCTTCCCTGCGCAGTTTCTCTCTTTGCTTTTTCAATGGCTTCAGCTCTCACTTTCACCTGCTCTCTCGCCGTTCCAATCCGAGCTTCATCTGGATCCGCTAGGAAACCCGACCCGAATCTCAGGAAAACCCCTTCTTCTTCAACCTGGTGGGCTCCATTGTTCGGCTGGTCCTCCGATCCTGATTACGTTAACGCCAGCAATAGCAGTAGCAGTAGCACTGTTGATAAACAATCCGATATGTCCCAGTTCGAATCGGAGTCGGATCGTCCTAGATCTAGATTTTCTCCCGGTTGCTTCACGGAAGAGAAAGCGAGGCAGCTTAGAAAGAAGACTGCGGAAGGAAGTTCGTTTCACGATATAATGTACCACTCGGCGATTGCTTCGCGTCTCGCTTCAGATATATCGGGTCGGTCCGATAATAAGTGAACTGGCGATATGCAGTCCGGTAAGTTGTCCGGGCTGGAAAAAAATCTGTCGAAATTTCGATTGTTTTTTAATTTTGGCTTTTGTTATGCGTGGTTAAGAACACTTATTTGTAATGTGTTACTCTTAACTATGGACCATCTGATTTTCTATCAACGGCATTTGTAATGTGTTATATATTATATATATAATATAATATATACAATATAAAATTATAAAATAATTTATATTTATTATTATCTAAAAATTGAATAAATTAGATATTAACTAATAAAAACTAAATTAATTTAATTAAAATTAGAAAGTTTATTTTCTATTGGGATTAAGTTAATATTTTTTATTTTAATTAGATTAATTTTTATTTTAATTTAATTTAAATTAATTAAAATTTAATTTTAATTTAATTAAAAATATATTTTCTATTCTAATTAGATTAATTTTTATTTTATTTTTTATATAAATAAAATTAATTAACATATAATTCTAATTTAATTGAAAATATATTTTCTATTTTATAATTAATTATGATCCTAATATTTTTTTATGTGAAATTATGTATAGAATTGAAAAAAATTAATTATAAAAAATGTTGAAATAATATTATATAAAAGATGTATAAAAATTTTAAAAATTATAACTATATTAAATTTTTATATAAATAAATAATATTTTTATTATTTTTTAAAATTTTATTAATAATAATAATAATAATAATAATAATAATATTATTATTATTATTATTATTATTATTATTAAATTTAATTGTTTATGTAATTTATCATAAATTAAATAAATTTTTTGTTAAAGTGTGAAATATATAATTATTTATTAGTATATATAAATGTACGAACTGATAAAATTATGTAAATATCTTTATTTATTATTGTATAAAAATTAAATAATTTAGTCATTTATTAATAAAAGTAAAATTAAATTAATTAAAATATAATTTTAATTTAATAAAAAATCTATTTTTTATTTTAATTAGATTAACTTCTATTTTATTTCTAATAAAAATTAAATTAATTAAAATATATAGATTTAATGGTAAGTAAATTTTCTATTTTATCTAAGTTAATTTCTATCTTATATATAATAAAAAATTTAATTTAATTTAATTTAATGTATATTTTCTATTCTAATTAGGTGAATTTGAGAAAACTAATTATAAAAATATTGAAATAATATCATATAATTTATGATGTATAGAAATTTTTCTGAATAGAAAAAATATGAAAAATTAAAAAATATGTTTTCAACTTGAAAAATATATTCCTATAGTATTTTTCTAAATAAGAAATGAGACAAATTAAAATATAAATTTATATTTATATATATTCATATATTATTAATATTTATTTATATATCCATATACTTTTAATATTTATATTTTTCCACACGTTTCCATTTCTAATATTTTAAAAAATGAAATTTCCCCTTATTTGTTTGTACGTTTCTCCGTTTCCGTTTCCGTGTTACATAACATATAATTATTCAAATAAAATATTTATAAAAATTGTAATGAATTATAACTATATTAAATTAATATCAAATCGTTATATAAAAAAATAACACTATTATTATTTTTAAAATTTTTATGTAATCATAATAATAATTATTTATTTAATTATGTATTTATTATATATCACGAGTCAAATAAATTATTTATTCACGTGATTTTTATTAATATATATAAAAGAGCATTTCCAACTTTAAATATCAAAATAGTGTTAAATTTATGTTAAAACGTAGTTTTTAGGGTAATTTTTTTCTAACTCATTACACTATTTTTAACATTAAAAAATATTTTTTTTATTTTTTATATCTCATTTTATAATATTCAAATATTTATCACATTACATATATATTTATATTCTTTTAACAAATTTATCCATTAATAATATATTTTAGCATTTATCAAATAATGTCAAATATTAATAAGTTAATTATTTTTTTAATTATATTACGCCATATTTAACACTTAATTAAAAATAAAATTACATACAAAAATATTTTATTTAGATATATTTTACATTCAAGAAAAATATTTTAAATAAAATAAAATTTTAGACTAAATTATTAAAAAATATATGTCTATATAATGAGAGATTGGAATTTGTTGAATATCTTAAAAAGTTATGGATACAATTTGAAAAGAAAAACATAATTCATTTTGCGTCAGTAAACCGGGCAACGCATATATGCGTTGGCTTTATTCACTAGCATGCAAATGGCGTTAGATTTGAATATGGGTCGAAGTATAAAAATCTTTTTTTTTTCACCAAAATAGTGTTTGGAGATGCCTAATGTCTCTACCGGTGAATAGCTATAAATGTTTCAATTAATTTGAAATCCGTATATTTTCTCTATATATAGAATTTAAAATCAAAACTATATTTAAGGGAAATGTAAACTTATTATCACTTATTTGATGAAAACCAGATCGAAGGATAACATATTATTATGCATAATTAAAAGGACAAAAAAAGAGAGAGAATGCCAATGTTTGAGTTTCACATATTGGAATTACAATGGAAGAGGAGTAATATTGGACACGGAAATGATAGAAGTTCGAAAATATAAAGAGAAGACTATTACATACTGTATAAATAATTTTTCTGAAGAATAACTATTTCTAAAAGATTTTTGGTTAAACTGAATATGATTAAATATAAGATATATAAGTTAAGTATAAAATAATTATTTAATAAAAATAAAATATTTAAATTATTATTTAAATAAAATAATTACACCCAACTTAGATAAGACGTTATCATAAAATTTTCAGATGTTAGACACGCAACCATGTGGCTATGAGTCCTATTTTTAGGCCCTTAAGGATGGACGCCTTGTTCATCATCATGCAAGCGCATATTACACTCAATTCCTCTCAGTTTTGGTAGCCCAGTGGATTGCAAACCCACAACTTTGAAGCCATCTTGTTCTCTTTCTTTGATTGAAAGGGAAAAAAACTGGCAACATAAATTTCTTTTAGAAAAATTTTAAATTTGTATTTTATATAAAGTTATATAATATATGAATTTTTTCCGTACTTAGAACAAAAATGAAACGATAAATGATATTTATCTAATATTTGGGATGGTGGGACAGATTTCTTTGATACGATTAGTTGGTATGGAAGAGGCTGAAAATGATTACAGGAAGTATGCTAAGTCAAGAAGAATGTGAGTAGGACTCGGGACTCCACAGCTTAAGTTTTCGGAATTGTTGTTCAGTACATAGCCTATTTTTGTCCATTTAAACCGATTTATGTACATGCCTCACTTTATTTTAAAATAAAAATATTGTAATATTTCAAGTTTTTAAATAATTTTAAACTGTATCGGGATATACAGTGTTAATAATTTTCATATATATTTATAATTATTTAATGAGTTTGTTATTTATTAAGTCATTTTTAATTATTTTTATTATTTTAAGTACTTTACGTAAAAAAATTTTAGAAATTTTATTTTCGGAGAAATTAAGACGTAAATAAATAAATATTAATTATTTTAAGTGATTTTATAAGGTTGCATGAGTCCATGCATAATTTTAAAGTGTCGAATAAAATATATACGTATACATGCATTTAAAATTAAATTAGGGTTTATTTAATTAAATTAAATTATATTATATAATTTTAATATTAATTAAGTGTGTATATATGTATATGTGTGTATATATAATATTAAAATAAGTGTCTGATGCATATTTATTGTGTGTATTGTATTATATATTAAAATAATGTAAAGTTAGGTATATATATACATATAATATTCATATCTAAAATAAAGTTTGAAATATTTACGAAAGTGTCATCATCCCCTACCTCCTCTTTCCGATTGTCCCCATTTGATTTTTGTTGTCTGCAACGCCATTTTCTTCCTGTTGGTGTGCCTCCCGGCGTGCCACCTTCCCTTCCAGCCTTTCCTGATGTCCCAAGCTTCCATTTCCAGTGAGTTTGGCTAGATTTTCTTCAAGAAGCCGAAACTCACACTCATCACCGATCAAACACTTTTCGGCCACAGTTTCGAGCCCCACCGGTCTCTATCTCTTCCTTGAGCTCCAGTGAGTGCATTTCCAAGCTTTGTTTCACTTGAAATGGTTTAGATTTCCCTAGGTTTCAAATTTTCATTTTCAGCCTACTAGGGTTTTTGAATTTTTTGAGCTTCGATTTGAATGATTCATGAAATCTTCCTTCACAAACATTGATCCTTTTAGCTTAATCTACCTCTGTGAATTTTTGTAGAATTTTTGGGAATTATTTTGATTTTTGTGAATTTTTTATTATTTTATTAATATTTTCTAATTTTCGAAAATTAATTAAATAAATTATGAAATTGTGATTTATGGTGTTTATAGGTGTTAAAATGAATTTTAGAAATTTATTTGTAATTTTTATGATTTTTATATAATTATTATGAATTTATTTAGTTTATGTGATTTTTAGAAAATTAGGTTAATTATGTATTTTTTTGAAATTAATTGGTTAATTGAGTATAATTATTGATTTTATTGAATTAAATGTTGAGAAATTAATTTTTGAGTACTTATACTATTTTTGGTGAATTTTTTATTAATTATAGTGAATTTATATAATTAGGGGTATTTTGGTAATTTGACACTAAATTGGTTAAAAATATAATTAAATTGGTTTTAATAGTTATTTGAGGTACAAAAATGATTTCTACAAATTATTTAGTATTTTTAACTAATTAAAACTATTTTTCGTAAATTATTTTCAAATTATATATAATATACTATTTTTCTAAATATATGAGTTTTTATCGATTTTTGATATGATTTAGGGTTAATTATGTAATTTGAAGTTTTAAAATGCATTTTGGTTAATTGTAGACACACGATTCGGTCGGTCCGTATTAGGGGACGAATTAGGGTTGCTCAGTTTGATCGGCCCGTTATCAAGCCCAATGATGAGAATGTGAACTTGGACATGAGGATGAAGCCTGAATCTCTAAGTGAAAAGTGAACTTGAAAATTCAAAGCCTAGAAAACCCAAAATCGAGCCCAACTACCCAAGTTTGGCCCAAGCCCGCTCGGCCCAGCGCGGGCCCGAGCCAAAGGGGCACCGCCTCAGTGTAATGAGGCGATCGCCTCACAGAGGCGATTGCCTCACCGATGAGGTGCCACCCCTCTAGCAGCCCACTTGCAGCTGCATTTAATGCAGCTGCAATCATGACAATCAAGTGGCGCGGGCCCCAGTCTCTAGACTTTCTCCTTGCGTGAGGAAAAGACTTTTGGAAAAAGGAAAAAGTCTAAGGGAGCTCATAATGGGCTAGGAGGCTTAGGGGGATGGGAAAGTTAAAGGATAAAAGGGAAAAGAGAGAGAAGAAAGAAAAAAAATAAAAAGAAAGAGAAGAGGGAAAGCTCTGAGAAAAAAAACACAGAAGGAGAAACGAGGAGAAGAAGGAAAATGTCCTGAAGGAAGAAAGGAGGTCCACTTTCCCATAAGAGAATAAGGAAGAAACTTGTGTCAGGGAGAGATACTACATCCTAGCAAGGATCTCAACTAGACCAGCTCTGAGGGCCTCTCATTTTGGTATAAAACCTGCACTTAAACTTGATATGTTCATCATTTTGTGTATTCTTGCTTATGTGTAACTGAGTTATTAGTACATTTTAGGTTTATCTCTAGTGTGTCATGTTTGATATCTCATTTCATTGATGGATCTTTGAATATTTTTGCATGTAGTCGCAGTATGAGGAGTGTAGGGTGTGTATATGCATGTTTTGATTACTTAGAGTAGAAGTCTGCACACCTTGGGAGTCAGAGCCGGCCTAGTGGTCAGGCGACGCCTCTGTGAAGAGGCGTCACCTCATCTCAATGAGACGATCGCCTCATCAATGAGGCGATCGCCCCATTGACAGGCCCTCAAGGAGCTTACCTTTTGTGTGCATGTTGTCAGTTTTGCCTCGAGATTGCAAGAGCTTTGTTGATGAGGCGTCGCCTCATCAATGAGGCAATCGCCTCACCAATAAGGCGACCACCTCATTGGCAGGGTTAACCTGTTTCCTTCTTTGTTTCGTTGTTCTGCTTTAACATGTCCCATTTTGACCTTAAACATGTCTGTATGATTGCATGGTGGTGATTATCTTGATTGTTCGATATTTTCTTTAACTTATAATGTGACAACCTCTTTGTAAGATCTCTTTGTAAATGTCGTTGTACGTGATTCCATTTTTTGTAAAGAGAAAGGCTAATCGTGTGATATTTGCAGGAATTACTTGATAATTTCTATCATCAAGCAATCACTTTTTCTATTTATCCTTTGAATATTGCCGTCTTTATATTATTTTAATAGTTTATTTTCGGTATATGTTTGGTTTATTTTCTGTATATTATTTCGTTTATTTGGTTAAAAAGCGTTGTAATCCTTAATGTCTTCCCCCTATTTAATTTTGAATGTATGGTTGTAAATTATTATTTATTTTATTTACTGTGTTTTTTTAAATGTTGGGACATAAAGGCATAAAATTGGACTAATGTGCAAATTCGGACTTAATTATAAAATCTGGCAATTATCCGAAGGCAATTTCATTATTTGTGGTAAATGAGGAAATAATTAAATTATTAAACGGTAATAAAATGCAAAACACAAACGAAAATCAATCGCAAGGTTGGGTGAGCATTCAAATACTCATACCCAGTTTCCGAACCCGATCTCTGATGACGGCTTCTGGGAACCTCCGTGGGATCCAGTTGCTGTAAAGTGTATCCCGGCTTTTATCCGAGTGGCGACTCCATCTGCGAATAGGCCCATGACCTATATCGTATTTCCTAGTAGGCCTCGAGCCCACACAGTGCCGTGGTCGCCAAACACTTGGACGTGCGCTAAACCCCGCCACCTACATTAATATTTATGAATTTATTGAGAATTACCAATTTTGAATAATATTTTATTAAAATTAGGGTTTTTATGTATTTATCAATAAATAATTATTTTTAGCATTTAAATACCTAATTTGCTATATTTTGAATATTAAAGGGCATTTTTGGCATTTTTAATGTGATTTGTAATTATCTCGTGAATTGTGAACCTCGGTCGGTGAAATTGTAGTTTGGGAGTCCGACCGAGGGGTTGTGTGGCGATATATTTTTTAAATGTGCTTCTTTGCAGGACTGGCTCTACTCTTTGAGTAGAGAGATATTTGTTTTACAGGGGAGGTTCTGCCGGATTTTTGGTAGAATTCTCGTAAAATGTGATATCTGATCAAATGCTTATTCTGATTCTATGTCTGGTATTCTTAAATCAAGTCTCTAGGGATTTCCGATAAATTTATTCTAATTTCGTATTGTCATTTGTTTGTTTAGTTGCATCGAGACCGAGGCCTAGTGGACCAGGCCCATCGAACCCTTCTCGAGGAGCGCAATAATAGTGAGTTGTTATTTTATATATACTTGTATTAGGATTGCATGTTTTAGAAATGTATGATTTATTTTATGAATTATGCATAAATAAGTTAATTATTGCTTAGATTTATTATTGGTATATTTTAAATTATATGCATGTTTTATTAATGAATTATTCTTAAAATGTTTTTAAGTATATTTATAGTTTATTTTATAATTAAATTGAATTTATTCGACGTATATATACTCGAAATATACCTAATTTATTTTTGGTATATTTCTAGAATATATATGGTTTATGTTGCCATTTTAATTAAAGTCATGCATCATTTATTTCATGAATGTATGAATTTATTTTTAAATGAAGGATATCAATAGAACATGCTATCTAGTAGGCAGCACTAGGACTGAGTACGTACCGGTACAACGATAGAATTTAGGTTATATTACTAACCTATTTGTGGATATTGATTGGATTGATTGTTATGATGTGAGATGTGATTTGAGAGTGTGATTGCTAGAACTTGGTTGACTAAGTGTCTCGGGGCCAATCACACTGACAGTCAGACTGTTAGAGCTTGGTTAACTTAGTGTCTCGGGGCCAGTCTATTGTCCAAATAGAACAAGTGAATTTATTTGTAATAAAAGAGCCTGTATGGCTAGAGTGTTGTCTAACACTGTTTGAGGTTACAATTTTCTAGGGTTTTATTTGATCCTTCATAATCGGATATTATTTTCAATATATATATAAAATGATTTTGCTGAATCTGTGTGTTTGCCTATATATATATTTATTATATAAATTATTGAATGTGTGCACTTGTCATTTAGCTATACATGTATATATATTATAACAATTCACTCAGTGAAGTCTGACTCCCCTCCGTTGACTATTTTTCAGGAGAGTCTTCGTCTTCAAACCTCAGTAGCAGACCTTTACACCGGATTTCTTCTGCCCGGCTTTACTATGTAAACTGCTCACTTTAATTTATTTTATAATCTAGACACTGCAGTAGTTGTAGTCAGTTGTGGGATTTATGTTTTATATTATGTGAGATATGTATTTTAATGATTTGAACTGAGATTGTATTAAAAGATTATCTATATTTATAAGAGATGGATTTGTATTATTAAATCTATTGGCGGATTATTATTTTATTTTATTTATGAATTTTATTCTACTGCGAGTTATTTTATTTATGTTATTATTATTGCATTTTTTATTTTATTGTTAAGGCTTGCTACGGGTTCCAGATTCGAAAGAATTTTCGTTCTCTAGCGCTGATCATGACCCCTATTTTGGGTCGTGACAACTATAAATGAGAATAGTTGGATATTTGATTCGATAAAAGTTCGTTCGACTATGTATATTGAATTGAAACTTGTTTAATAAATGAGACGAGTTCAAACTATATAAAATTTGGCTCATGAGGTTCACAACCAAATTCAAATAAAAACTTGTGAGTCAACTAATAATTTTAATTAATAATTTAATTTTAGATATATAATATATAAATTTATATTGTAAAAAATTGTAGAAAATATGTTATTAGAATAAAATCATAAATTTTATTGAATATATTATATTTATTTAGTAAATAATGTATTTTTATTTTAATTATAGTTATAATTTATAGTTTACATTTTTAAAATTTCTCTGGGTTCTCTTAGTTCCATTTAAACTCACTAACAGCTCATAAATATTAAATGGTATAATAAGTTCGATTCAAATTCGGCTCAATTATAAATATACCAAATTTGAGCGAGTCAAATCTTGGTCGAACTTGACTTAGTTACACCCTCCCTCAAAGAAAGACGAATTCATTATACACCTTCTTGTTTTACCTTAAGGTTTAGGCACTAAACAAATATTTACTATGAGAACACAAATCATATTATAATCATTTATTTGATATTGGAAATGCTTGCGGCCTATGTTGCATGAATCCTTTAATTAATAGATATTTTCAAGTATTTATATTTTTTTTCACGTATCGATGCTATTTAGATATTTCAATTTAAAAGATGAATTAGATATTTCAATTATAAGTTGTTTTTCTATATCTGTATTTCTAGTTTCCATATTTTTATATCCATATTTGTGTTATCTAGCTCGTGGCAGCATGTGTGTATATAAAAAGTTTTAAATAAATATATATTAGTAGGGAAAAAAACAACCATGAAAAAAAAATGCGAGCCAAATGTCACGGGATCAGAGTTTTAGCACAGGGACATTTCCCCGTGCAGCACCCTAGACTTCCTGCATACCTGAGGTTAAGTCTTTTCCATCTTCGATGCTCATTGGTTTCACCCTCCCACGGGCTCATTAAGGGAGCAGGGACAACTCCCAACCAGTATGGTGCCTAATCAGCATGCCCATCTATCACGACCCAAAACAGAGGCCATGACCGGCGCTAGGGAACGGGAATTCTTTTGAATCCGGAACCCGTAGCAAGCCTAAAAATAAAATAAATCATGCAATAATAACAATAACCATATAATATGCAGCGGAAATAAAAAAAAAAAATCATAAATATAATAATAACATTTTCATCACTGGATTTGAATCAAATCTCATCACATATATATATAATTTTTAATACAAATCCAGTTTCAATATAATACATCTCTTTAAAATAAAATACATGAAATCCAATACTTTAATTCACAACTACTGCAGTGTCTAGATAAAATAAATAAGACTCAAGTAGATAATTTACACAAAGAAGTCGGGGCGGAAGAAATCCGACGTATCGACCTGCTACTGAGGTCTGAAGATGTTGACTCTCCTGAAAAATAGTCAACGAAGGGGAGTCAGACCTCACTGAGTGAATTACTATAATATATATACATACACACTAAGTGATAATGCATACAGTCAACAGTATATATATAATATGTAAATATATACATGCAAATTTCACACATATGCAGAAAAATCATTTTTATATATATTTTATTGAAAATTATCTTTTATGAAGGATCACATAGAACCCTAGAATATCGCAACCTCAGAAATAGTATTAAACAACACTCTAGCCATACAGGCTCACTTAATCCAAATATATCCACTTAATCCATTTAGACAGTAGACTGGCCCCGAGATACTAAGTCAACCGAGCTCCAGCAGTCTGACTGCCAGTGTGATTGGCCCCGAGACACTTGGTCAACCGAGCTCTAGCAATCACACCCAAATCACATCTCACACATCAATAATCATAATCAATCAATATCCATAAATAGTTAGTAATATAGCCTAAAGCTATAGGCGTACCGGTACGTACTCGGTCCTAGTGCTGCCCACTAGGTAGCACGTTCTATCGATATCCTTCATCATTAATAATATAAAAGATTCATTCACAAAAATAAATGATGCATGAACATAAATGAAATAACAATATAATCCATATATATACCAGAAATATACCAAAAGTAAACCAGGTATATTTCGAGTATATATATGTCAAATAAATCCAATCAAATCATAAAATTAAACTAAAAATATATTTAAAAACATTTTAAATATATTTTAGTAATAAAACATGTATATAATTTATTATATACCAAAAATAAACCAAAAATATACTTAATATAAACTTAAGAAATAATCAAATTATTTATGCATATTTAATCAATATAAAACATCCATTTCTAAATCATGCATCCTAAGCATATATATAGTATAGTAACTCACCTAATGCGCTCCACGAGACAGGTCCGAGGGGCCTGGTCCACTAGCCCTCGATCTCGGCGCAACTAAACAAGCAATAAATAATAGACATCAGAATAAACCCTAACAGAAATCCTAGAATTCAATCTAGAGTATTAAACACAGAATCAGAAATTAGGATTCGACTGGATATCACGTTTTACGAGAATTCTACCAAAAATCCGGCAGAACCTCCCCTGTAAAACGGACATCTCTCTACTCAAAAGAGTAGAGCCGACCCTGCAAAGAAATACACTTCGAAAAATAGGCTCAACACAAATCCATAACCCCTCGGTCGGACTCCAGACTACAATCTATCGACCGGGGTCCACAAACACAGAATAATTCCAGATATACCAAAAATATCCTTAAAACCTAAAAATACATTTTATAAGTAGAAATTACATAATTAACCTTTAAACACAGTAAAAACCGATAAAAACTCATTTTATTAGTAAAACCGTATATTATATATATAATTGAAAATAATTCACGAAAAATAGTTTTAATTAGTTAAAAATACTAATTAATTTGTAGAAATCATTTTTATACCTTAAATACTATTAAAACCGATTAAATTACATTTTTAGACAATTTAGGGTAAAATTACCAAAATACCCCTATATACATAAATATATTTAAATTACTTCAAAAATTCACCAAAAATTATACAATTATCCAAAATTAATTTTATCAACATATTTATCAATAATATTAATAATTAAACTCAATTAACCAATTAAATTCAATTAAAAACACATTTAACCTAATTTTCCCAAAATTCCATAAACTTCAATAATTCAAAATAAATACTTAGAAATTCATAAAAATTCCAAATAAATTCCTATAATTCATTTAAACACTTAATTTAACCATAAAATCCAATTTCATAATTTAAATAATTAATTTCCGAAAATTAGAAAATAATATTAAAATATTCAAAAATACCCAAAAATCCAAAAAATCTCCAAAAATTCCACAAAAATTCATACATGTATATTGAGCTACTAGGATCAACATTTGTGAAGGGAGTTTCCACGAATCAATCAATTCGAAGCTCAAAAAAATCAAAAAACCCTAATGTGACCGAAATAGAAAAATTGAAACCTAAGCAAATCTAAACCATTTTAGCTCAAACCAAAGCTAGAATCACACTCATCGGAGCTCAAGGAGAAGAAAGAGACCGCCGGTGTCGAAAATGGTGGCCAAAAATGGGAGAAACGACAAAGGGACGATTTTCGGCCAAAAGAGGAAAATGGGGCTGCCGGCGCCGGGGAAGGGAGCTGCTGGCAGCGGGGGACGGCTGGGAACAGCGGTGGCAAGCCGGGAGGCACACCAACGGTAGGTGACCGGAGTTGCAGACGGTGAGGGGTGGTGGTCGGGCGCGGGAGGGAAAGAAAGAAGAAGAAGAAAAAGAAAAAGAAAGAAAAAAAAAAGAAAAAAAAAAAGAAAAAAGAAAAAGAAAAATAATAAAATAATAAAATAATAATAAAATAATTTTAATAATTTAATAATAAATAAAATAATTAAATAACAATAAATTAATAAATAAATAATAAAATATTAGGGTAATACATTAAACCCTAATTAAATAAATATACACACACATAGGTTTTATTTAGTATTTTAAAAATACGTATGAGTTCATGCAAGTCCGAAAATACATTTAAAATAATTAATAATACATTGTTTACGTGAAAATTTCCCCGAAAATGCAAGTCCCGGGAAAATTTTACGTAAAACACTGGAAATAATACACAGTAAATAAAATAGGTTTTAAATACACATCAACTCGTAAAAAAATATCGTAATATATACAAAAATTATTAACACTACATATCCCGGTATAGTGTAAAAATATTTTAAAAACATGGGATATTACACCATCCAAGGAATGGACGGCCGCTCGGCACGTACTCACACCCTTTTTACTATCCCGCATCCCACATTAAGCACAACCAACAAGCATCTCGCACGGTCCTGCGTGTCACGACAAACGATCCGTGACATTCTCCCCCACTTGATTTTGCAACGTTCTCATTACGTGAGGAAGATTCCTTCCCTTTTCTTTTTAATTGGCCAGGATTTGTACACAATTCCTTGCCTACTTGCCCTCTTACACTGAGGCTACGATCCACTTGCAACTGCCCTCCGCTGCTCAAGGTGTGCCAGAGTGGATACGAGTGCTTGGCAAACTTTCACTGCGGCTTCCTGCCTACTCGTCCTCATCTCAATCTCTTTATAGAGGACCCATTTGTGAGCATGACCCGCCAGCGTGGTAAAGAGGGCTTGGCAAACTCGCAGTTAGCACACAACCAACTCTGATATCATTTGTCACGGGGTCAGAGTTTTAGCGCAGGGACATTCCCCCGTACGACACCCCAGGCCTCCCGCATACCTGAGGTTAAGCCTTTTCCATCTCCGATACTCACTGGTTTTGCCCTCCAATGGGCTCATCAGGGGAGCAGGGACAGCTCCCAACCAGTATGGTGCCTAAACAGCATACCCATCCAAGGAATGGACGGCCGCTCAGCACGTACTCACATCCTTTTCGCTATCCCGCATCCCACATTAAGCACAATTAGCAAGCATCTCGCACAATTCTACGTGTCATGACAAATGGTCTATGACACAAAACTCTGATATAATAGGAAACCGTTTCCTATTTGAAAATTTTGGTAACTTCGTTTGACCAATAAAAAACCCAAATTTTTTAAAAATATAATCTCTTATTGAAATTTTATGATAAAAAATAGATATCTATAGAATTTTATTTATTTATGAAATTTATTCGATTCAATTTAAATTAATTAAGATTTTTATATTTATTGTATAATGAAGACTAATGTAAAAAAAAAAAACATTTAAAATTGACACCCACTAAAATTCAATAAATATATGGTGAATTTTTTTTTTAGGGCATTAAATAGATTATAAGTTTACTTTTAATATAAACATTTTTGTAACAACCATAAATATATATATATATATATATATATATATATACACACACACATATATATATATATACACATTTCATCGTTTTGTTTTAGATCCAATGCAACCCTTTTTTATGTCAGTGGAGGAAAATTACAAATTTCATATGGCTGTATTCGGTACGTACATGCACATTAGCATAAATCCAGTTCAAGTTTAATTATGGATTTTGTTTTGCCTGCTATTATTCTATATTTGGTAAATATTCGTTGCATTGTTATTACTGGCGCCACAAACAAGTTTAACTACTTACAAACAATTTAATATCCGATTCAAATAAAATTTGACTCGAATTTGTATATCAAAGTTTCTATAAACAAATTAGTTAAATTTAAATTATATAAAATTCAACTTATAAAATTTGTGAATAAATTTAAATAAAAATTTATGAGTCAGTTTATAATTTTAATATTTAATAATTTATTTTTAAATATAAAATATATAAATTTATATTAAAAATATATTATTAGAATAAAATCATATTTTTATTAAATTATTTAGTAAATAATTTATTTTTAATTTTTAAAAATTTCTTTAAATTTATGAACAATTCATGAATATTATATTCAAAATGAATTTGACACCATTATAAATAAATTAAATATGGACTAATTAAAATTCTTTCGATTTGGTTGGATTACACCAGTAGCCATTATCATTTATAAGCAAAGGAGCAATACATGGAATACACAGATAGATTTGGATTGGAGAGAATTCAACACCATTCGCATTGCACCTTGGAAATTTTAATTTCCTGAATGTGGTACATATGTTTGTTAGTATAAATTTGTGGCCTGACATTAAAATTATCCATAAAAGTTCAGAAGAATACAAACACTCAAATTAGTATCAAATTTTTGTAGCATGGAGGTCTGGAGCTGGTACCCCACCTCCTGCCTAAAATTAAGGCCATGACCATGATGGTATGTTCAATTTCATGGAAGCAAAATTGTAAGGAAATGTAGCTTCAAGTTATGGTGACTACTGGTTGGCTAATTAGGCTGTTTCTTATCATAAATGGAGTTATGGGCACTGGTTGTACATATTGTACTTCATCTTTAATCATGCATCCTTGAACTTGATCTCTTCTACATGCTTCAATAATGTTGTTCGAAAAAAAAATAATGTTAGTTTCTAGGAATTCTAATACGTTGCACTCTTATAAATTTTTTTCAATACAATATTGTTCGATATTCGATATTCCGTAGAATCTAACTAATTCGAATTCAATTCAGAAAGGAGTTCAAAGGGTCACAAAAATTCATCTTAAAAGTTTTAAAATAGCTGTATATTTAGAATTCGAACCCGAGATTTTTTATTAAGTTAGAAGAGTTTCCTACTAATTCATCTAGACTCTCTTTAATTGCTCTCACATTTAGTTATTTATATTTATTTAACTTATATATTTTAAATAATTTAATTTTATATTCTAAACAATAATTTTTTAATTTTAAAACTCACTATTATTTAGAATATAAAAAATAAGCTGATTAAACTAAAAATTACCCATAATCTTTAATAATTATTTTTTTATAATTACTTAGAATTTAAAAATAAACTAATTAAAGTAAAAATTATCCATAAAATTCAATAATTATTTTTTAATAAAAATAATAAAAAAATATGAAATATATAAAAAAATTATTTTTTATTATTGATACTAATAAAAGTAAAAAAATTATATTTATGGTTTTAATTTTATTATTAATGATGAAAAAACAACAAATAGTAACAAACATTAACAACTGCAATTTTTTTTATTGTTGTTGTTAATTTTGTTATTTCAATTGATGCTTTCAATTATTTTTGTTGTTTCTTTTTTGTTTATATTTGTTGATTTTTGTTAAAAATAAAAAAATATCAATAAAAATTATGAGATATATAAAAAAATATTATTATTATTAATAAAATTAAAAATTTTATTTATGGCCTTAATTTTGTCATTAATAATGAAAAAATAATTTTTAAAAGTAAAAAAAACAACAATCAACAATTGTAAAATTTTGTTGATTTTTATTATTTTGTTGTTTTAATTATAGTTTTTTGTTCTTTTGATTTGTTGATTTTTTTTTATTTTTTCTGTTTTTTTGTTGATGTTACAAATATATCATAAAAATTGTCAACTTGTTATATATTGATGATCAATAAGTATCAATTTAAAAAAAAATTGTTAGAAATTTTAATAAACATATTAAAGTTAAAAATAAAATAAAATGCTTATCTTTAAGAATATATAAAAAAGGAAATTTTGTTTATTTATTATTGTTACAATAGTTGAACATATTTATTACTTGGTTTAATGGCAATTGAAAATGTTTAGTTCTTAATTATTTATTTGAAAAAAAAAAGTTCTTAAGAGAAAACAATACTGAGCAAAAAAATGTTGAGAATAAAATGAAGACAATACTTTAAAAATAAAAAAAAACGTTGAGGAAAAAAATTTGAGAAAAAAAAGATGAAGACAATAGTTGAGAAAAAAAGATAAAGGTAATAGCATAAAAATAGAAAAAAAAATGTTTAGTAAAAAAAATGAAGACAATAGAAAAAATGTTAAAAAATGTTGAGCTAAAAAACATTAAAAAAAAATACAGATGAAGATAGTAAAAAAATAAAAACATTATAAAGCAAAAAAATTGTTAAAAAAACAAATAAAATGTTGAAAAAAAGTTGAAAAAATTAGGAAAAGAAAAAAAATGTTAGAAAATAAGAATGTCAGGAGGAATGGTCTATATTTGAAAAAAAAATTAAAAAACATAATTTTAAAAATTTTTTTAGTCAACAATATTTTTGAATTTTTTTTTAAATTTTGGTATAGTTATATAAATTGACAACATTTTACGGTGGGTATAGCTCCAATAAATTGGATCGAATTAGTGAAATTCAAGAGTTTTAATTTTTAAATCTGATGATTTGTGAAAAAAAAAAATCCGAAATTCTTACTAGAAAAATAAGCATTTTCTTAAAAATAAAAAGTCCCAAACAAATATATGTATTTCTCAAAATTATCCTTCTTCATGTTCTGGTCAATATCTGATCGATCATAGCATCAATCTTCATAAATATATATGTACAATCCATGGCCAGCTTTTTCTTGACACCCTCTCTCCAGGCAACCAGCGACTGCGTGCACATGCTACACCACATTAATTTATTGCATAATTGCCGACTATATATATATAATTTTGTCTCATAGTTTTATTAAATTTACATCTAAATTTGCACATAACCTATTAAATAATAATAAAGTCGATGAGATCTAGATCAATTGATATAAATTGAGATCTTAAAAACTTTAAGGTTTTAGATTTAAATTTTCAGAACGTGGATTAAGAATTTTTTTTAAATTTCACAATAAAAATTAGTGTCCCATTCTAAATAATAAATTACATATTGCAATCTTCTTCAACAATAACAACTAACTAGTTGTAACTCTGAGGATCCTAATAAATGAGTGCATGTAGCTTAATAGGTGTTTGCATGATAATTTATAAATAAGTTACAGTATTAATTTGATAAAATTAAAATTACAAACAGTAAAAGGAAAAATGTATAAATAGATGCGGATGTAATATGAAAAAAAAAAAAAAACCTAAGTTTTGTAGCTAGTAAATTATATATTTGTAGATGAAACTGAAATTATACTCCAAACGAATTATGCTAATCTTCTTGCACATGGATTGCATAAGAAATATATTATAAGAAAGATCCCTTTTTCCAATCCCTGTGATTTGGGTCATGATCACGTTTGATTCTGATGTGTTTCTGTCGATTCACACGACCTACAGACAGCAATATTTTTATTAAATATTCAGATTAGCAATGTATGATTGAAGGAAATATTTTATATGTGGATTAGTTCATAAAGGGAATACTAATCACCTTCTCAGAAGCACCAAGCAATCCTTGTATTATTGAAACCCATGTGCACCACCCATTTCAGTTATTTCACTGAGTTTCTCGTCGTAGAAAGTTTATTTATTATTTTTTTTGACACAGAGGAAAGAATTCAAAATTCTAAATCATTTCAATTATTTCATCGAGTTTTAATGGTAAAAAATTTATTTATTTATTATTTTTTGACACAAAAAAGGAGATTTGAATCTCTCTCTTTAGATGCCAACTCCGTAAATGAAATAATTTCTTAATCATTCTGCTTAGTGTGAGTTGGCTAGAAAATATTTTGATTTAAACATAGATCTCAGTTTTGCATTTAAAATACAATAAATGGTAAGTTACATATAACAAAAATATGTATTTTTTTGAATTTAGAAAAGAAAATTTCATATGTATTTATTTAACTTTTCTATAAAATTAATTTTTTTTTATATGACAGATTCTTATTTATATTCCAAATATTATATATTTATACCAAAGTATATAATTAGAGGAGAGAGAAACAAAAGATGAAACTCTTACCTTATTGATGTTGGGAAGAGAAATATGCCATTAAATTAGTCACTTCTCGGTCAAAATATTATATTTTATCATTGAATTTATGATATATATGTCTTATATATATTTTTTACTTTTAACTAATAATATATATATATATATATACATATTATTAATCTAATCATATTGTGAAATATATAAAAATTTCTATCTTTATATATATGTATATACACATTTTTATTATAAAAATAATACAATTTTATTAATATTGAAGAATATTGTAATTCAGACTCAATATTTTCCTAATTTTTTTTCCTAAACTATATCATTTCTGATCGTGCTTCAATTGACGACAACATTGCAGCAGATTGCCAATAATTCCATGTGGCTTTCAATTTCTTGTCTTCAACCTTCACTAGATGATATATAGACCAAATAATCATTCTTCATTAAAAAAAAATTATGAAATAATTAGAATAATAACACAATATGATCTAATTCCTAAAAAAAAAACACAATATGACCTAAAGAAATAAAGTACAATAAATATTGTTACTTTGTCTTCAATTAACATGACCCTTAATTTAATTAGTGCCATTTCATTGCTTGGAAAACGTAATAATTAAATTAACTAATTAATTAATATAAGATAATAAAAAAAATTTGTTTGAATTATCAAAATTTAGACACTATTGAATTCTGAATTCATCTGCTTCAACTTAAATAATATATAAAAACATTTTACAATTAATATAATATAATCAAATATATACTATAATTTAAATGCGAGGATGGATTTATAGTTGTAGTGGCATTTCTGTAAATCAATTCCAAAGCCGATGTCTTTCTCATGGGCCAAAGCAAATAAAACCCGATGTTCACCTTCAGTTGTGTCATGCTCAAACAACTCACTTCTTCTTCTTCTTCTTCTTCTTCTATAGATACTGTACACCATCCACAGTATGTACAGAGGTTGTGGGCTGTTGTTACTGCTTGTTTGCACCACCTTCCATGTCACATTGTCAGCGATAACTGATGGTAAGCACCATGTATAACTTTCTTGCTTAGTTTGATATTGAGCTCTTCGAGTTAGTTAAATAGTTCGATTTATTAGTTAATTCTCTAGCTTTTCTCAGCTGTGGGATTCAATTCATATCTTTTTAATATACTTGCAGTAAATTTTTAGCAAATAAGTGATTTATATGATAAAAATTATAGAAATTCAAATATAAAAAGTATGGTTTGAATTCCGTTTTAGCATACTTTCCTACTGTAATAGAAATTAACCACTTCAACATGCATTCAAGCAGTGCAATAGCAACCAAGGTGGGCATGTTTTCGAAGAGATCAGAATTTGATCCATTCTCCTTTTAAAAAATACTAACATTTAATAAAACAATAACTAGTTTTTTTGGCCAAAAAATGTGTACATATATATATGATCAAATGCAAATTTAGTTACCTAAATTTTGGTCCTACAGCACTAGATTCAACTTTTTAATTTTCGAGAAGAGAATGACAATAATTTATTTCTTGCAGCTATCATAATTATAATTGTTATGCTCATTAAATGTGGAGAACATTTTCAAATCATTATCATCACATACTAACAATCACCTTAATTATTTATTTCTCGTAACTCACTTACCTCTTTGCACATATGTTAAATTCATTTGTTATTGCACCTAGTAGGGTTGTGCAATAATTCTGAACAAACCCAATCAAAATTTTAATTCAGTTTATACGTTAATTGAAATAATTAAATTAATTTTTTTGAATTTTTTTAAATAGTATAATAATTTAATAAAAAAATTTTAAAATAATTAATATCTGTAAGAATTCAATTTAGTTCAATCAGTTTTGTTTTATTTTAAAAATTTTGATTTTTCAATTTGATTCAGTTTTTGGTTTGATTGAATATGGTTCCAAGATTAGCTTTTTTTTTTCTTTGAACCACGTCATGAAATTCAAAATTGCTCATATAGTAGCTTCACATCTGTCATATCAATCGGTAGACTCTATAACCTTACATTAAATAACATTTATTTGAACGTTGTTGGTTGTTGGTTGTTGGTTGTTGGATGACAATTAGTAACACAGATCTGAAAAAAGTGTTTTTTTTTCTGTTTAGGAGAATCTCAGCCTTAACTTTATAGAAACACTTACATCATTTCTCCAAATTGGATTTCTAAACAATACCCTTCTGTAAGAACTCATTAACACAAAGATCCTTTGTGTGATTGTTACCTCAAGAACTTGGTAAATCATATATATAATATGGTTTTTGAATTTTGATCAACACCCATGTGGACTGGACCACTTGCAGTATAGTTAATGAAGTTGTGCTCAGACAAGCAGAAAAGAATTATTGCACTTGCACATGAATAAATCAATGCCTCTTTTTTATTTTATTATTATTATTGTTATTTTTTGCACCTTTTTTGAAAACAATAGTCTAAAATTATAGACATCTAATTAGTTTTGAGGAAATATGTCACCTAGTTTGTTTTTGGGTGAAGTGAAGGAGGACAATAAATCACCCTATATGGATCTTTTAATCACATGGCAGGCCATGTGGTGACACCAAAGCATGTTTTGAATAAGGACTTGGGTTTGAAGGCAAAGACAGTCTACATTTGCTGGATTTCACTTTTAAAACTAGTATTTAGAAGTGATGAGATGACCCAGATACCTTGCTTACTGATTTCATTTTGTTTCATCAGATCATGCCAACATTGAATATATATATATATAGATATGCAACATAGTATATTATATCCCACATGAGAAATTTATAGTCCTTAACAAGAGTTTAATTTGTCAATGAGGTATAAATAAATGGTTTTGATTGAGATATCAAGTTCATATATGACAATGATAATGATAGATAGTTATCAAACAGTCAGTTCTCAAAATAATCCAATCCAAAAAAAAGGTTTAATTTCTTTACTATGATTAGAATTCAAATAATTAAGTTATAATCTTTATTTCTTTTTCTTTTGATTGATGTAAATTTTCTGAATTGAATCCATCACTAGATTATAAATATTTCATGCATACTGCTTTGTATTACGCTTACAGTACTGAATTTGTGACTAAAAACACCAAATTCTGATACATGTGAGCATTTTTCATTTCAGGCTTATTACCAAATGGTGATTTCGAGTACGGGCCAAAGCCATGGCAGATGAAAGGAACAGTAGTGACGGCAAAAAATGCTATCCCAAACTGGGAAATTTCAGGGTATGTTGAGTACATAAAATCAGGCCAAAAACAAGGTGACATGCTACTAGTTGTGCCTGGTGGAGCCTTTGCAGTTAGATTAGGCAATGAAGCATCCATTAAGCAGAAGGTTATGGTCAAGAAAGGCAGCTACTACACGGTTACTTTCAATGTGGCTCGCACCTGTGCCCAAGAGGAGAAACTGAATGTCTCTGTTTCACCAAACTTGGAACCAAATGACTGGGGGATCCTACCAATGCAGACAATGTATAGCAGCAACGGGTGGGATTCGTATTCTTGGGCTTTCCAGGCTGATGCGTCTGAAATTGAGCTGTCTATTCATAACCCCGGTGTAGAAGAGGACCCTGCCTGCGGCCCGCTTATTGATTCTGTTGCATTGAAGTTCTTGTCTAATCCCAAACGTACACGAGGTAATCATATACACTAAATATTTTCCTGCCGAATGTTAAATAGTCAAAATCAAATAGCAAAAACTTCCTTCAAAATAATAAAAAGATCAGAAGTTTAATTCCTGGCAGCGTCGAGTCGTGAAATTCTCCGACTATGTTCAGATAAAAAACAGTCCCCACCTTTTGTGGTCTTAAAAGATGTGAGGACATGATTAAAATGAACTTTTTTTTTGGCAGGCAACTGGCTAAAGAATGGAAATTTTGAAGAGGGACCATATCTGTTCCCCAACACAGACTGGGGAGTGCTAATTCCACCACACATAGAAGATGATCACAGTCCTTTGCCTGGATGGATAATCGAATCGCTCAAGGCAGTAAAGTACATAGATTCGGATCATTTTGCAGTCCCAGAAGGCAAAAGAGCAGTTGAACTTGTTGCAGGAAAAGAAAGTGCCCTTGCACAAGTAGTGAAGACCATTCCTGGCAAGACTTATGTTCTAACATTCAATGTTGGTGATGCTAACAACTCATGTGTAGGACCTATGGTTATAGAGGCATACGCAGGAAAGGACAAACTTCAAGTTCCTTATGATTCAAAGGGTAAAGGAGGATTCAAGCGTGCCAAATTGCAGTTCAAGGCAGTTTCAACACGCACAAGGGTTATGTTCTTAAGCTCATTTTACACCATGAAAAGTGACAATTCTGGTTCTCTTTGTGGTCCTGTACTAGATGATGTGCAGTTGATTAGTGTACGTAATCCAAGGCGCCTTCTGTGATCAAGTTTAATTAATTGCATTGCTTATGCAGCTAATTGAGTGGTTGCTCTTGATCGATTTGTTTTGAGTTATCATATGAAGTTGGTGATCATTAATATTGTATACCATAGAATACTTGTAATGGGGAACAAAAGAGATGGCTTGATATGCCTTTAGAATTATTTGATATTCCTTCCATTTTTCTATGGTTTCAGAGTTTGGAGCAACATCTTGTTCCATGTTATGCTATCCTCAGAAGTTTACTCTTCTTTCTAATCAGAAAAGTAGTTTCAATTCTGTTCATTTGCAGCCCTAAACCTAAATAAACAACAAAAATTAAATGCACATGATTTCCATTATTCAAAACCATGCCCGACTGTGACGGAGACTCGTGCATTCTAATCTTGCAACAGCATTTATATCACTATCTAGACTAGGCCCACGAGCCCCTCTTACAAAAAATGCAAGCCATCTTCACAAACTTTGAAATGAATTGATCTCCAATAAGAATCCAAGTAATTGAAACAAGTTCTGCACAAACTTTTGTATTGATTTATCACAAGTAACATATCATCAAGTAGCTTATGTTTCCCATGAAGAATACAAATAATCTGGAATTTTTTTCATCCGGCATATATATGATTATCATCTCACAGGTGAAAACTAAATGCCTAGGTCTAATGCAACCATTACTATGAGCTATTTTCCCCTCACCCATACAGTAATAATAAACATAACACACAATATTGGATTAATTGACAACATCAAGCACCAACTTTCGAGACTTAAAAATTGACCATTTCATTCGTCGATAATAAGCTGCTTGGAGAAGTGCAAGAGACAGCACAAATATCCACTTAAATCCCATCTGCAAGATAAAAACCCAATTGTTATAAAAAATAATACTTAAGTTGGCTTACAAAGATGCATAATTATTTCTATTTTTTTTTTATGCTGCACATCCAAATGTTGGATCAGCTTATATTGGGTACAATCTAATGTTGAACAAAGTGATAATCACCTTCTGAAAAGGTTTTCTACTAGATGATGAAAGTAAGATCAATAATCCAGAACCACATAAACTTAATGTTGTTTGATATTATGCATATGTCTCTTGAATCTATTGATCAGCAGTGTGTATAAACCTGCTAGAAATTAAATTCTTAAAATTTGTTAATCAAGAGTCAGACACAATCGAAGCCAATAAAAGGGATGCAAGCCAAGCTGGTTCTATAATGTATAGTTCAGCAGAAGCTCCAACAAGTCTCATTAAGAGTTTTAGATTGCTTCAGGATAGCCCAAGTTTATACTGTTCATTTGGGAGATAGAAGATTGCCATGATTTCAGATCAAAGTTCTCAAGAATTTTATGAGTTTCCATGATACTTGCCTCAGAGAAAGAACCAAAGGTTTGTCCCTAAGGATCCATCCCAAAACGATATGTAAACCAAGCCTAAAGTGGGAGCTTAAACTAAGCAAAGTCAGCTTTTAATTTTGGGCCAAAAGGCACCAATCGGTGCAGTTCAATCCTAATTCAAACAAAACCCAGCCCCTCAAAGAAACTAACAGGCTAAGCAGTAAAGCATCAGGTTAGCTTGTCCAATTTACAGTCCTATCAATATTCAACAAGCACTTACCAGTTTTCTCTCTTCCATTTCTGGCTCTGCAGCCCACGACAAAAAAGTCACAACATCTTTCCCCATCTATACCAGCATTAAGAAAGAAACGACCATAAGATGATGCTTTTTTAAGCAGAGTCTGAAATTTTCAAAACAAGGACAGGTTATAAGATTACTTGTGCCTCTGTTGCTGGGGTACCATCTTCATACTCAACAGCACCATCATTCAGCATTTTTGGCATAGCTATTGCTCCTCCAGGGAAGTAAGGATTATAATGCAATCCTTCTCGAATCTACAGAAGAGATTTAAGGAAACATGATGGGACACTACATTAAATATTTTTCCGTTAAACATTAAACAACTTATTCAGTGTACTTTCATCTAAGAGAAAAAGAGGAAAACATATAGATCCCTAGATGAGTAGGATTTATGAGAGAAGAGACTTCATCATTCTTTACAGTTAATGCCACTTAATTGTAGAACTAGATTTCAAAATTTGCAATCATATGCATATTCCATTGCATTTTACTTCCTTGTTCAGATAGTTTACTGTTTATCATAAGTTCAGCCTATGTTGCATGCACTTCAGTCTTCATGGAGAACTGCTATTTTGTATTTCCATTGACACAAGCAACAATTAGCTAAGCAAAGGGAATAAAGGAGAAGAACAAGTTATAGCACTTCAGTTTCTCAACGAGACATGGGAGGGTAATCTCAATGATTTTACCATTTACAAAGATTTATAAATCTAAGGAATGTTGTCTGCATAATGGTTAGAGATTCCCTTGAACAAGATATGGTCTATCACAATAACTTTGACAAGCAAATATACTATGTGAGGGTGTGTGCATATAGACACACTAGAAAACATAAATCATGTGTATTGTATGTGTAGTGCTGGCTAATTATAATCACTTCAGAATTCAGAAATTACCGAGACACCGGCTGGAGGATCACGGTAACCAGTGAGAAGAGCAAATACATAATTCTGACCATTATGACGGGCCTGAAAAGACATAAATCAGACACTGACAGAGGCATGAGAACATCATTTCCACTCCACTATTTGTAGAACTGCAAGTACCTTGGTGATAAGACTTAGATCTGGAGGATATGCCCCTCCGTTAGCAAACCTGGCCGCCTGTTCATTTGAGTACGGCTCAGGAAACCGATCACTAAGTTTTCCAGGGCGTGTAAACATTTCGCCCTCATCATTTGGCCCGTCAACAACTTCAATCTCTGCAGCCATGGCTTTTACCTCTTCCTCTGTGTATGCCACACCCACAAGATCACGAAATGATATTAGAGACATAGAGTGGCAAGATGCACAAACTTGTTGGTAGACTTGGTGACCACGACGAATCCTGTTCATGTAGAAGTGGCATAATATTATTAAAGTTAGCAAAAAATGTTCAAACAATCACATATTATAGATGTATGGCTTTCATAACAACCAGGTGAGCAGATGATAAAAGCTTTAAGACAAATCTTTCATGTTGATCAATTAATGGACAATTCTTTTGGTGAAAAAAAGGAAAAAAAAAAAAAAAAGTTAAGTCATGCTCTTCGGGCACATGATTGGCCCAAATTATATATATATTTCCTACCTACAAATGCTAGCAAAAGCATATTGCACCAGCTCAGTTTCATACACATGCACAATTGGAAGGTCTTTAAATTGAACTAACATTAAATATAGAGCGGCAGAGACCCTTGAAAAACTTACGAAGCATGGTCATATGAACTAAGTATGCCTTTGTGAGGCCATGGATAATTAGGACATGCCAGGCCATGTTCGGCCTCATCTGAACAAGCTGCCATTGTGGCACAACCCAAAATCCCCGAAACACTTGCTCCGAGTAGTGCAAGCAATCTTAATGAGTTACTGCCAGCAGATCCTACTGTTTCTTGATCCTGTTTTGCAACAAGGTAAGCCAATGCTGGAAGACTCTGCAAATAGATAACTTTTAAAGTAAGTTACACACACAAATGGACAATGATACGTGCAGAGTGCCATGACACGACAAATTTTTTTTTTTTTTGAAAAGTTACCTGCATGCCCCCAAATACTAGGGGGCGTAATAAATGGGAGGGGGAATTATTTTTAGAAAAATGAGACCCGCAATGGTACTATTCACTCTTGCGGGTCGCGACATATATTATTACTGATAATTTTACAGGCTCTTACAACAGTATACTTACATGTATCATGTAGATAGAATTAAAAACCGTTAGATTAATTTATATTTAATTATAACCATTCATATATACCAATCAGCATACATGTAATATATACCAATGGTTATAATTAAATAAGGGTTAATCTAACCGTTTTTAATTTCATTTCATTTGTATAGATAATTATGTGTATCAAAGGACTCAACTATAAGATTAATTACCAAAACATCCCTGAAATTTACTCAAATATACACTTCAATTCCTATTATTTCAAAATTATAGCAAAATACAGCTCCTAATCATTGCTAACAACTCAATATCCTTGCCTCAATAAATATAAAAACTTTATTGCATGGTTAATACACTTGACATCACTAAATTGCTACAACTAATTGCACTTTAGCCCCTAAACTTTTACACTGCAGAAACAATTTTAGTCCCTCAAAAAAAATCAACAGATAAAAAAGGAACCTTAGCATTGTTGTTTGGAGGAGATAGTCTTGAGATAAAACGATTGAGCTTTGCATATCCTGATTTTGAGTTGAACACAAACATAAAATTCAATCAGATAATTCAAAATTAAAGAAGCAAATTTTTTTTTTAAAAAAAAGGGAGAATTTCAGGTTTATACCGTCGATACCGAGCTTGATCTTCTTGGCTAGACCTGTAAATAGTAAGAAAGATTAAGGTTGGAACAAGAATATACAATTACGCAAGTGTATGGTAGAGCGAGAAGATAGATACCCATAGCTTTCTGCAACGTTCGAGCAAGAAATGCAGAAGCTGCTGACAGTGAAAAAGAAGCGTAGGTGATAGGCGGCCGGGACGCGTGTCTGCTTCTTCGCCATTGAAAAATCAACAGCAAAACAATAATTCAGCGACGTCGTTTGAAATGCATGATAGATGATATTGCATCACTTTTTGCTGATTATGTTTATTTATTGGCCAAAGGTCCAAATTGACGTTTATACTTTGGGCTAAATATTGGATTGAATCTTAACCATTTTTTTGTTCTCATGTAGAACTTTATTGTCCAACTTTATCTCAAATTGGATCCACCTTATCCAAAGGGAGGCCAAACCCAAACTGATATTAGAAGTTGATGTGCTGGATTGGTAGGACCCATCACTCATGTATTACTCAACTGTAATAGCCATAAAAACCCATCACAACATAGACATATTTATATAGAACATAATGTTGATGTGCCATACTTTAGTATAGATCATAATTTCATAGACTTTGGGGATGGGAAGAACACATATAATGATAGATTTTTTAATTTAAATGAAGATGGAGCTTGTATCAATGAAGCAGGCACACAAGGTAGCTATATAGGCAATGGTAGTGGACATAAGGCTAGTGAATGTAAAGAATATGAGAATGTAGAAAATGAGTTTGAAATTGAACTTAAAGCAAAAGTAGTAGCTTAAGAAGAGGAAGGTGAGGAGGATGAAAAGAAGAGGAGTGTAAGGAGGATGTAGAGGAAGCCGATGAGACTGAAAAGGAAGAAGATGATAGTTCAGAAGAGGAAAGTGGTAAGGAAGAAGCTAAAAAGGAGGATGAAGAGCAAAATGAAGCAAATGATATTACAATTACCATGCAAAGTAGGAAGAAAGTTATATATGATATGGATGATGATAATCCATATTTTTTTATTAGCATGACCTTTAATAATGCCAAAGACGTTAGAGAAGCAATAGTGAAATATGTTGTAGCTAAAGGGAAAGATCTAAGACTTAAACCTAATAAGCCTACTAAGATTAGAGCTACATGCAAAGTGAATGGTTGTCCCTTTATAATGTTGATATCTAAAGATGGAAAAGATGTGGGAATGTGTGTTAAGATTTTGAATCCTGAACATACTTGTTACAAGACATTTAAAAACTTAAGGGCAACTTATGATTTTCTTACAAGGCATTATAAAGACAAGGTTTATAGGAATTGATGGTATTTCCGCAAGTATACAGATTCGTACAAATAGTAATTAAATATCGATCCCACAGAGATTGCAGATTGACTATAGTGATACTAATTGTGTTTGTTTGTTTAAACAACAAAAAAGGTATTTTGAATTAAACTACGATAAAACACAAATAATCACAATCACTTTAGAGAGCTAGGGTTCTTATTACCAATTCAACCTTTATTTAAGATCAATTAACTGCTAAGTCATACCTAACCTTAATCCAATTTGAGGGTTTCTCAAGAATCATAAGCTTTCCTCCTAAAACAACCCTATGATTAACCAAGTAAATTGACGTTCTTAGATTTAAAGCTCTCGTCTACTAAGTGTTTGGTTAACCCAGTTTAAGCACAAACCCTTAATCAATATTAGTTGCTTAAGTGTTTCTTAACTAATAAAGCATCTAACAGGTTATTGTTTAAATCCAATACAACCCATCTCTTGATTAAGTTTTATTGTGTATATTCAATCAAAGGGTGATCAATCCTAAGAAGACATTAAGTTAAACAACAACCAAAGGATCTAGATTAATGGCTTAGGTTTAATTGTGATTAGCCCATGGTTGAATTGCAACAAGAACCCTAACTAAGAATTTAGCTACTCATGTTAATTGTAAGAGACTAAGAAGAAGAAGAATAAAAGAAAATAGACATCATCATTAAATTAAAATTAAGAATGAATAAACACAATTGAATAAAATAAAACCCCTGTTTAGTAGGAAGCTTGATGTTCTTCAATTCTTATTCTCAAATCTCCAAAACTAACATAAGTAAGAAAAATCCTTTCTCTTTAAAACTGCTCTAAAAAATTGTATATCAAAAAGTGATGAATAATAATCTATATCTATCTCCTTGTTTATGGTGGCTACCCTCTTATAAAACCCTAAATACAAGCCCTAGGGTTACAACCATGCGAAATCTCCATCTTGTCCCTCATGAGTCAGTAATTAAATTCGACTCCGAATTTCCTAATCACCAGGTTGCACGGCCGTGTGCATTTTGCGCATGGCTGTGCACATCTCTTTTTCAGCATTTTAGCATATCAACCTCCATTGCTTTTTGAGCCCACTTCAAGTGCCCACAGATCCTATGTAACCTTCCTCTACTGTTCTTTGACTTCCCTAAATACAAAAAATTCAACCAAAAATAAACCAACTAATACATACAAATAAATAAACACACAAGACATGCATTAAGTACCCAACTAAATAAAAACTGAATAAAAGAAACACAAACTTAACTGAAATTTCATTTTTCTTAACACAAAGACTACTTAAAGAAATGCATTTTTCACACTCATCAAATTCCCCTACACTTGAATATTTGTTTATCCTCAAGCAAAACCTGAAAACACATATCTACCTAAAGAATCATACTCATTAACTAGCTTTAACTTGACTAACTACCATAATCTTCCTTTAATAAAAAGTTTAAAAACTCAAAATTTAAAATAGCAACTGAGGTTAAGAATATATTGTTACGTGTGAAGAACATACTTTTCTAGTAAATATATGAAAACAAATGATTGACGCTCAAGAAAAATAGAAATAAGTATGAATCGTGCCAACAATAAAGAGGCTAAGAAGTTAATCAATCAATGTCTTCCCAATCTTAGCATCCCCCACCTTTCTTGTTTTACTCAGTGTGGAAACCTCCACAATGGGTCCTTTGGATACTCTTACTTTTAAAGAGCATTAGAGTAGAATGAGCATTTAAAAGATTTTTCTTTTCAATTTTAAGCTCCAAACGAGTGCGTTTTACGCTCCATCTCGCTTCTTGATTTATTTTTTTTAACCACTCTAAAGCAGCCTCAAATTCTTACTCATAAATACTTTTCTCAAATATTAATCATCTAGATTCACTTGTTCAATAGAAAAGTAAGCATTAATGTTCATTAAAATGTAAAAATTCATAACCATAAGTTGCTCTTCTAATTTAAAAATTTAAAATGATCCATTAAAGGAAGATTAAGACATTTCTTCAAGAAAACTAAGATTAATGAATAAGGCTCTAAAGGTATATATGTTGCAAAAATTCAAGTGTAAAGGCAAGGCATAAACACACACAAAAGGGTAAAAAAAAATAAAGCATGTAGACTCTTAAAGTAAAACAAACACACAAGCATACAGTCATGAAAAGAAAATAAATAAATAAAAGAAAATTAAAGAATAGTATACTCCCTTTATTCCAGTGAAACTGGAGGGGGAATATATGGTGTGACCATAATGCACTATGCAACTTCATTTATAGCTTTAAATCTTTTACTTTGAGGAAGGATGCGAAAGATTTTATCAATTTGAAGTTACAACCTTTTAGCTCTAGATTCACATCGCCTCTCGAACTTCTCTATCTGGTTGGACAAATCCATAACCATATTCCCAATCCTATTGTCAAAGATATCCATCCGCTCTTTGATTTTTTCCATGATACCATCACTCCATTTTTTGGTGTTCTCTCACTTCCTTGATTGAGCTTCACTCCCATTATCTCCTTTTTCAATTGCATTAGGGGGTAAAGGTATTTCACCATGTTGCATTGCCATTTGGCAGATCATATAGCATCTTCTACTCATTACATCATGAAACTCATTGAATTCGGTGATGATTTCAGCTCGCACTAGGTAATCTTCATCAAGGGACTCGGCTTCTAAAGGCTCTAATTTATGTTTGGCAAATTTGAATGGAGAAAAATACAATGCTAATCCAGTGACAATATACCCCATTGAGATCAATGCCTTTCTAGCCTAAACAACATGCCAAATAGAACACAAAATAAAGTATGTACTACATACTTTTGTGTTAGTCTTCAAGCACCACAACATGAATAGTTCATCAGGAGAAACCCTAATACTATCTTTTCTTCCAAAGATTGTATGTCCCATGAATTTATGCATGATTAAATATGAGTGATCTTTGATCAAACCACTAGTCATTATTTGACCCTTACAAACTTTATCACCTCTAGTGATTTTATGCTAAAAACTACTCATATTATAATCCATAGGAGGTTGACAAACACCTCCTTGAGGAAAACCAAAGATTTGAGACATGATTTCATAATCAAATAAGTATTCTTTCCCAAAGAACCTATATGAAAAGATCCCTAGAGGTGCATCTAGAATCTTAAATGTAGTGTAAAATTGTATTGTGAGTTCAAAGAATACATCATATTGGGTTGTAGCCAATTTAAATTACCCCAATTTATTACAAACCACATCTATGGTTCCCTTAATACCTATATTCAATAGTACCTCATCATCAAAGTATTTTGGCTTGCTGAAATTTCTCTTGACTAAGGAGCAGAATCTCTTCCCTTCCTCTTCAGAATAAATGGCAAAGAAAGCTTTATAATCGTCCCTCATGTCCTTAGGCTTGCCCTTGCCATCATTAAGCTTCTTTCCTTGAAATTGTGTCTTTGTTCTAGCCATCATTACAATGTTAGTACTAAAATAAAATAATAAAAGAGAATGGAATTAACAAGAACAAAAACAAAAGTCAGCAAAGTTTAAATAAGAAAAAAAATTACGAGAAACAAAACACTCCAATAAAATAAAAATTGCTCACCTATTAATTCGGGAAGTTTAGCTCACTTAGGAAATTAAAATCAACTAAACTCCCAATGGAATAAGGAAACAACATAAAAACAAATAAAATCATAACTAACAAGCTAGCAAAATAAATAAAAAAAATTAATTCCTCCCCCACACTTAAAATGTGCAATGTCCTCATTGCAACGTTTATAACATGAAAAATTTGAGGAATTTGACTGTTCCTGTGCATCAAGTCGTATGCAAAATGCGCACGGCCATGCTACCTGATTGATGTCGTATCACACATGGCCGTGTGCAAAATGCGCACGACTGTGCTACCTGCTAGCACATATTTTTATTTTGTTTTTTTTTTGGTAGGACAACCCTCCCATATTTATTTCACAATTAGAAGAAAAATTAAATGGAAAATAAGAAAAAGTAACATTCCTGAAATAAAAATCCTTGACAAAAAACAACTTAGACAAAAACATACTTTAATTCAAAACATGAAATATAACATATAATGTTCCATAAAACATCATAATTAAAAGGACTAAAAACATATAAAATAAACATTGTTCAAGCTAGACCTAAACACCATTCAAAATAAGGTCTTCATTCCTCCCCTTCATCCTTAGAGGAGTACTCTTGTACTGCCAAATCTTCATCATGTGGGAATGGTGGCGGGATAAAATTCTAAGAGCTGAAATAGGCGTTAAGGTTATGGTTAATCATCTGCAATATGTGATTCATTTGCCTAGAAGTACAACCTAGTCCTACCACTTCAAAATTCAGCTCACCTACATTGGAATCAATGACTCCAATTTGTAACTCCAAGCTATCCAGCCTTTCTATCACATTATTTAAAGAAGCATCTTCCTCTTCCTCTTCCTCTTCCTCTTCATCTTGCTCTACAGGTGTAGGCAGGATAAGAAAAGCTCTCCTAGTATAGTCAACTCTAACCATTCCCATGGATTCCATCATGCCAGTGTCAATGAAGTGATGACCTGGGACCTTTTCAAAAGGCATGTTCTTGATGTCAAAGTTTAAGTACTTGGTTATAGTTGTTACTAGTCCTCCCACTTTAATAGCCTCGGTAGCTTTTATAGAAACATCTCTCAATTTCCCAGTTAAAGCATGACAAACATCAAATTTTCAATCATTCACCATACAATATAAAATGTTTAGCCCAGTGGTGGTAATCACAGAGTCACCCTCTTTCCTTGGAAACAAAGAATGTGCCATAAGCCTATGAAGGTACTTGAGTGCAGGCAATCGAATCCTTAATTCTTTTACTGACAGAACCTTATAGAAAACTCCCATTTCCTCAGTTAATTCTCTCCAAAACTTATTCCTATCATATGCAACATTAACATCCTGAATTTAGGAAAATGAAATACATCATTAAGTTCAAACAAGTCTAGAGTATGCTCCTCATTCCCCAAACGAAAAGTAAGCACAGGGGTATGATCATTAAACTCAAAAGAAGAGAGAAATTCATAAGTGGGGATGGCATAAGAAGGATTCTGCATCAAAATAAAATCATTCGACCCCATCCTATGAACATATAAATTAATCTCGTCTAATAACCCAATTTCAATTAAGGATATGGCACTAAAATATGTATTTGGCACAATCTTCCTACTAATCATTGCTTGAAACTTATTCCTATACTCACCATACCTAAATTGAATTTGAGAGGGGAAAGGTTTTACCATTTGTTCCTCATTAGCACCACCCAAATTATTGGAAGTTCCACCATGTCTTGCTCTTTTGAAAGGATTAGTTTGCTTCCTTGTTATACCCTTCCTCCTTTAATCTTTCTCCATGAGACTTCCTTAAAAAAATATTGAGAGAATATGTAGAGTGGAGAATGGTGTAGGAAATGGTGTAGAGAATGATTTTTTAGAGAGGAGGTGAGTGTTTATATAGAGAGTAGGATGATGGGGAATTGGGTCAAATTTAATGAGAATTTGAAAAGGTGGTCAACGGTGATTTTCTAGGGCTTGGGAAGTGGAAAAGTGGTCAAAATTGGAGTCCCTATGGTTTTGGGGAATTGTGGAGTGTTGGGAAGTGGAAAAGTCCACTTAAAATAAAATTTTGCGTCTTTTCAAAAAAATAGGTCTATCTTGTCACATGACCATGCACGAAATGTGCACAGCTGTGTGTCAAGTAGGCACACGACTGTGTGCATTTTCAGTACGGCCTTGTGACCTGACTAGCCAAAAGTGGTGACGCAAGACGCACGACCATGTGCATTTTCAGCACGGCCGTGCTACCTGTACATGCATACTTCAGAAAATTCGCTAAATTAAAAATTCAACACACATAGACAAGTAATGCATCACAAATTTAACTTATAAGACACTCAAAACAACATTCCACTAAACATTTAACTCACAAGACCTCTTCTAGAGCTCCAACCTTTCTTTCATTCCCTGAAATGCACAAGAAACAATCATAAAAAATAGAATAAACTTGCAAAATCATAAAAGAAATAACCAAACAAAAAAATAATAATAAAAATAAAAATAAAAATAGTATTGGTTGAGCCCCCGAGAAGCGCTCTTTTAATGGTCCATGAGCTAGACCATCAAATTGATCATCCAGTTGATTCCTTCAAGTATGAAACTTGATGGAACTCCTCAAATGTGATTCCATGGTATACCTTTAACCTTTGCCCATTCACTTTGAATGTGTCTCCTCTTATATTGCTCAATTCCATAACTCCATAAGGATGTGAATGAGTCACTGTATACGATCCTGTCCATTTACTTTTTACCTTTCCAGGAAACAATCTGAGCCATGAGTTGAACAACAAAACTTGATCACCTTCCTTAAAATCCTTGATTCTTACTCTTGCATCATGCCATCTCTTAATAAGTTCTTTATAAATCCTTGAATTTTCATAAGCAGCTTTTCTTATCTCTTTAAGTTCATTCAACTGTAACATTCTTTTCTCGGTTGCCTTCTTGAAGTCAAAATTCAAGGCTTTCACTACCCAGTAGGCCTTATGTTCAAGCTCAATGGGAAGATGACATGCTTTTCCATAAACCACCTTGAAGGGAGACATCCCAAGAGGTGTTTTGTAAGTTGTTCTATATGCCCATAAAGCATCATCAAGCTTCCTTGCCCATTCTTTCCTTTATTTACTTACTATTCTCTCCAAAATCTTCTTTAACTCCCCTTTACTCACCTCAACTTGGCCACTGGTTTGTGGGTGATAAGGTGTAGCTACCCTGTGCTTCACACCATAATGAGCTAATAAAGTTTCCATATTCTTGTTGCAAAAGTGTGTTCCCCCATCACTTATGATGACTCGAGGCATTCCAAATCGAGAGAATAACTTTTTTAAGAACTTGCAAACAACCCTTGCATCATTGATTGTGCACGCCTGAGCTTCCACCCACTTAGAAACATAATCCACACAAATAAGAATATACCTGTTACCATTTGACACTGGAAATGGTCCCATGAAATCAATGCCCCAAACATAAAAAATTTCCACCTCTAGAATTCCAAATTAGAGCATTTCATCCTTTTTTGAAATGTTTCCACTCCTTTGGCATGTGTCACAATGCATCACAAAATCTCTAGCATTTTGAAAAATTGACGGCTAATAGAACCTTGTTTCAAGAACCTCAGTAGCTATTCTTTATGGTCCATAATGTCCACCATTGACCCTCCCATGACAGTGTTGTAAGATTTCTCCTACTTCCTCATTTGTTACACATCTCCTCACTATGCCATCATTGCATAGTTTCCAAAAAAATGGCTCATCTCAAATGTAGAACTTAGCATCACGAATTAACTTTTTCTTTTGTTGAGGAGTGAACTCTTTTGGAATTTCACACACTGACAAAAATTTTGCTATATCAGTAAACCAAGGAGCACCTATAAATTCTATAACGAAAAGCATTTCGTCAGGGAACATCTCCTTGATAGGCTCTTGCTTATCACTTTCCTCTTGTTTTAACTCCAACCTTGAAAGATGATCAACTACTACATTTTCAACTCCTTTCTTATCTCTGATCTTAATATCAAACTCTTGCAACAGAAGTACCCATCTCATGAGCCTTGGTTTCAAATCCTTTTTGTTCATTAAATACTTCAATGTTGCATGATCTGTGTATATAATTGCCTTAGATCTAAGGAGGTATAATATGAACTTGTCAAAAGCAAATATAACAGCCAGCATCTGCTTTTCTGTAGTAGCATAATTCAATTGAGTATCTGTTAATGTTCAGTTTATATAATAGATCACATGCAACCTATTCTCCTTTCTTTAGCCAAGAATAACTCCTATTGCATGATCACTGGCATCATACATCAGCTTGAATGGTAGACTCCAATCTGGTGCCATCATTATAAGATCAGAAACAAGTGCTTGCTTCAACCTGTTAAAAGCCAATTTGCAATCATCAATAAAATCAAAAGGTGAATCTTTTTCAAGTAACTTACAAAGGGGTTTCGAGATTTTTGAGAAATCCTTAATAAATCGCCTATAGAAGCTTGCATGACCAAAAAAACTCCTAACTCCTTTAACGTTTGTGGGGTATTGCAGCTTCTTAATTGCCTCCACCTTTGTTTTATCAACCTGAATGCCTTGAGCTGAAATCTTGTGTCTAAGTACAATACCTTCATCTACCATGAAACGAAACTTTTCCCAATCTAACACCAAATTTGTTTCCTCACAACATAATAGAACTTGCCCCAAATTACTTAGACATCCTTCAAATGAGTTTCCATAAATAGAAAAATCATCCATGAAAACATCCATGATCTCCTCCATTAAATCTGCAAATATAGCCATTATACATCTCTGAAAAGTTATAGGAGCATTACATAACCCAAATGGCATCCTCCTGTATGCAAATGTGCCATAAGGACATGTAAAGGTGGTCTTCTCTTGATCTTCTGGAGCTATTGCAATTTGATTATATCCTGAGTAACCATCCAGGAAGCAGTAAAAAGCATGTCCTGCTATCTGCTTTGACATTTGATCAATAAAGGGTAATGGGAAATGGTCTTTCCTTGTGGATGAATTCAGTTTCCTGTAATCAATGCACACTCTCCATCCATTCACAAATCTTGTAGGAACAAGCTCTCCTTCCGTATTTTGCACAATTGTTATTCCCCCCTTCTTTGGCACACACTGAATTGGGCTAACCCAAGAACTGCTAGAGGTTGGATAAATAATTCCTGTATCAAGTAGTTTGACCACTTCTTTCTTCACCACCTCTTGCATGTTCGGGTTAAGCCTCCTTTGTCTTTCAATGGCTGGCTTGTGTCCATCCTCTATCAAAATCTTATGCATGTAATAAGAGGGACTTATACCTCTTATATCCGAAATCTGCTAACCGATTGCCTTTATTTTTCTCTTCAACATGTTCATTAATAAATCCTTTTGCTCCTTGCTAAGTTTAGAAGATATAATCATAAGTAAAGTTTGGTTATCACCAAGAAAAGTGTATCTTAAATATTGAGGTAACGACTTCAAGTATAATTTTGGTGGTTTTATGATTGAGAATGGTATGGGTTCAATGTTTGGTAGTTGTATGTGTGGTTGGTACGGGTATTTGAGAGTCACTTCTTCTTGCGAAGATTGTACCTGTAAGCACTTCTTAATATTCTCAACTTTTAAAGACTGTGCTAACCTCCGTCATTGGACTTCATTCACACATTCATCAATGACTTCAACTCGCATGCAAAAATCTTCGTCATAGGGATATTTCATAGTTTCATAGATATTAAACCTATAGCTTTCATCCCCCACTCTTAATATGAGAGTTCCATCATAGACGTCAATTATTGCTTTAACAGTGTAAAGGAATGGCATACCAAGGATTAGTGGAACCTCCTCGTCTTCTTCAAAGTTAAGGACTACAAAATCCACTGGAAAAATAAATTTTTCAGCCCTTACTAACACATCCTCCACTATCCCTTCTAGTTCCTTCACTGTCCTATTTGCAAGTTTCAATCGAATGCTTGTAGGTTTTACTTCTCCTAATCCCAATTTCTTGTAACAGACAAAGGCATAAGATTAATTGAAGTTTAAGAATTACATAAAGCTCTTTAAAAATTTAAATTTCCCACAGAATAAGGAATAGTGAGACTCTCTGGATGCTTCCTTTTTAAAGGAAGTTTCTTCGAGATGATAGCGCTACACTCTTTTGTGAGTGTGATGGTCTCACATTCTTGCAGCTTCTTTTTATTGGAAATCAGTTCCTTGAGAAATTTAGCATACTTAGACATTTGTGAAAGACATTCCACCAGAGGCATGTTGATGTGGAGTGCTTTAAACCTCTCTAAAAAATTAGCAAATTGTTCAATCTTTGAGGGTATGGAGTTAGAGGTTTATAAGGTTTCACTAATGGTGGTATAGGTTTCTCTACTACTCGTTCCTTATTGTTGTTATCACCTTGCAGTTTCTCCTCTGTTTGCACTTTAACCCATTCATCCTCTTGCTCTTTCTCCTCTTCCTTCTTCTTTTCCTGCTCATATTCTATTGTTGCTTTTGGGATTTGGATCTCTGTTCCACTTCTCAAGGTGATAGCTTTCAACTGTTCTTTTGGATTCTTCTCAGTATTGCTTAGCAAAGAATCTTGATTCCTTATTGACAAAGAATTTTCCAATCGCCCCATTTACACCTCTAAATTATGAATAGAGGAAGAGTGGTTCTTGAACATCAGTTGAGTGTCTTGATACATTTTCTCAAATTTGCTTCCAACCTTTTTGTAGCTCCATCTTGTTGATTCATTTTTGTGGACATCATATCCATGAAATTCTCTAACTTGCTCTCTAGAGAACTCCGAGAAGATGAATTTTTTTCTTGATGGTAATTTGGTTGCTGGAGTTACACATTATGCCCTACAAAACCAGATGGTGCTTGTGGCCTCCACTGGTTGTTCCTTTGATTGCTCTAAGAGAAATTAGGATGATTTCTCCAACTTGGATTATAGGTGTTGCCATGCACTTGGTTCTGCTGTCCTTTAAAATTGTTCATAAAGTTTACATTCTCCATGGACAAGCTTTGCATCATTTGACACTCTATAGTTGGATGACTACCCTGACATAATTCACAAGAGGAAGACAAGTTAGATATGACATTGATATTCATTTTATCCATTCTTTTAGATAAAGCATCCATCTTTGCATTTAACATCGTCAAACTGTCAACTTCAATTGCTCCCCCTCTCTTTGGAATAGCTCTCTCACTGGACCAAAGACTTTGGGTATTAGCCATTTCTTTAAAAAGCTCTAAGGCATCTTCTGATGACTTAGACATGATAGTTCCTCCTACTGATGCATCTATGTTTGCTCTCACTACGGGATTTACACCCATGTAAAAAGACTATGCCAAATCCTATGAAGGAATAACTGTGGTGGACATTGTCGCTGAAGATCCTTGAATCTATCCCAGCACTCATAAAAACTTTCATCATCTATTTGATAGAAAGAGTTAATTTCATTTCTGATTTTGAGTACTTTAGCTGGTGGAAAGTACTTATTAAAAAAGGCTATATAAAGCTCTTTCCATGTGTTTATGGAGTTAGGTGCCAAACTAATGAACCATCTTTTTGCTCTATCCATCAATGAAAATGGAAAAAGGATGAGCCTGATTACTTTTGGCTGTACTCCATTCGTCTTGAAGGTCGAACAATACTCTAAAAATCTTGTCATGTGACCAATTGGATCCTCATGTGGTAAGCCACTAAACTGTGAGTTTTGAATCATTTGGATCATGGTGGGTTTTATTTCAAAGTTATTTGTAGCAACCGCCGGCCTCACAATCGGAGTTTGGTCACCTTGGACATTGGGACTCATAAAGTCCCTCATAGTTCTGTGGGCAACCTGCCCATTTTGGCCATCTTGCCCATTGTGTGCTTCCCTACCCCCAAGAGGCGGGTTTCTTTCATCTTCCCCTCTGTTCATCCTATCTTTATTCTGTCTTCTCCTTATGTGAATAGTTTTTTCAATCTCTAAAACAAGTGGTATTAACTGGACTCCTTGTCTGCCTGCGCCACGAGTTATGTGCATATAACAACAAGAGTTCCTATAAAACAAAAAAAATAACGTCTAAATCAAACCACACAAAATTCTCAACAATATCAATTTTGGTAATCCCCGGCAACGATGCCAAAAACTTGATGGTATTTCCGTAAGTATACAGATTCGTACAAGTAGTAATTAAATATCGATCCCACAGAGATTGCAGATTGACTATAGTGATACTAATTGTGTTTGTTTGTTTAAATAACAAAAAAAGGTATTTTGAATTAAACTAAAAATTAAACTACGATAAAACATAAATAATCACAATGAAATCATAATCACTTTAGAGAGCTAGGGTTCTTATTACCAATTCAACCTTTATTTAAGATCAATTAACTACTACGTCATACCTAACCTTAATCCAATTTGAGGGTTTCTCAAGAATCATAGGCTTTCCTCCTAAAACAACCCTATGATTAACCAAGTAAATTGACATTCTTAGATTTAAAGCTCTCACCTACTAAGTGTTTAGTTAACCTAGTTTAAGCACCAACCCTTAATCAATATTAGTTGCTTAAGTGTTTCTCAACTAAGAAAACATCTAACAGGTTATTGTTTAAATACAATACAACCCATCTCTCGATCAAGTTTTATTGTGTATATTCAATTAAAGGGTGATCAATCCTAAGAAGACATTAAGTTCAACAATAGCCAAAGGATCTAGATTAACGGCTTAGGTTTAATTGTGATTAGCCTATGGTTGAATTGCAACAAGAACCCTAACTAAGAATTTAGCTACTCATGTTAATTGTAAGAGACAAAGAAGAAGAATAAAAGAAAATAGACATCATCATTAAATTAAAATTAAGAACGAATAAACATAATTAAATAGAATAAAACCCCTGTTCAATAGGAAACTTGATGTTCTTCAATTCTTATTCTCAAATCTCCAAAACTAACATAAGTAAGAAAAATCCTTTCTCTCGAAAACTACTCTAAAAAATTGTATATCAAAAAGTGATGAATAATAATCTATATCTATCTCCTTGTTTATGGTGGCTACCCTTTTATAAAACCTCAGTTACCAGCCCTGGGGTTACAGCCATGCGAAATCTCCATCTTGTCCCTCATGAGTCAACAATTAAATTTGACTCCGAATTTACCAATCACTAGGTCGCATGGCCGTGCACATCTCTTTTTCAGCATTTTAGCATATCGACCTCTATTGCTTTTTGAGCCCACTTCAAAAAAAATAAACCAACTAATACATAAAAATAAATAAACACACAAGACATGCATTAAGTACTCAACTAAATAAAAATTGAATAAAAGAAACACAAACTTAACTGAAATTGCATTTTTCCTAACACAAAAACTACTTCAAGAAATGCATTTTTCACACTCATCAGGAATCCAAAGACAAAAGTGAAAGATTTAGTTAATGAAGCTAAGGTAAAGATGAGGCTTAATCTATCTGCATCTATGATGAAGAGAGCTAAAAGAAAAATATTGACAGAATTAGAAGGTAGATTTGTGGCAGAGTTCAGTCAACTAAAAGCATATACTGATCATGTCAAAAGAACTAATCCTAAGAGTAGTTGTGAAATATATTTTGATAAAGAGAAATTAAAAGAGGGAAAGAGAGTGTTTAAAAGAATTTTCTTCTGTTTTGATGTTTTAAAAAAAGGTTAGAAAGAAGGAAGTAGGTCTGTTATAGGTTTAAATGCAAGTTTTATTAAGGGATATGTGAAGGGTGAAGTTTTAATTATTGTTTAGAAAGATGCATTAAATCAGATTTTTCCTATAGCTTGGGTAGTTGCAGATACGGAGAATAAAGTGAATTGGAAGTGGTTTCTGTAATGGCTTGTTAAAGAGCTAGAGATTCAAGATCATAGCAAAGCCTTAACAATTATATCAAACATGCAAAAGGTTAGTTTGTAAACTACATTTTAAGTTTTTAACATTTATTGTAATTATATATTATGTGCTTTTTATAAATGATGTGTATATTCCTGGTTGTAGGGATTGGTGCAAGTAGTTATAAATGTCCTACTTGAAGCTTAACATAGATAATGTGCAAGACATATATATGCAATTAATTTAAAAAATGTACTTGTCTAAGTAAAAGGAACTACATGCTTGATATTGGCATGCTTTTTTTTTTTTGCTAATCAAGACATGTCATTAATTTTGTTAATATTTTGGTTGCCATTGTAGGTTATGTAGTTAGCTGTAATTTAATTTCATTTAATGCAAATTTAGATGATATACTTTTTCAAAGCTTATGTAGATTCGGTTGTCATATCTCGTTCAAAGTTTAAGCAGGTTTAGTTACTATACTATTGCAATTGAAATAATGATTACTTGATTTTTAGTCATCTTATTTTTATGCTTTGAATTTTAGTCATTTTTGTGTGATGCAAAGATAGCTTATCATTACACTGTTTCATTTAAAATTGACATCTAATGGTCATTCAAACATATTCATATAATGGACAACAATTATAATGAAATATAAAACTTTTCAGTTATCAATTATAGTATCCAAACATGTTCCCATTCATCACATTTGCATCTAGGATGTCTTAAAACACACATTTGCAACTAGCACCTCTTTAATACATGAAAAAAATTAAAAACACAAACAAAGGCCATGATAGAATAATATTAACAACTGCTCTTCTCAATTGCTTTCTCATTTGCCCCATTTTCGACACATTCTCTTTCTTTAACAATATAACATCTTCTTTAATTTCTTTAATTGATGTATAAGGGTTTACACCTAATGTAAAATGATTAGCTACTTTCCCTAATTATGTATTTTCATGTTTCAATCTCTTATTCTCTATTTTTAGTCATTTGATAACCTCTTTTGCTTTACTGTCCATCTCTTTGTCATACCAAACAAAATGACCACACCCTTTTTGGGAAACCCTTTTCTCTAGGTGGCTGTAATTTAATCAAGCACAATAAACATTTTATAAGAAAATAAAAACTCAAAAAATCAAACAACATTTATAACTTACACTATAATTTAGGCATCCATAGAATCTACGACCAAGGTTGCAATCTGTCCAGGATGTTTATAATACCTCTTGAGCACCATATTGACAACATCTTTCACGTCTTTGCATTAATATTGAGTGTCGTCTTTGAGAAGATGAAGATGATGTCACTAACGATGATAAGGTTTCCATTTATCTAATATTTGTTTTCTTCCTCAATCTTGCATGTATATTGTCAATGAATTGAAAGAAAAAATCATTGATCCATGATTTCTAATAAAATAAATTTTGGGGGAATTACATTACCATAATATTTTTGGGAATTTAGGGATTATATGTAAAGAGAGGAAATGTGATGCTGGGTTAGGTTTGTTGAGACATGGCAGCTGGGTAATACATGAGTAGTGGATCCGACCAGTTCGACACATCAACTTCTAATGGTAGTTTGGGCTTCTGTCTAGATAAGGTCCAATTCGAGATGAAATTGGACAATGAAGTTCCAAATGGGGACACAAAATTATTAAAATTCAATCCAGTCTTTGATCCAAAGTACAAAGGACAATTTGGATCTTTGACCTTTATTTATTTATTACACATGTAATTTATATATTATAAAATATAAATTATTCTAATATAAATATAATAAATTTATTATTAATATTAAATAATATGCATTTTAAAATTAAAAAAACAAATTGAGTATTTAATAGTGAATTTTTTTTAACCAACTCATAGGGGTGTAGTCAAGCTTGACTAGTTCGGACTTAGTTCATTTATAATTGAGATAAGTTTAAGCTAAACTTATCATGTCATTTGGTGTTCATGAGCTGTTCGCAAGTTAAAATGAGTCTAAGGAAATTTAAAAAAATAGCAAACTATACAATTCAAATTATACATTAAAAAATTATGATTTTATTATAAAAATATATTTTGAAAATATTATTTGCAATATAAATTTATATATTATATATGTAAAATCAAATTATTAAACATTAAAATTGAGCTTCTTTGAACTTATTAATGAATTTCATGAGTCTAGATTTATATAGTTTAAGTTCAACTCATTTATTACACGAACTTTAATATATAAACTCAAATGAGTTTTTATTAAGTCAAATACCAAACAGTTTGGTTCATTTATAACCCCACTAATGAGGGAAATATATATGAATGTAAAATAGAAGGTAGCTCCTATTTTACTGATGACGACAAGAATTAAACCTATATGAGAATGCTCTATAAATAGCAAAATAAAAAACAATTATCATTTAATTATTCCATTACCAACAAATTGACTATTCTTTCGCTAGCAAAATTTTTATAGAGAAAAGTACAAAAAAATACCCTATATTTTAACCCTAATCGACTTCTACCTTGTGATTTGAATTCTAACAAATTAGTACCTTATATTTTATTCGGTCTCTATTGCTAACGTGGTGAGGGGTAAAAACCTCTGTACATTTTGGAAATTCACAATTCCTCCTTCAAATAACATCACACCACGTCATGATCCTCAAGATCCATGTGCATTTGTCAGATTATTGTTTACTTCTTTTGTTCTTACATTACACCTTGGACAAATAAGAAAATAATTCTAGATTTTGCACAGATGATCATTAATATAAAATAACATACAATAATAATAATAATCAATAATTTTCTTATTACGGATTTGTTCATGTACAAAAGAATTTCTTGTTGATTTGTTAAATTATTATATTTTCTTGATTTCTTAAAATGTAAAAAATTAACATGTTGATGTCAGAGGAAACAGAAGCACCCAAGAAAAATTTTACATTGCCGCCTCTGACAGCTCCTCCAGTGGCAGTTGATGCTAATGCGGAGGCAGGAACTACAACCAGTGATGGAAACACTAAAATCATCACTACTAAAAATTGTCAGGTTGTTGAGATGCTTTTCAACTCTAAAAAAATGGCGAAAACCATTGGGAAGCTGGCTGAAAGAACCCTAGAAGTTGGTGAAATACTTACCAAATTATGGCACTCGATGATCTTCATGCATTCTCATAATTATCAACAGTAAATATTGCTCAGAGGATTACCATGCCATTATCAAAACCATTGCATTCTTTACCAGAACCTACAGTTCTTCCCTAAATTACCACAACTACACATATGATACACACATTTGGCTTGCCTCTGATGCAATTGATACATCAGAATCAATTAAGAAATTCACAATTCCAATTTGAACAACAAATCAATTAATATATGAATAACAAATCTCTTTTTATGCAACAATGAAAACCATAAATTGAGATGAAAATTGTAAAACTTGGTTAAATTCCACATTGAGAGATTCAATCTTCTGCCCCTATAATAAGTAATTAATTGATAAGCTCCAATTTCATACAAAACCATAAACTAAGAACGTTACATTATTGCAGGCAGGAATAATTCGCAACCTACCATCATCTGCCGAAAAAGAAGGTGTCATAGAAATTAATATCATAGACAACAATCTTAAGATTACGTCCTTCATTATCTTACACCTCCACAGCGTTAGCACCGTACACAATGCTGCCTCTTCTCCCTCAAATAAAACATTGTCATTTTACAGGTTATCCTTTCCGTCTCTCAATCTTCTTGCAGTGGCCATCACTTTGGCTTCCTATAGGATTCTCACAAGCAAGTCGTCATCATTAGCGAAGGCGATGAATTTATGGAGATTGGTTAATAATCCAGCAAGTCTATCTTCGCCTTGACGTTAATGAGCAGTGCATAGGAGACGAATAGCAACACGGAAGTCAAAGGAGGGAACTGGGTAAAGCTAGAGGAGATGGAATTCGATGGATGAGAGGTGGAGAGAGGAATCAGAGGAGTAGCAGATGAGAGAAAGTACAAGAGAGTGGGAGAAGAGAGAGAGAAAGAAAAGGAGGGAGAATTAGGAATTTGTCCTTGTTTGCCACATTGAAAAATTTTATGTGATGAGATGATAATACTTTCTACGACATCAACAGTAGAGACGGAGTTAATTGATTTACCATTATTTATTATCGAAATGTAATATAAATTACTAATTTATTAGGGTTTAAACTGCATGTCAGAAATTGATTAGTGTCGAAACCATATGCTTTTTTTTTTATTTTTACTTTTCCCATTTTCATATTAAAACTAAAGTATGATTATTTGAAAATGCATCGGGAAAATAAAAAACAGTTATACGCTGCTGCTGCTATCGTCTTCTTCATTTGCATCACCTTCCAATAATAGCTACCAACTGCTTCTAAACTACTGAATTACTTACAGACTCTTCTTTAAAATCAACGATTCCTAACAAATCCCTTTTTTTTCGTCCTCATACATAAACAAACTCAATTTCAATGGAATTCGAAGTAAGACATGTGGCAGGTATAGAGAATTGCTTCATCTCCCTCCCTCTCCACCTTATCCAAACCCTAGAATCCACCCGACCTGGCGGTTTCCACTCTCAAATACTCACTCTGGAGCTTCGCTCTTCTTCCACAAACCACCACTGGGTAGTGGCTTGGTCCGGCGCTACCTCCTCCTCTTCCGCCATTGAAGTACTCACTCTATCGCACCTATATTTTTTTTTTTTCTTAAGGTTTAACTTCATTTTTTTTGTGTTTGGCGTGTGTGAAGGTTGCTATACAGTTTGCGGAGTGTATCTTATTGCCGGATCATGTTAGTGTAAAAGTTAAGGCGGTTTCTAATGTGGCGAATGCTACTTTTGTTACGATTGAACCTAGTAGTGAGGATGATTGGGAAGTTTTGGAGCTTAATGCTGAGCAAGCTGAGGCTGCTATTTTGAATCAGGTATGATACTCGATTCAATTCTTGCAAAATCTTTTTTATTTCGTTTTCAAATGTGATAATTGACTGCATTGAATCGAACAAGGCCTTAAATTTGACTTCCATTAATTTCAATTTTCATTGACAGTATACTCTGAGCTGTTTATATTAAAATCAGCAATAGATTAATAAGTTCATCGTATGGCTGTTTGATTCTTTTTAGTTAAAGAAGAAAGATTAAGAAACGAGGAGTATGGGATTGGTTGCTTTGTATTTTGCTCCTTTAAGTTGCTTTGGAACTTAAAGCTTAACGCTTGGTGGAAAGAAACTAGATATAAAATTGAAGCTAGTGGCATTCCTTGCACATGTGCATGATTTTTTTTTTTTGGGGTTTTGAGATTTATCTTTCTTAATAGCTTTTTTCTGAATCCCTTTAATGCAATTGTGAAAAAAGTTTATAACTTTTGATTTTTCTTTTATGATGCAGGTCAGGATTGTCCATGAAACAATGAGATTTCCTTTGTGGCTACATGGTCACACCATCATCACTTTCCATGTGGTTTCAACAATTCCCAAGAAAGGGGTGGGTAAGACGATGTTAGCAACTTCCTTCTGTCATGCCATTTTTTTATTTGTTCTTGGGTACCACTTCTAGTTACACAGCATGATGATGCTGCTGCTTCAATTAATTATCATAATTCCTCATGCATAATCTTGCCTATTAACACTGTTATTGGTTGTACCTCTCTTGTCAAATTATCGTTAGCTCCTTGTTGTCAATGTCATCATCATGCTTTGTGAAATTTAGCTTTGAAGTCAGAGAGCTACTGCTATAACAATCCATGAAGAAGGATTCTTAATTGGTGCCATTATGGTTTTGCATTACAAGAGATGTCACTCACCTCAACAGTAACAACATCTGTTTTGATGGCAAGCTTTGTCCTTGCATCCTTTAAAAATGATCTATTAGAAGTTCTATGTTTCCCAAAAGGAATTTGCAAATTCTTGATAGTTTCATTCAATGCATTAATTCTCCAACTTCTATTGTGTATTAAAATGCACTATTGGCATGTGTTTAGATTGCAATACCATATTTTAGTTGCAGACGAGAGAAATTAGTAAAGTGCATGTACAGGTCCAGGTCTCAAGACAATTTCGATTTAGAATTTTATGTGTGTTTGTCCTTTTAAGTGGAAAATTGTCCTAGGTCTAAGGTTGATGGGAAAGTGAACAAATCAATTTGTTAATTACTAAATACCTATTGCTGGCATGAAGACCATGGTGCACATGTTTAAAAGGTGTATGTCTGTTTGTCCAAATTTTTCTTGAATCTTTCTCTTATGTGCATACACACTTGTTGAAGATTAATAGGATTTGAGCACAATATCATCAATATCATACACATTTGGGGGAAAATAGGCTTGTTGATGCCCAAAAGTTTTCATGCCTTTCTTTTCTCTCTTTCATATGATCATATTTTGCACCAATGAGCATTCATGGTTGCTTTAGCTGTTAAGTTCAAACAGTTGAATCAGGTTCACTAACTTTTGAGATATGATTGCTGCATTAATTTGTGAATTTTCTGGAATGTATCAATGCACAAATATTTCCAACTTTTCATCTTGTCTTTGCACTCAGTCTTTGTTTTAGTATGTGGCTAAAATTTCTGCTACTGGTTGGTGATATTTCTGTACTTCTCATTTTGCTTGTCTCCTGATTTTATTAAGTTGTATTTTCTGGCATGCCATAGAAGTGGGATGCTAAGAAACCTATATTTTACAAGCACTTGAATGCATGTTAAAAAATTTTCTGCTATATTTTGTTAGAAATAATTTCTTCAGGAAAAAATTTTATACATTCTTATTTTGTCTGCTAAGTTTTCTTGCAAAGAGATTATTGATTGCATTGTTTACTGGAGTTATGACTGACCTGTCAGATCTTTCTCAGTTCAACTTGTCCCAGGGACTGAAGTTGCAGTTGCTCCTAAGAGACGTAAAACAGATCTTAACAAACAAGAACTGCAGTCATCTAGTAAAAAGCTCAACGTTACAAAGGCATTATTGCGTCTTCAGGATTCAGATAGAAGATTGTTCCACAAAAGTGAGGTTAAAGATGTGGAACTTAGTGTCGTCCTCACTTCTGTTGCTTATATGCATCCTGAAACTGCTGCAAAATGTTCGCTAGACTCTCATCAATTGGTTACAGTTGTTCCAAGATTGTCATCAAAAGAGAGCTCGAGAACATTTGAAAGTGACATTATGAGATCAAAAAACTCTTCTTCCCTGAAGGAAAGTAAAAATGATATTTTAAGTGACAAGAAAGAATATCGCCAGGCAATTGTTCACATTTTATTTTCAGATTCAGTGGCTAAAGGGCATCTAATGATAGCTCGGTCCCTTCGTCTTTATCTGAGATCAAGCCTGCACTCATGTATGTTAATCCCTTAAAGTATTTGCATATTTTCATGCTTTCAGAATTCTGGTTTAGCGTTCACTGCCCAGTTTCTGGACTGAGACTACTCTCTTGCCTGCAGGGGTTTATTTAAAGATATGCAGCCTGGATCTGAAGGAAGATATTAGCTCTTTATCACTTTCTCCATGCTACTTTAATTTCCTTGGACATGATAAGGCTGGTGAGAAGACTAGTTTAGAAGTGCTTGATAGCTATGGATACCGGAGGCCAAGAAACCTGGTTTCAGAAAGTGCCTCAGGTTCCTATATGGGTAATATTGATTGGCCAATGCATGATGAGATTATTGCAGCTCTTTCATATGAGTTTCCCGGTGGGAATGAAGAGGCCACTAAGCAGTCTGATAACAGAAAAGGAATAAGTAGACTTCTTCAAGCTTGGTTTCTTGCACAGCTTCTTGCTGTTGGTTCAACTGCTGGATCAGAAGCTAATTCATTAATTTTAGGGAAAGAAACTATACTTCACTTTGAAGTGAAAGGATGTGATGTTGAATCTTACAGGAAGATAAGGTCTAATTCCAATGAATTACTCCAGAAGAGAAAAAGCACCAGCGAATTACCTCTTGAATTCTTCTTTGTACTGAATATTTCTGAGGAATTGCTGCATGAAAGAAAAGTTAACTCATACAAGCTTTCATTTGAAAATAGCAACAAGGAGAATTTAGGAGGCCTGGATTTGTTTGGAAAACTGAAGTTGGGTGATCCTGTATCCTTGAATGCTCTCAAGGAGAGGAACTCTGACAAAGGCATTAGTGCAAGTCTGTCTTCTTTGAGTTGGATGGGGACTACTGCTACTGATGTAATTAACAGTAGGTATTCTCTTTGAGATTCCTTGCACTTTGTTGTAGTTCACAGGTGAATGTTCATCACTTGTAGCTTTTTGGTAGTAAATGCACAAGATGTTCTAGTCCATGTTGATTTGTTCTATATCTCCTCTTTCACGAACACTCAGATCCATTATAACTAGTACATTTAAAAGCTTGATTTGAGATTTTAGAAAAGCACTTGTCTTCTTGCTTGGGATTCATTTCAAATATTGTGGCTGAAATATTTCAAATAAATAATAACTAGTACATGGGTTTTCTTATCTAGACATTGTTATACTTGGAAGGAGCATACCTTGTAACTACTTTGTAATTTGTAATGCTCTTTCTTTTCACCAACAAAATTTATGTTTTGTCTAAAACAACACATACATCACATGAATGACTGGCTTAAAATAACTCCTGTCCAATGTATTTGGTTTACCTGATATGCATTTTTATCGGATTGCAGGAATTATGGTGTTGTTGTCTCCCACTTCTGGGATGCTGTTTAGTACTTACAATCTGCCTCTTCCTGGAAATGTTCTGATATATGGACCTCATGTAAGTTCCTTTCTTTGGTTGGAATTTTATGCTGATTTTGGGTGCAGAAAAAAGATCCATTATAAACAGCTTTTAAATGCCATTGGCATATGGCTGCTGTGACTGCACTACATGAATTGAATCTACTCTGCAATTTTTCAGGACACATGTTTGTTGGTTTTGCAGTGCTTTTTTATTTTTTGGAGGTAGGGATATGAAGTCCATTAAAAGGGCAATAGACAGAGAGTTGTTTATGTAGATCTAAAAGACAGATGTCCTAGTAAATCAAAGTTTTGTTTGTGCAGAGTAATTTGTTAATGTAGAAGTTATCTTAGACTTCTTAGATGTCTTCTTTTAAATGATTCCCTTTCTAGTATGCGCCCCCCCCGGTTCCCATATATGCTCTTTTTACCTGTCAACTAAAATAATGTGTTGTTAATGAGTCTTTGAATAATTTAAGTTTGTGTGTATTTCTGTATTAGGGTTCTGGAAAGAGTATTTTGGCAAGGGCAGTTGCAAAATCTCTTGAAGAACATGAAGACATCTTAGCACACATGTAAGCAATCCCAATTTCCTTTTTCTCTTCATGTTCTTTGTGTTTCTGTTGCTCCTTGTAGGCATATGCAATTATGGAATGAGAGAAAAATGTTGGTTGTTAAATTTACACTAACATATGTCTATGTCACAGAGTGTTTGTAAGCTGCTCTGGACTTGCCTCAGAAAAAGCCTCAACCATTCGTCAATCACTTTCTGCTTACATAACTGAAGCTTTGGATCATGCGCCATCTATCATGATATTTGATGATCTTGATAGCATTATTTCATCTTCTTCTGACCCAGAAGGGTCTCAACCTTCAACCTCTGCTGTTGCTCTTACAAAATTTCTGACAGACATGATGGATGAATATGGGGTAATAACTCTGTCTTTATTGTTAGTCCCTTGAATCTTGTGATGATGGAACTGAAGCTATTGTGATTTTCAAGTGCCTGTTTTACAGAACTTTCTATTTCACATATCTGTTCATTTGGTTGGTGATGTTGATCATGCATAATCATGAAATCTCCTCAGAGAAGAGTGGAAACTGATTCTTGTGAAAATTTAATATATTGTTTTTTCAATAATAAGTATTCTACAGAAAAGATATCTTGCAAGTAAAACTTTTTAGAGAAGAGAAACTATCCAGGTGCAAACCAACAGAGTTCTTTATTTTACCTTGATTTGATGCTTAAAAGCCAGTCTAGGAGATGTCATACCTGGTTATGTGCCAACTAAAATTGGTTCTGGATAAGAGGAATTTGGTGAAGTTTCACCAGAGCATTTTGTATTAAAACAATATGGTTTAAGATTTTTTTTTCTTTCTCTTGATTCATTGGAAGTCTTCTTTTTTTTATTTAGCCATTTTTAATCCTGTGTTATGATGTTTGATGGTATATGGTGTCTTCTTATGCTCCCTAGTTTATGAATTGGTACAAATACTTGTCATGAAAACTAGTCTGTTATGGTTCTTGTGCTATTTTGAAGATGTCAGCTTTCTGGTTCCAAATCTTAGTATGGCATGATGATGATATTTTCATTTTTTTCTCCTCAATTCCCTAGTCAGCTAATTACTATGGCACTACACAGGAGAAAAGAAACAAGTCATGTGGAATTGGTCCAATTGCTTTTATAGCTTCTGTGCAGACTCTGGACAGTATTCCTCAGTCACTGAGTTCCTCGGGTTTGTCTCTTATTTCGCATACAAAATGAGTGCTAATGGACGAATGTGGGTTAATAAAGTTTTCTTTTCTTCTGAGTTTGACATTTCTTATTCTGTTATCATGCTGGTTGTTACCAGGACGGTTTGACTTTCATGTGCAACTGCCTGCTCCTGCTGCCTCAGAACGCCAGGCTATACTAAGACATGAAATCCATAGACGTTCGCTTCAATGTTCCGATGAAATCCTATTAGATGTAGCTTCCAAATGTGATGGTTATGATGCATATGATCTGGTATTTGTCTTCACTTCGAATTTGAAATCATAATAACACTTTTATTCTTTTTCTTTCTTTGGGAGCAGGAGATGTATTAAACTTTTGAGTGTGAAGTTTGCCATTTGATGTTGCTTTTCTGATGACTTGCATGCCTTCACTGTTCTAGTTATTAATGCACCAGTTTAATTCCAGGAAATATTGGTCGATAGAACTGTGCATGCTGCCATTGGCCGGTTTTTGCCTGCTCATTTTACTTTTGGAAAGCATGAGGTACCCACTTTGGTGAAGGATGATTTTTCTCAAGCAATGCATGAGTTCCTTCCTGTTGCAATGCGTGACATTACTAAATCTGCTCCAGAAGGTGGTTGCTCTGGGTGGGATGATGTTGGTGGTCTCAAGGACATAAGAAGTTCTATCAAAGAGGTATCATTATTGGTTACACTTCTTAGGCTAGCAGCTAACTTGTCACAATTACAAGGGCAAGATTTTATTATGTACCATTATCAATCATCCCATTCTCTCTGAACCAAAATATTTAGACAGACAAAATTTGATGCCTGAAATTCCGCACGATGATGATTGATGTGGAGTATCTGTATAAAAATATTGTATAAAACTTAGGCGTTTGATGGCATCAAATTAAGATGTTGTCTTTACTTCTGTCTTATGTTATTCTATTTTCTTAAACGGGTTCGTCAATTCGTAATCATGAGTCATATGATTTCAAATTTGTGAAGTTGCTGTAAATTTTGCTGTACTGGATTTTTATACACACATACAAAAGATATTCTAGAGAGGCAAAGAAAAAAAAAATTCCAGCAGAGCTTAATGTTCTTCTTACATGGTTATATATTCTTCTTACTTTATCTTGATAGAAGGGCCATGGGAATACTAGTAACCAAGGAAATTTTGAAGGAGTTTGCATGTGTGTTTTCAACATTCTACCATTTCTTGCAGAAGTATTTTTAGTTAACCAGACAATAACTGCACTGCAAGCCTGTCTTCAAAGTTGAATGGAATGCAGTTTCATGTGCAAATTGAATGGGGTTGTTATGGTGGATTTGAATTTGTTGAGTGTAATGCTTTAACTCATTCTATTATGATAGCTAATCCGCTTTGGATCAATTCCAGTTCTGGTGGCTCTATTAATTATACATTGCTTTTAAGAAACTGGAAGTGACATCAGTGAACTGTTTGTTATTTTCTCAAGTAAAATGCAAGAACAGTTTACTTAGTCTCTTTGTTGCTTGGGTCATGGCATAGTTTTCTTTGTTTTAAAAAATATTATTAAAAGGGCATATTTTCTTTTTTTTTTTTTTTTTAAAAAAAAATCATTTATCATCTTTCATTTTTTTGACACAATCATTTAATTTACTAGTGAAATAAAGTTCAGAACTGTATCAGTAGTTGTTTTTTTGTATTGATTTCTGTTAAACGGTTGTTCTTTGGACCATTGATGGAATTATCATGCTACATCTTCTGGTGCTTAGACTAACTTTCATCCTCTAATGACTTGATTTATAATTTTTTTTCCTGTGTTAAAAACTTTTCATTTATGTTTCTTATGGTCTAATATATTAATGGCAGATGATTGAACTCCCTTCAAAATTTCCAAATATATTTGCCCGAGCACCTCTAAGGTTACGGTCAAATGTTCTTTTATATGGTCCTCCTGGCTGTGGAAAGACACACATTGTTGGTGCTGCTGCTGCTGCTTGTTCACTGCGATTTATATCAGTGAAAGGGCCTGAGCTGTTAAACAAATACATTGGTGCTTCTGAGCAAGCTGTAAGAGAAATTACTTAATGTTGTTCCAGACATATATTCTTTAATGATATGTCAATATTTTTTCTAATTTATGTATCTATATTTGTTTCTTGCATGACATATATGCCCTGACTTGTATGATTCTGAATATTGCCTAGATCTGTATAGAAGATGTATTTGAGAATTAGGTACTGGTTAAGGTTTTCCTAGTAAATAGGCTGCAAGGGTGGTTTAGCGATTGGGACCTAATTTGACTGTTTATCTAATTTAATTGTTTGGCTTGTGCTAAAATGAACTCATTTTGGGGCCATGTCAATCCAATTACACAGACATATATATGTATAATGGGGAGATCAAGAGTCTGAACACTCTTCAATGAGAGTTAAATATATGAATATTCATCAATACTGTTCCGTGACTGATTGTGTAACTGCATTGGCAATATTTCAGTGTCAATACCTGGTATGTTTGTTACTGGTAATATGATGAATTTTTTATGCGATTGCTCGCTGTTGATGCCATTGCTTTGGTCACAGGTGCGTGATATTTTCTCGAAAGCCACTGCTGCAGCTCCGTGCTTACTTTTTTTTGATGAATTTGATTCAATTGCCCCCAAAAGAGGTCATGATAATACTGGAGTAACTGATCGTGTTGTAAATCAAGTCAGTTTCATATTTTCTTCTTCCTTCTTTTTTAATTTTTAATTTTTAATTTTTATTGAATTAAGGTTCTTACAACATTGTCCCTCTGCTTGCACAGTTTCTCACAGAATTAGATGGCGTTGAAGTACTAACTGGTGTTTTTGTATTTGCTGCAACAAGGTTAGTTTCTTTCTGAATGTATGTATTTGAAGTTTTTCTCTTCGCATTAATTACTAGATACAAATATGAGGAGAAATTTTTCCTTTGTTAGCGCAGCATGTAACTTAGTGATTACTTTTGCTACTATCAGCCTATAGCTCATTCAATTGTGAAAAATCAGATGCTGGATGTATAGTGCCTCCTTTTTTTTTTTTATTTACAGTATTTGAGTGTGTGCATACTACTGAAATTTTGGATAAAAAGGTCCAGCCATGGTAAAAAAGTTTACTCATATAAATGTGTTAAATTTGTTTTGCTTTTATCGCTATCTACTCACTCACATGGGGCAGTAAGGCTAAGGAAGGATGTAAAATATCATTTAACAAAACTTATGCAGGTATTAAACAGTCTATATGGCAAATAATACCATTGAACTATTTCCCTCTTATTTTGAACTCTACTTGGAGGCTTAATACACCAGGACTAGGATGAAGATTTATCAAAAGTTTTGATTCTCTTTATATGTGTGCGCATGTGTCTCTCTAAATCTGACATGCCTTTGTTAGCATGCTCACTTGCTCTGCCATTTGTCAAGCAGCAGGCCAGATCTACTTGATGCTGCGTTGCTAAGACCTGGTAGGCTAGATCGTCTTCTTTTCTGTGATTTTCCATCTCAGCAGGAGAGGCTGGACATTCTTGTGGTTCTTTCAAAAAAGGTCAGTTATGCTGCCTGGATGGTCCCCAATTGAAAGCAATGAAAAGAAATAGAAGAGGAATTATCTATTTTTTACTTTTTGATAGTAGGCTGTCTATATGAAAGAATAGTTTTTGTTTCTTCTTTTGGTGAGGAATGTAGTTTTGCCACCAAGCCAAGTGGCTGTTGTTTGAGGCGGAATTTGTCGTAAAAAATTGCCATCTATTTGAATTTCTCATGTTTGCTTTATGCTAATTAATGCAGCTGCCACTGGCCAATGATGTTGATTTAGATGGCATAGCTTACATGACAAAAGGATTTAGTGGAGCTGATCTTCAAGCTCTTCTGTCAGATGCACAGCTTGCTGCAGTTCATGAACATCTTAGTTCGGACAGCAATGAACCTGGAAGAATGCCAGTCATCACTGATGCTTTGTTGAAGACTGTTGCATCCAAAGCAAGACCATCTATATCTGAATCTGAGAAGCAGAGGCTATACAGTATCTATAGTCAGTTCTTGGATTCAAAGAAATCTGCTGCCGCCCAGGTTTCACTCCTAGCTCATATCATCTTTTAATGCGCTATCATATTGTCTGTACTTTGGGTTGAGCCCTGTGTAACAAAGTATTGGTTTGCAGTCACGAGATGCAAAAGGCAAAAGAGCTACTCTAGCATGATAGATGACCAGAAGACTGGTAGTTGATATTGATGTGCAGGAGCCAGAGTGCGAGCTACTTAAACGACAATAGAAAAAAGTGAGAACTAATGCAACAGGGATTTATTCACACGTTAATTTGACAATGGGTGCCTACAATGGCTGCAGTACGCGGTTATAACCAGTAGATTTAGATTTATTCATTTACCGTGTATTTATTGTCAAATAATCGCATAGCGTTGATAATTATAAAATAATTGTAGTACATATAGTATTTGGTTGTCATAAAAATTGAATATGAATGAAAATTAATATCACATAATACAATATAAAAATAATTCGTGAAAGCCCCATGTTCAGTGCAGGGGAGTTAATTGTATAAAAAACTTAAATAACGTTGTATATCAATTAAACTAACATAAAATAATTTCTATAAATTTATTACATCATATACTAAAAAAAGTTCTTACATAATTATTTGTCATTGAGCCTGCAATTTGTATTAAGCAAATGATTAATGATTATATTAAATAAATATGTGAAAAGTTAAGATAAAAAAAGGTATGACAGACACCATATTTTTCAAATGTAGATTTTATAGAATGCTGTTTTTTTGGTTCACATGCTTGAACAAATATTTGACTGATGAATATTTTAACAGTTAGCTCTGTTAGTTGCTTTGATAGTGTTAGTTGCTCTGTTAGTTGCTTTGATAGTGTTAGTTGCTTTGATAGTGTTTGTTGCATTTCCCATCATTTCCCTCAATTGTTTTGACCTTTTCTATATATTTGGGACATGGTTTCTTATCATTAGGATATAAGAAGATTTGTATATGTGCAAGAGGCAATCCCTTATTTTGGAACTTTATAGAATATATAACCTAAAAATAAAGAAAATTTGTTCTAGGCCAATAATGCAATGCACAAAAAATTTTGTGAAACTAATTCAATTATTATTTTACTTCCTAGTGTTTGCCCCAAGTGTTCTTGCCTCAATCATGTACGAATTCTAGTAATTTCCTCTTAAAAATTGTCTCAAATCTGTAAATTGAATTGAATTTAATCCATGCTTTTATTTAAAAAATGAATAAAATAAATGATTGTAAAAAATAAAAATAAAAATAAAAATAAAAGCAAGCATACGACATCTTTTAATAACTCCCATTTCTTTTTGTCCCTTGCAAAATCTTATAAGATAAATGATTATTTTTATAACTTGCAATATAAGAAAAAAGAAATAAATTATCGAAACAATATATAATTTGAATAGAGATTTGTACTTTTCCATTTATAAACATTATTTATTTATAAATAAATAAAAGCATTATCCATTCCATTCTGACTTTAATAACAAACTATTACACTTGTTTAGCGAGTTCTTTAACCAGTTTTATTCATAAATAGGCTGTAGAAGTGCATTGTTGTTGAAATAGAAAGGAGAGTACAGCCTGCAGCATCCATCCTATCCTAAAAAACCAGCTGTTGGAACATTAAAAGAGTACATATTATTTTCATCCAAATTTACATTTGGATGGACAATTGAAAACACTGACCTTTTCAAAGGTTGGAGGTGGATGCATTGAACACATTTTCAATCAAAGCCATTGCCATGGATTACTTAAAGCACCAAGGCATTTATATTTACAATCAACTCAGAGTCAGGCGCGCAAAAAACTTATAACTGAAGACGAAACTGCAACACAAACCAATCAGCTTCACAAGTCACAAGCATCAATCCAATAAACAAGATGGACTCCAGGGTGAAACAAATTCGCACCTCCTTGCCAGTTCCAGAATCAGAATTTCCCACTGAAAAAGAAAAAAAAAAAAAAGGATTTATATTATAGCCTCTGTCGAGTTGTGTAGTGCGTGAAATGAGGTAGAAAGGCAGCTTTAGTAGCATCATCCAAACATTCGGCATCTTCCCACCATTTTGCTTCTGCTTCAATCACAACTTCACTTCCCTTTAAACTGCTAGAATTCAACGGAAGCTTCTTAAGCTTAGGGCATTCAATTACCTTAATTTTCTTCAGAAATGGGAAGGACAATGCATTTGGATATATACTCTCCAGCCTTGGCAATTTACTAAGTTCAAGAAATTCGAGTTTCGCAAGTGGTTTTAGATTAATACTGCCCTTGATTGTAAAGTCTACCAGTTTTCTGACACTGAATATTTCTTCCATGTTTTCATTATACTTGACCCTTAGAATTGCCAAATTTGGAGCCAGAGAAAGCCATGTCAACTCCTGCAACTTGCAACATTTATACACAACTACTTGTTGAAGGCTGTCAAAGCATATCTTACTTGACATGGCAGATGGCGCTTGTGACATTCCTTGCGTCAACACACCAACATCTAGCTCTTCTAGGGAAGGATTAGATAGGATTTCCAGGATGCTTAGTTGCTTCATAGTCGCTAACAATGAGATATCAATAACCCTTGGAGCATCAAAGCACATTATGAGAAGTGCTCGTGTACAATTCTGTAATCTGTAGACGTTGAAGAAGCTCTGTAGAATGGAGGAAAAATTGATTGTGATACTAAGCTCATTTATATTTTCCAAACTCTGAAGCTCCTCTAATTGCAAACTCCCATCAGCCAATATATTATCTTTCACCTTTTCGTACAAATGACTACCGCATCTCAGCATTCTCAAAACTTGCAATGATGAAAGATCAGATATCACTCTCCCTGGAATCATTTTTAGGCGGCCATTTCGCTCCAAGTTCAGATATTTCAGATTCTTCAGCCTGCTTAGCTCAACTGACAATTATGTCAACAATGTGTCAGATAGATTAAGATATTGCAAGGAAACCAATTTGGAAATTCCAAGTGGTACTTCCATTATACCAGTCCTCGATAAGTCTAGAATTGTCAGTGCATCCATAAACTGGAAGAAGTCGTGGGTGATCATGTGCAAATCCCGATTATGACACAGAAATAATGTCAGCAGATTAGGACATCTGGGTTGCTCCGGAATATCTTTAAAGGAGTTTGCTATCAGTGACATCCGGCTAACCCCTTCCCATTTTCGGCTCTTCAGAGCTTTGCTTAATTGAGCACCTGCCTGCACCAGGAAACGTTCTTTTTCCTCTGCACATTCACCCACAATCCATAAAGCCATGTCGCGAATCACGTCATGAACTTTAACATATTTGCCTTCATCTTCCAGTAAACATGCACGAACTAGGGTACCAAGAATTTCGTGACCTTCATTACGAGCACATTTACTTCCATCTTTCAATAAACGAACACGAACAAGAGTTGGAGCATTAGCAACATCATGGTCAGAACCATTCCAAAATACATCACAATTCCAGTAATCTATCAAGTCATCTTTATCAATTTTGACATCTTCAGGAAACAAGGTGCTGTATAAGAAACACGATTGAACTCTCTTACTTGGCAAGCTATCATAACTGAACTTCAGAAGAGGAAAACCATACCTTGTAACTCTGAGGCAGAATTTTTCAAGACTTCAAGAGCATGATCCCATTCCTGAGGTGTCTTCTTGCAAGCCATTGCACGAGCAATGGTGATGAGTGCAATCGGCAAGCCATCACATTCCCTAGGAATATCTTGAGCCAGGTGACAAATCTTGGGATCAATGCCAAGAATGTCTTCCCCAACCTTATCCTGAAACAGTTTCCAAGCCTCTGGCCAGGCAAGAGTCTCCGTTTTTATCTTCTTCTGAGCATCCATTTGGCTGCATACAGTCTCAGAACGAGTTGTGAATACTATCTTAGACTTGTTTTTTGCATCTGGCAAAGGAATCCCAAGTCTTATCAAGTTAACTCGTTCCCATACATCATCAAGCTACAACAGAAACTTCCTTTTGCGCAGCACATTATAGACATCTATAGCTTTCTGATCAACTCTTCTTTTGTTCCATTTCTGATCATCTGAGAATCCTAGCTTTTCACCTATTTCTTCTTGAATTTTTTCAAGTCTCAAATCTTTTGACACAGTAATCCAAATAACAACATCAAAACCATGGTATGTATTGAGGAACATGTTGTTAATTTGGATCAGAAGAGTAGTTTTGCCAATCCCACCCATGCCGTGTAGGCCAATAATTCCGACATGTTCTTTCATGAGGCAGTTCCATACCTTGTCAAACATAGTATCCAATCCTACTGTTGGTTCAACGGGTCTTCCCTCAACCATGTTAACTCGCCTAGTAAACAATCTCCACCAGCCTCCAAGGTCTCCTGAGGAGATTGATACTGAAATGGAGAGTACACTGCCCATTTATTGTTAATGAATTAAAAGATCAGCCTAAAAAAGATCAGCAGAAGAAGTAATCGGGGATGAAAACTACTGAGCTCTGTATGTTCTACTATATAATGCAAGATTAAGTAATAGAAGAGGAATTCCATGTTTAAAAAATAATTTTGTTAGATTAGGTATATAAGCTTCATCCTTCCTTGCACCTTCATATGATAGATTAGGTATATAGACTTCATCCTTCCTTGCACCTTCATGTGATATAGATATTAAGTAGAGAGTCATATTATCAGTGAAATTTCCTGCCAAGTTTTTTAATTTATCCTCAATTGAACTTTCAAAGTCGGCCACGGATTTAATTAATACAACGTACCATGCAATACTAGTCAGATTATCAGTGAAATTTCCTGCCAAGTTCTTTAATTTATCCTAAATTGAACTTTCAAAGCCAGGCGGCTTTAAATAATACAACGTACCATGCAATGCAGGTGGCTCTATTCTTCAAGAATAGAAGTCATCAGAACACAAATTTCTGTCAAAGTTGCAAGCACCAAGTCTCGTTAGGGAATTCCAATGCAACATTTTCTTTAATTAGTTGTCTGATGATGGTTGAGACTTGACAGGCAACAATACCATTAATCATGGAAGTTCTTTCTAAACTTGACACGTTTTGTTAGTTTTATGTTTACACGCTTTGTTAGTTCACTGAAGTTTTTTTCTTATTTTATTTTTGCCTCCAAAACATAACTGATAAACAGGTCTTAATAACACAAAAACTAAATAAAAACATCATGAAGTACTTCATGCTACAAATGTCAATAATAAGATATCAAAGTTTTAACAGTTAGAAGTCTAAAGTGCCAAACTCAGAACAATTCAGAGATTTTCATTTTATACCGTAATAGTCTCATCCATGGTTCAGAAATTCTAGTTGGATCAGCAAAATAACGATACATTGCATTAGTCAACAGTTCACTGAAGCCGAAGTCATTTTTATGTAAACAGTTCGAATTTACATTAAACTTAAATCATGAACACATACAAGGAAATCTCCTCACGGTTCAGGTCAAAAAGTGTCCAGCCAATACGAGAAGACGCAAATTTCATTTTTAATCTCTGGCCTGCAACAAGCCAACTGGACTTGTACTTTAAGAGGACATATGGCTTACGTGCTAGACATGCCCTGCCAATGCATATTCACCTTTACTTCTCCCAATTCAAATGTGCCAGAAGAATAACCTTAAATCAAACAGTAGAATGGGGATTTTGTTAAAAAAGATGTCTGCTCATGAATGTAGCAATAGCATGGGCAAAGTTGCAGCATACAAGATCAAAAGCCTTATTGCAACTACATCCATTATCTACAAAATCAGCATGCATCCAGATAGCGCTTTTGAGTAACAAAAACAAAATTAACATGTAGTGTGCCTTGCCAACCTAGCTCCATTTACTAACTTCTCCATATACATTACAAATTATGTTTTTCCGAGTAAAATTTAGTTAATTGCACTGTTAAGTCCATAATTTTAAACAATATGTTGGCGCCTGACAGACAAGATTTCCAACGTATTCAATACTGTCTCCAATCCCCTCACAACCCACATAGAAAACACAACAAGGGACAAGAAGACATCATAAACATGAAATTCTATGTTGGGCCTGGCTGATAAAATCATTCCTCACTAAAGCTCACCAGTCCCTCCACCCTTGCACCTGACCCCAAAATATAGCACAAACACAATTATTGATCATTCACCAGAGACATTACTTATATCAATGATATAGCAAACACTTCTATAGTTGGTTTTGGCCCCTGACCATCTGAAACTTAGCAGTATCATCAAGGTTTGAGAACTTGATGCATATGTTTTAAGTGTAACTTATGCAGACCAAACATATGAAACGACAAAATCCAAAATGTCATGATTACAGGTGAGCATTCAGTCGTTTAGTCAAAACTGAACCAAATTCATCCAAAACCAAATTAACCAAAATTTTAAATACAAAAAGCAAATTGAATGGAATTTTTTAGAAAACCAAACTAACTGAACTGAATAAACCTTTTATACCAAAAAGCTGAACCAACCAAACTGAAACTATATTTCCAAAATTATAATTTATTTAAATATTTAAATTAGTATTATTATAATTATTTATTTATCATATAAAAAATTTTAAAATTTAAAATAAAATTTCAGTTTATGTGATTATTTCAGTTAACTGAAATTTTTATGTAGAAAATCAAACCGAACTGAATATAATTTCAGTTTCGAACATTTGTAACCGAAACTAAACCAAATTAACGGAATAACCAAACCAAATTAACCGAATAATGGAACCGAACCAAATAAACAGACTAAAACCGACCCGAACTAAATAAATGGACTCTAACCGAACCGAACTGAATAAACGGACTATAACCGAACCGAACTGAAGAAACAGACTATAACTGAGCCGAATGAACAAAATTACCCAAAACAAATTAACTTAATAACAAAACCAAACCGAATTAACAGAATAATCGAACCGAATCAGCTGAATAACTAAACTGAATTGAAGTAACTGAACTGATTGCTCACTCCTGATCATGATTATACTCAAAAAGCCACAATAGCTAATTGCACAAAAATATTTAGTCATAACACACAAAAATATTATGTAGGACATGTTTCTAAACATCATTTGAATACCTCATCAAAGAGAAAGTTTATATTTCTTGTTTCAGCATTGAATCCAAGTATGAAAATTGCAAATTTTTGGTTCACCAAAGATAACTTGAAAAATGACTAATGTCATTTTTACAAGAAAAAACTCATCAAAAGATCAAAAGGCTGAAAAAACTCATCAAAAGATCAAAAGGCTGATTAACACAAGAATTTCTGCGGGTAGCTGGGTATAGATATGGTCTGCAAAGTACAATATTTGGAAAATTCTGGAAAAAGAATACAAGCCTTGGTCATCCAAGGGATGTCTAGGTGCTGTATTAGAAGAAACAGAACATCCAGAGACTAAATAACAATACCTATGGAATGTTCATCATATCGAAAGCAATAAGCATAATATGCATGCAATATCTAAATAGCAGGAACTGAAATTTTCCATAAGATATAGGAAGAGCACATAACAAACCACAAGAACTGCAGCACTTCTCATACCTTGGAACATGAAAAGCAACAACTTGCTTCTGAGTTTCATGATTCGGATTGTTTGCTTTGACCCTTAAGGAAATGGTCCAAACCCATTACTTGCATAAACACATTACTGTTTGTTTCATGTTAACAGAATAAAACTTTCAAAATGGCTAGCTTTAATAATAAATTATATAAAAAGATCATTACCAAATACCAGGCAGCCAGACAGGCTTCTTTAGGAAATAAGCCTATTGAGTCATCATCTTGAGGCCTCTACAAACAAGGTAGGCAAGCCTCTTATTAGTCATGACATGCGCTGGAGAAGCATTGAAATGGTCATCTCCTTAAACTCCAAGTGCTGCTAGACATCATAGGACATTAAAAAGGTTCAAATGAAAACCCTATAGAATGATCAAGTCCAAAACAAAAAGAAAGAAATTGCACAACCACTCAAAGCCACCTTTCAAATGTCATGAGAATCACATGCAACAAAACTAGCAAATGCTCACCTCAAATGAGGTAATTCAAAAAAAATTCCAAAGGACATTCATTCTGATGTTACAACAATTAGTATCTCCATCTCCTAACAAAAATATCTTCAAAAATACAGCACATGTTCAAGTTTCCGATAAAACAGTCCAGAACCCTCTTTGCTGACAGTTGTTTCACACTATATTACAGACATATTTGACCAGTTGCTCCTCTATTATACAAACTTAATTACCAAACATGTGGAGAATACCAAATAATGGGCACATTATAAAGAAACTTCAATACCACTTAGGTTCACGGAAATGGAGTTCAAAATCCATATTGGGCCAATTAAATAAATCAGAAAGAAGGAATAAGGTGTGGTAAATTTGTATATCAACAGCAAAATCTAGATTATAATTGCTTTCATGCCATTTAATTCTTTACAACATTTGGGCATCAATAAGAAAAAATAAACCACTGAATGATGTGGGAAATAGAAAAAAGGGAAATCCCTAAGTCAGCTGAAAACAAGTGTCCTACTTGCAGATATCAAGTTTTTTAGCACCTTTAAATGTTCGTCATCTGAAATATGAAGCATGGTACGTAGATTTGTCAATTTTGCTTCATCTTCCCAACTCAATGGCCCTGAAGCATATAAATTCTGAACAGTAGAACAATAAGCATGTAACTCTGACCTATGAGATTCTATCCCCCATTGCTCTTGTGAAGAAACTGAACATCCTTCCTTTTTATATTCCACACTGGAAGTTGATTCAGCATCACTGCAGTAATCCTCTATATTATCAGTATCTTGTGAAGAAAACCTTAAGAGAAAATTATGAGCATCATTGCCTATGGTACTACAACTGCCAACAGACGATGTACAATCATCATTATACACAGAGATTGTGGAGTCTACAAGTACACTATCAGTTCCACAACCTGCATCCATCCTAGAAAACTCAGCTGTTGCAACATCAAAAGAAGAGTACACATTATTTTCATCCAAATTTGGATTTGGATAGACAGTTGAATCTACCTTTTGAAAGGTTGGAGATCGATGTATAGAGCAAGTTTGTGGACAACTACCACAATTTTCAATCAGCCTCCTTTTTCGATCAGCTACAAGATGAGCTTCAAGATCATATGAGTCTAGGAATGATTTTCTTTTCAAAGTTTTTGTTGAAACCATCTGGGGCTTTTGAATCTGAATATTATTCTCCACGTGACAGACATCTCCACCATATTGCCTTGTCATTGTGCTTGGTTGTCTTTCATCACAAATTTCCATACCCTGTTTCAAGAGAGAGAAGTAATATTTTAAGCAATGTAAATAGAACAGTGGTGTTGAAATAAAAATAGATGGATTTTTGTATGTGAAAAAAGTTAATGAATTGAAAAATTACCTTCCTAATCACAAACCATTTGCCATCTTGCCAACACTGACGGGCCCTTAAATAAGATTTATGGACCAACAAACTCTTAGACAATCCGAGTATTCTAACCAAAAAGTTGTCATTGCCAATAACTTTCACTATTCTTGCTGTTTTCCAAGAAAGATTGTCAAACACCTCAACAAGATCACAAGGAACCCAATCATCCTCTCCCTGAACAGGAGGTGGGCAAGGCCGGATTACCTTTCTAGGCACCCTCTCCACTACTGCTTCTTCCTCAGTCATCGGAACCAAACCATACTTCACACTGTATGTGTGACCATTGCCACGGATTATTTCAGCACAAAGCCAACCGCCTGTTGAAACTTCCTTTTTGCTGAAGACCTCTACTTTACTTCCTTTCTTGAACCGCATGATGTAAATAAATAAAGAATAAACAGAAATCACCAATCTGCCACAACAAAACCATTCAAAAAAAAAGTTAGATTCTTGCTAAAATAATAACAGAAATCAATTAACAGTACAGCAATAAGAATCAGTCACAGAGATCTGGAGAATTAAGTAATGCAATATCGTGATCCCAATAAAAAATATCTAAAAATAACGATACATTTTAAATACAAATGAATAAAAGAAGAAGAAGTGAAAATCATTCCTTATAAACCTTAATTAAATTAAACACCAAAAATTAAAGCATTAAGCGCAATAAAATTCAATATAAACCCTAAAAACTATCAGCACCTATAACATCAAACACAATTCATAACACGCCCAAAAATTTTCAATATAAACCCTAAAAAAACAAGAGAACAAAAGCCTTCCTCCATTAAGAATTCAATCATACATATCATGCAACAAACATGAGATACCTTGTTAATTGTTCAACATTAAACCAAAATAGGTTTGAATTAAACACTAGAGAGCATCAACAGATTATAAACATAAAATTAAACATCAAATACCTAAAATTATGCACGATTGAATTGAAAAAAAAAACAGAGAGATTAAAAGAAAAAACCGGAGAGATTACTAACCTCGTCTTTGGACTTTTTCAGTTCCAATTTTTGCGAATTAAATCAAGATTTCTCCAGTATTTGAAATTTTGATTTTTGCGAATTAGGATTTTTTTCCTTGTTTTTGGATGGTATTTATGTAAAGGTTTATTGATGATCGGACGGTTACAGTGTTATCTCGTGGAAGCTAAGAAAGAAGAGAGGCGGTTTATGTTTGGGACCAATGAGGTTTCTCCACGTCAGTATGAGTTCATCCTAAGATTATAAAAGGTCTCGTGTACACTATTACATTTACATCCCTAATGAAGTAAGTGTTTTTCAATTGCATCCCTTTACGCGATATAGACATATCCCTCTTTCTTCACTGGTTTAGACTTTTTCAACATGCCTTAATTGAAGAATTTTCCAATTTTAGATTTTGTGATTGTTTCAAATCATATAAATTGAGTTGTCAAAGTATTGAACTAATTATCATAAATGAAGAAAAAAATTTGAAATTTTTTTTATTTTAGAATAAATTAGTAAAAATTTAAATAAAAATGATATTTTGTTTTAAAAATGCTATATATTTAACATTTAAAAAAATGGAAACCATAAATATGATGGATAGCATATAAAATAAAAATCCTATTTTTTGTATAGAGTAAATAGAAGTTAAATTTTTGTATATATTGACCTTTTAATTCCCATTTGTAAACTTATTAATTAGAAGTTGAATGATATAACATCGATATTTTAAATAGTAAAAACACTCACTTATTTTTTTATTTTTCCTGAAAAATTGCAAATACATTTAGTTAATTAAATTTATGTGTTACATTATATTCTTATAACTAACCCTTCAAAAAGTTAATTAACAGCAGTTTAACTAATATTATTACTTATAAAACTGTAGAGGTCTCGAATTTAAATTCCATACCTTAATGGGCTTGCTCGGCGGACTGAGGCCCATTCTCAAAAAGCTTTTAATCACGCAATTCCAGTTAACGTCTCCCACTTTTAAACCCACAACGTGGAGCTTTATTAACCGCTACAAAATCTTCCTTTCCCTCCACGCCACCATCGAATGAACCTCTGGTCCTTCCTTTTCTCCTATGCGAGTACCCATCTCTCTCTCAACGCCTCATCTTCCTAACCCATTAACAATGGCGCCTCCCAGTTCCTCTTCTCTAATGTGGTTTCGAAAGGGCCTTAGAATCCACGATAACCCAGCTCTAGCTTATGCTTCCAAAGGCTCTAGCTTTGTTTACCCAGTCTTCGTAATCGACCCTTATTATATGGAGCTTGATCCAAATGCATTCTCTCCCGGGTCAGCCCGTGCTGGCATCAATCGTATCAGGTTTTTGTTGGAGTCTCTAGTTGATCTTGATTCGAGCTTCAGGAAGCTTGGCTCCAGGTTGCTGGTCTTGAAAGGAGAGCCTGGTCAGGTTTTGATTAGATGTTTGAAGGAAGTAAGAGCCTTTTTTACTTTCTTTTTGAAGGCTTAATTTTTGTTTTATTGATCAGTAGTTTTGGTTGTTTAGTTGTGTTCTTGTTGTTGTTATTGCAGTGGAATGTGAAAAAGCTTTGCTTTGAGTATGATACAGATCCATATTATCAAGGTTTAGATGTTAAAGTAAAGGTAAGTTCGAAATTCGCACTCCTAAAATAGTTAGTTTTGTGACTCTGCAAACTCATTCAGTTTTAGCATTGTTTAATTCTTGCATTTTTAAGGCTTTCCAGACAACGGGCTAGTTATTGTTAGTAAAGAAGATTATGTTTGTTCTGGCAGGAGTATGCATCTTCAGCTGGAATTGAAGTTTTTTCTCCAGTAAGCCATACCCTCTTCAATCCTGCCGATATCATAAAAAAGGTAGGGGATAATAAATGACATTCTTTAATTTGTTTGTGTGAATTTTTACTTTTGAGTTTTGTTTGCTTATTTGTAAGCTAGTTCTAGGAAGTTCAATATTGACTGTCTAATTTTATTCTGCTAATCTTGGATTTTTTGTTATGTTTTAATTATTTAATTACGCTAAAAAAGAATGGAGGAAAGCCACCATTGAGTTATCAGTCATTTCTGAAGGTTGCTGGGCAACCCTCATGGGCATCATCCCCACTTTCAACCACGATTTCTTCACTTCCTCCTGTTGGGGATGTTGGAAGCTGTGAGATTTCAGAAGTTCCAACATTAGAAGAGCTTGGCTATGAAGATATTAAACAAGTACGAATTTTCCAGTTTTCTAAGATTGTTCCGTTATTATTATATTTTTTGTTGGAACTGCTGCTGATATGAGAATTTGTTTCCAGGATGAATTGATTCCTTTTAGAGGTGGTGAATCAGAAGCTTTGGAGAAATTAAGAGAATCAATAAGTTACAAGGTATTATGTTTGTTGTATTTGGTAGAGAAATATTTATTGGTTCTCATTGAGATTAATGTAGTGGTCTTATGTCTATTTTTGTCATCCAATGCCTCGTATCAAGGTTTTATTGTCTAGTAATTCTTTTAAAAAGACCTTCACTTATCCAGTTTCTGACACTGTATTTATAAGTATAATTTTGAAATTCTGGACTAAAATAACAATTAAGGTTTATAAACATAGTGTTAATTCACAGCTCATTAGGCATTAGCTTAAAGTTTAGGTAAATGATGTGATGAATGACCTGTATGCTTGAGCTAATTCTCTTGTTTGTAGTTCTGTTTGGCATGACTTTTGTAATTGGTATCACAGAATGGATATCGGCTGCACTTGTTCATCTTCATATTGACTGGGACTGTAAGGGGTGTCAGTTGGGATAAGAGGCTGTCAAATGATTTTTTTTTCATGTGTGAACTTGCATGGTTTGATCAGTCAAAAAGGCTAACTTCTTTCTTGTGCATCTCATTTACATTTTCCTGAGATTTTATTCACTTTGTAGGATGTCACAGTGGCCGTTTGCAGCTCATACTTTCTTCATATTGCAGGAGTGGGTGGCAAATTTTGAGAAACCTAAGGGTGATCCATCTGCGTTTCTGAAACCAGCAACCACTGTGCTATCGCCATACTTGAAAGTGAGCTGCAAACACAATTTATTTAGTTGGGTTATTAGCATCTTGAGTTACAAACAGAAAGATTTACATTGTTTACACATTAGAAGATACTGAAACTCGCTAGTAGTATATGCTTTTTTGATTCTTTTATCTCATCTTCCTTTTCCTTGCCTAGTGTTTTAATCTGTTTGGCAGTTTGGCTGTCTCTCTTCCAGGTACTTCTATCAATGTCTTCAGGATGTCTATAAAAATGTAAAGAAGCATACATCACCACCGGTTTCTCTTGTTGGGCAGGTTAGTTTTATCTTCATGATCATTTTATGATACTGGATGCAAATAGCACCAAACTAAGTGTAGCTTCAAAACCTTGGCAGTTGTTGTGGCGAGATTTCTTCTATACTGTGGCTTATGGCACTCCTAACTTTGATCGGATGAAAGACAATAGAATATGCAAGCAGGTAAGTACAACTATAACTTGTACATTATTCTTAGCCAATCTGCATAATTTGCTTCCAATAGCTTCCTTCATCTTTTGTAGACTTTGGCAGAAGTTTCTATTTCATATCAGAGAACATGCATTCGTTTAACATGGTGCTTTAAAATGAAAGGTCAAAGTGAATAATAAACTAGCCTGTAGTTTTGATAATCTGGGATTTTTCTTGTTCCTTTGTAAAGTTTGTTTCTCTGTTTGTGCTTCAGTCTTTTATTATTAACATTGGATTTTCTCCACCATCAATGCAGTATGCTGCATTGTCAAATAAGTTAGTTTAATTTTTGAATTTTTAATTTAGAACAACAGATTTTTCCATGAAGCCTTGATGAAATAACGTTTAAGTGTAAAATTAGATTCCTTGGAGTGAAGACAATGAATTACTAGCTGCATGGAGAGAAGCAAGAACAGGGTACCCTTGGATTGATGCTATCATGGTGCAGGTTAGGACAGTGGCTAAACTACTAAATCATATTTTTATGGTCCCAAACTATGTTGTTGCTTCACATTAAAAAAAAAGGTAGTTTATTCAAAGCTTATATATATATATACACAAGCTCTTGCAGCTTCGCAAGTGGGGTTGGATGCACCATCTGGCACGGCATTGTGTTGCATGTTTTCTAACTCGTGGAGATCTGGTATATGGCCAGCATATCATTCTCTCTCTTTTTTTCATTATCTTTTATGCTTTGACATGAATTATCTCTGCTGGTAGTTTGTGCATTGGGAGAAAGGGCGCGACGTTTTCGAGAGACTTTTGATTGATTCAGATTGGGCTATTAATAATGGAAACTGGCTGTGGCTATCATGTTCATCATTCTTTTATCAGGTATGAAGTATTTGGATGCTCATAGTTGTGCATTTGTTGGTAAATTTCATAGTAACCATCACCCAAGGCTTAAATTTTGGTCTTCATCTCTTGACTGTTGCTGCATGAAGTGCCTGTAAACATATAAGATAAACTTTTGCCATGATGCTCCAATGGGTGATGATAATCTTTTTTCATTGACTATTTTGTACAGCGGCATTCTGGGGTACTATTAATCTAGGTAGAAGGTTTTGTAAATTTTGTTTCAGTTCTGCCAGCCATATGCATGTTTCTTTTTTGTTGCTTCAATATGCTACCTCTATATGCTACAATGAAATGTCTTAGTCTGAAATTTAGATTTTTCTAAATCTGAATGTTGTTGTTTTTTTTCTTAAGTATAATCGCATCTACTCGCCAATATCATTTGGGAAGAAGTACGATCCAAATGGTAACTACATCAGGCATTTTCTCCCTGTATTGAAAGGTAATTTGAGATTCTTCCCTTTCATTGCACTTTTAGACTTAGATAGCATTAGTATGTCAGTATATGTTAGAGGGGAGGGGGACCCCATGCGATTCGAACCTCACGGGGTGGCTTCACTTTGGTGGGTGTTTACCACCCGGACTCTTTGTACTATGCTGTATGCTTTTGTAGATAACCAAAAATGTTAATGATCAGATATGCCAAAGGAGTATATCTACGAGCCGTGGACAGCTCCACTAAGTGTTCAAACCAAGGCAAAGTGCATAATTGGAAGAGACTATCCAAAGCCAGGCAAGTTATTATCTGTTCTGATCTATTTTTCTCTATATTTGCAGTGAGTGAGATATGAACAAGCAGGATTATCCTCTCCATTATATCACACTGCCTTCAACAACCATGTCAAGAATATTTCATATGTATATTTTTTGGACAATCTGTTCTGTAGTTGATTTGGATGACCTTTGCATATAGTTAGTAGTCAATAATTGTGTTTCTGGTTTCAGTGGTTGCTCATGATTCTGCAAGCAAGGAGTGCAAGAAAAAGTTGGCAGAGTCTTATGCACTAAACCAGAAACTGAATGGCAAGCTGAACGAGGAAGATTTGAGGAATCTAAGGATAAAATTAGAGCAAGGTCAAGATCAAGATCACAGAAGTAAAAGGCAAAAGACAATAAAAGAATTGATGGGTTGAGCTAACAATTTTAGCATTTCATGCCGGATGGCTGAAACCATCTTTTCTCTTAAACAAAAGGCATAGTTTAGCTAGTTCAGGACTATATAAATAACAGTAGATTCTCATTTTGATCATGTTTGTTCTCTAATATATATATATTTTGAATTTTTGAATTTTATAGGAGTGAAAAAATCTAAAATACTCCAAAATTGCTTATTCATAAAATATCAATGAATATCTTTTCACAATATATTTCTTATAAACAATCATAAATTTTTTTAATAAAATGTACCAAAAAAAAGTATTTTATAATTTTTAATGTGAATTTTTTAGATAAATTAATATTATATTTAGATGCAAGAAATTTTATCATTGACACAGAATTTAGATCAAATTCTTTGTTTAATGATTATGTAAATTTATATTATGTTAATGAAAATTTGTAATAAATTCATCATAAATTTAAAAATTAATTGATGATATGAATTACATGAAATTATTATATTTAAGATAATTATATATGAAATTTAAAATTTAAAATTTAAAATTAAATATTTATAATATTATTATTTTTAGTTAATAATATGACACCAAAATTACGTTAATCAGCATTAGAACCATATATAATTTTTTTTGGGAACAGCATATATATGAAAATGTATCATGGTGTAAAATTATATAATGTTGTACTTTTTATTGTTTAATTAATAAAAAATAAAAAAATCATGCAGTTAATTTCGGATATTAAAGAAAAGAATTAACTAAAAACTTGCAATTTATCAGGATTTGAAAATTGAAAAAAGAAAAACCTCAAATCCACACGTGCAAACAATTTGTCACACGTACCGAGTCAATCCCCAGCACACTCTCTCACTGAATTCTCGTCGCCTCCTTTTCCAATTTGGCCTTTCTCTTCATTTCATTTCTTCTAAAAAAAAAAATAAACTGTACAAAAAAACAAAGCTAAAACAAAGAGATTACATAGAAATATTCATATATACACACACAGGGCGTGACCTTTGATCGCGAGAGAACACAATCTCCCAACCAAAACGACGACGATGTGGAGAAGAACACTCTCTTCACAGCTCAAAACCCTAGCCGTCGCCGCCCGATCTACTCCCGCCGCTGCTGGATTCGCTTCTTCTCACCTGCGATCCTTCATTTCACCATCGCCTTCTGCTTCCATCCTCCACCGATATTTCAGTGCTGGAGCAGGTTTTTTTTTTTTTATATCTCTTACATTAAATTTCACTCTCAGATCTTTGCCGGATTTTTAATTATCTTTTGGTTTGTCTGATTTGATTCTTTTTTATATTGATTTCTTGATGGATAATGGAGTACATTTGGATAACTTTTTTTTATTGTGTTGTGTATGCCTGTGATTGGATTTTAGTCGGTATGGATTCATTGTGAGCAATGCTACTGTGCATGAGCCGCTATGCGTGTGATGATTAATGGAGGATGATGTGGAATTTATTCATTTTTTAATTTTTTGATTGCAGATGGTGCGGTGAAGAAGAAGGTTGAGGATGTAATGCCTATTGCCACCGGACATGAGCGGGAGGAGCTTGAAGCTGAGCTTGAGGTGATTAACTCTTGCTTTAATTAAAGGAAATGGAGAGAACTGAGAATATAAAAGAAAAAAAGGGAGTGGAGTTTTGTATTAACATACACACACATGCGTCTACACACACAAAAACTGATAAATTGGTAGTGGTGGGATTAATTTTTGGTTTCCAGGAAATGGAAAATTGAATATGACTATTTGTGATTGTTTTAGCTGCTTTTTTTAGTTAATTTGTGATTGTTTTAGCTGCTTTTTTTAGTTAATTTGTTTCATTGTGTTATTTTTTTTTCTCTTTCTGTTTGTGTTGATTAATTGATGTTTGTTTTGAATAGGGAAGGGATATTCTGCAAATTGATCATCCTGTTGGTCCCTTCGGCACTAAGGTCAGTAGTTTGCAATGCAAACACACAGGTGATGATCACCACCTGGTGTTCTCTCATGGTGTATATTAATAACAATAATAATAATAATAGAATTTTTCGTCTTTGTTAAGTGCTTTTGCATGCAGTTATCAGTGCCTTACTTTCTTACAGGTTGAATTTTCATTTGAATTTTAGCTCATGTCAAATAATGTACTTATTTAAATGGATGATGGTATGATGTTTGTAGAAGTTATGAAAATTAAATTGAAAAAAGAAGGATGCAGAATGTAACCGCTTGAGCTTTTCTTTTCTTATCTTTCTTGCTGTTTTTGGTGTTATATATATTGTAACCTTTTCTTCCCCTTGTGATCTTGGGACGGCAATTGGCATTAAAACTACAACTTGTAATCTCCACCATGATTGTTCCCTTCCCTTTGCCCCTGATTTCACACAATTGAGAATAGTGAAGATTGCTGATTGGATATTTATGTGTGTTTAGCTGAAATGTTGATTGAATCATCATCTAAATTCAATTTTATGGGTATTGATATGGTCCATTATCTTTAAATATGGTTCCCCTACTTGAAGAAAAGAAAGATGCATTTTTTTCCTTTGCTTTCCTTTTTTTTATTAGTTGGATACGAAGCAATTCCTTATTATGCTAAATTTGTGACTCATCCCTGTATGCTGATTTCAAATATTTTTCTTTTTAGAATATGAAGAGGCAGTTCTTTCGCAATTGCATATTGAAATACAAAGCTTGATTTCTCGCATAATTTTGCATTATAAATGGAAGATTTATGCTTGAGGAAAAACACAAAATTGAATTTCTAAATTTGAATAACCATTCCACATGCAGTACATTGTTAATGTGTTTCCTTGAGAAAAAAAGGTGTTCATTCTATATATATTTTTGAAATTGAAAAGGAAAATGCCCGTGAGATGTAAGAACAATTGGCTGTTGCGGTTGGCCTGTGAAATTGGCTCTGGTGCGAAAGCCAAGTTGGTAATACTTTATTAGAGCTACTGACTTGTACATGTTAAAATGTGAAGAGTCAATTGAATATCAGTGAACTTAACCACTGATGATATTTCCCTTTTACATGCATTGTAATCATGTCTTTCACTTTAGTGGGATTTGGACTATTGCATTTTTCTATTTATTTGAAATAAATTTCGCTAAATAGTCATGTCAGTGGCGAGTAATTGAATTTAAAAATTTTCCTTGACCATGGACTGGTGTTAAATTGTGGCACCTTCCTTTAGTGCTAGGGCTAGGGCTAAAGATTTGAATGTCTCATCATAATAAAGTTCTTTTAGGATTTTTGTGCACTTGATTTTTTTTTTTTTAAATTGCCACTTCTATATGTGCATGAATTGTGATTTTTATGTTGCCTAAATATTTTGTACAATATAAATATAACCTGTACATATTTGCTCTCTTTTAGGAAGCACCGGCTATTGTGAAGTCCTACTACGATAAGAGAATTGTTGGTTGCCCTGGAGGCGAAGGAGGTGGGTTTCTCGCTACTCTTTACTTTTTTTTTTTCACTTTTTTTTTTTTTTTTTATGTGCAGGCATGTGGTGTGCATTTACGCCACTTCATTTAATGAAAGCGAAAGTAATTATGCATTACATGTAAACCAATTTGATATGGTGTGCTTGTTTCTGAATTACAGAGGATGAGCATGATGTTGTCTGGTTTTGGCTGGAGAAAGGCAAGCCTCATGAGTGTCCAGTGTGCACACAGTACTTTGAGGTAAGTGGGGACATTATTGAAAAGTTCACAAGATTTGCTGTGTTTTTCCCTAATTTGGACTTTGGATTGATTAGATCTGAATTTAGATATTGAGATGAATGTACACCTTAATTTGAATCCCAACGCATCAAAGTTTTATGTGTGTGCATATGCACACGTTATAGCACATATACATACTTCCAGGTTATTTAATTACATGGGCACCAGGACCTGCACCCTATTTCTGATTTTTAGACATGATATTCATTGCTGCAAAATTCTACAAGCCAAGAATTGGGAAGGTTAGTAATAGGCATAGTTGATCAAATAGGCTGTCTCACTTCTTGCTTTTGGCAAGCAATGAATGGCCAAACAAGCATATAATCATATGATAAATTACTCCTCCTGTGATCCATGTTTAATTCATTTATAACTGGAACATGATCAAAATTGGATGTGATGCAAAATCAAATGCTGTGGAATTTTTAGTTAATCATTTAATGGTGCAAGGAATAATGTTATCATTGTTTGATAGCTTATTTAGAGTATATTACCATAGTACACCTTGCCATCAGAATTCTTCTATTTACCATCTTGCCTTGAAAGGCACCTGGAATTGGATGAATGGGCCAAGTGGCTTGTATCTTTAAGTTGGTCCATGCTGCACCTGTTGCCAAACATTTTAGGCTGCTTTCAGAATTGTAGACTTGACTTTACCTGAATTATTCTGTTGATGATATACAGCTGGAAGTAGTGGGCCCTGGTGGACCTCCAGATGGACATGGCGACGATGAAGGTCATCACTAGTTGCAGTTTCACAATTTTCCTATTGGAATAAAACTTGGAGAGATGATGGGACAATTTCCAGTATACAGTGCATCATCGAAATTCAAAAGCTTAATATTTTGTTTATTTATCTTTGTGGCCGTTGCTTTTGCAACAAATGGGATGATGGTATCTCTCCTTTTTTTTTTTGGTGCGTATGTAGACACATATCTGATGGAGCCATGGATCTTGCTAGGTTTTCCTTTTTAATGCAATTGCCAAATAATTGATGGCTACGCTTCTATTCTTTCATGAAACTTCTTGATGTTAGTGTGAAGGGGATCATAGAACTTTTTGCTTTGTATTTGCCGTATTGTGCTACATTTCTCAATTGCAACTTTTTGAGTTCCCACACGTGTTATATTTGTTGCTATTATTATTTTTGCTACGTTACGGGCATACGGAAGATTAAAGAAAATGTGGAGTTTGTTGTTATGATTCCCAGCGTTTTTGAGGATACTGTCGTATCATGTCGACATTGATTCAGTGAATAAAGGGTATTGCTAATCGCATTTCCCTTTTGAGGATCAAACTGTATCAATGTATTCGACTTCAATTTACAAGAATGTTCGTGAAATTTTTGGCACCTAACTGCTGCAGCAAATTCAGGATTCTATGAGAAGATATCTAATAGAGCTCAAACACAAAGTCTTCTTCATGCATCAGATCAGGGTAATATATAAAATTTAGTTCAGTAGAATCTAAATACAATTCTAAGGAAAAAAGGGTTTTTTCTCTCAATGAGTGAATGTTGTTCGTCGCAAGAACTAGATCTTCTGGAATGTAGCAACAAAAAAGTGAAAAAGATTGCTAATGATCCTGGCGTTAACGCCATGGTTGTGGAATAGAATTCTGTTTCTGAACATGGGGATGTCAGTATGGGGCTATCTTTGGATCTTGTCGTTGAAACCTAAGGAGTTGACAAGCAATCAGAGACAAGGAAGAAAATGTCTTTCAGAGATGCCCTCATGGATAACGGACCAAATATGGATGCTTTCTATGACGAGGGGCAAAATGTATCAGAAGATGAAGATGGGATGGGAGCAGAGGAAGAGACAGATTAGTGTCCAACTATTATTGTGGAATGTCACAAATCCCATATTGGAAAGTTGTGGGGGAGGTCTTGGGCTTATAAATGTGGGCGTTGCACACCTTAATAGGCTAGTCTTTTGGAGAGAGAATAATGGTCCCGTGACAAGTGGTATCAGAGCTAACCCTACTCTTCTCCAATGTCAGGCCCTCACAAGAGATACCAGGATCGAGGTAGGTCCGGACTGGGTGGGTCTCTCTCCTCCATTGGGAAAGGAGCCGGCACAATGGAGTGGGGTAGAATGTCACAAATCCCACATTGGAAAGTTGTGGGGGAGGTCTTAGGCTTATAAATGTGGACGCTGCACACCTTAATAGACTAGTCTTTTAGGGAGAGAGTAATGGTCTTGTGATAAGAAGGAAGGCCTTGGAGCTAGACCTTAATTGTTAAACTGATGGGGAGACGCATTGGATACCGCTATCTGGAATGTAGAATGAGAGAATTATGGAAACCCAAATCAACTATGGAAGTGATTGGGATAGAAAATGATTACTTCCTAGCAAAGTTTGCTTCCATTGAAGATTATGAATATGCTTTGTTTGGAGGTCCATGGATGGTTCTTGACCACTACTTAATTGTTCGTAAATAGTGTCCCAATTTTAATCCAACCCCGGATATCATGGATAGGATTCCAGTGAGGGTTAGGATTCCTTGCTTGCCAATTGAAGACTATGACAAGGATTTCTTAATGAAAGTAGGAGCTAAGTTGGGCAAACCAATCAAGATTGATGCTAATTAAGTGGTGTTTTGAGGGGAAAATTTGCACGTCTTTGAGTCGAAGTGGATTTGACTAAACCATTATTATCCAAGTTTCAACTAAGAATGCATGTTAAACGTATTGAATATGAAGGAATCCACTTGGTGGTGCTTTGAATGTGGGAAATATAGTTATTACTACAAAGAACAATGTCCCTCATTGACAAAACCATATTTCGCTTATAATTCGATGGCGGAATAAAGCGAGGGCGAAGAAGGGGACTCAAATAGGAAAGTCGAGGAGATTGCTAATCTTGAGATTTTTTAATCTTTTGGGCCTTGGATGTTTGTTAGTCGTCAATTTCAAAAGCCTAAACATTAGCAAGAGAAGAAGGAAGGTAATAGAGATAATTTAGCGGGAATAAAGGAAAGTTTGAAAGGAAAGAAGAAAGTTGACACTCGTTTCAAGGGGAAATCAAAATATTCTATTTTGAAGGATCTTATAGAAGATGAGCCTGATGTAGACCTGGAGGATTAGAGGGATATGATAGATGTTTACAAAGAGTTCTCCTATATGGGCTGAGGCTATGATGGGGCTTCTAGTTTGAGAGGCAAGGGTCGTGGGCGTAAGGCTGTTAGGGGCCTGAGAAATGTAGGGGAAAGGGTGTCAATTTGAGGAAGGATACTGGGATTATTATCAGCAACTCAACAAGAGCACCTGCTACGAAAAAAGGTTATGGAACTGTCAACCTAACTACGACATTACATGAACACACTATAGTGCGAGGAGGTAAGCAAGAACAAACAATGGCTATAGTGGTCCACTACTCTGAAGAGTCACCCAACGCAAGCAATACGGTAATTCTAACAGAGGGCCAAGAACATAATACTAAGCATCATTTTCCATACTCATCGGATCCTCTTAATGGGGTATGAAAATGGAGAGGATTATGATGGTGAAGAGTTAGATATGTTTCCAGAGAATGTTAAGTTTAATCCATTTGATGAAGAGATTATGGAAGGGGAAAGAGGTCGTATTAATTGACCTTTCCTTATGGTTCCTTGTGTTTTGGTTGATGATTGTGACTTCCCATAGTGTTATGGTTTATTTCTACTTCTTGCATCTTATCATTGTGAATTTAATTATTTGGAACTGCCAAGGAGTAGTGGCTAGAGAGTTCCATCACACTTTAAAATGCTTGATTCAGCTACATAAACATTTTATCTTGGGGCTGCTAAAAACCAAGGTGAGTGGGTTTCATGCAACTAATATTTTCTAGAAAATTAGCTTTAATCACTGGGTTTCTGTGGAGTCAGTTGGGTTTAGTGGGGGAATTTGATTATTCTAGACTAATGTAGGCAATGTTAATGTTTTAAAATCTCACCCGTAATTCATTCATGTGAATGTTCACAATGAGAGGGGTGAAGAATAATTGTTGTCTATTATTTATGGGAGTCCTTCATCTACTTATCACAAGTTTGTTTGGAATGATCTTATAGTAAAAAGGAATGCAGAAAACATCCCTTGGCTTGCTGCTGGGGATTTTAATGTGGTTGTCTCTGAGAATGAAGTTAATGACCCTTCTCGTTACTCTTACAAAAGAAGTAGTCAATTTGGTTAATGGATTTATGATGAGGGGCTTGTTGACTTAGGTTTCCAAGGAGATTCATTTACTTGGAAACACGGAAAGGATGTTAATAACTTTAAGTGTGCTCGCCTTGATAGAGCTTTTTGTAATGATATTTAGCGACTAGTTTTTCCTGAAGCTAGTGTCAAACACTTACCAAGACGTCAATCTGACCATAGTCTGTTATTGATTTCACTTTCAAGTCAATGCATGCATTGGGGTTCTAGGCCGTTTCACTTCCAAGTTGCTTGGCTCACTCACCTTGGATTTTTTAATATAGTTAAGAAGTCTTGGATCTCCTCTGAGTTCTTGGTTGATAATATTGCTAAGCTAAAAGTCATTTTGCAAGATTGGCATAGAAATGTTTTGGGGATGTTGTGAAGCGTAAAAGATGCATTATAGCTCAGATTGAAGGTATCCAGAAGCGCCTCAATTTACAGCCAGGGAATCAATTTCTTAAGCTTGAAAAGAAACTCCATAAGGAGTTGGATTTAGTGTTTTTCTAGGAGGACATGATTTGGTTCCTAAAATCTAGGCAAGAGTGGATTTGTTCTGGCGATCGAAACATAAAATTTTTCCACTTGTCTACGGTTATTAGAAGGGGTCATAATAGAATTACTCGCTTAAAGGATGCAGCAGGCGAATAGGTGGATGATTCTGAAACATTACAACAAATGGTGTTTGATTTTTACAAGGAGTTATATACTTTAGATCCCTCATGTAATGTTGATTCCTTGAATGTTGGCTATTTCCCTGATCTCTCTTCTTCTTATCAGGCCATTCTGTCTAGGCCTTTCTTGGTAGAGGATGCGCTGCTTGCTTTATTTGATATAACCCCTTTTAAGGCACCAGGGTTAGATGAATTTCATGTAGGTTTCTTTCAAAAAATGTGGCAAATAATAAGTAACTAGCTATCTTATTTTGCACTGAATTTTCTTCCAATTGGGCAACTTTCGATTAGAGTAAATGAGACAATGTTGGTGTTAATTCTGAAAATTCAATATCCATAATTCTTAAAGCAACTATTTCCGATCAGTTTATGCAATGTCTGTTACAAGGTGATTACAAAGATGATGGTAGACAAGTTTAAGGGCATCTTGCCAGATATTATCACCCCCAACTAGTGTAGTTTTATTTTGGGACGCCAAATTACTGACAATGTGGTTATCTACCAAGGCCTTACATATCATACGTAGGAAAAAGTCTAGCACTGGTTTTATGGCTATTAAAATAGATTTGGAGAAAGCCTATGATCGGCTCTCATAGGATTTTATCCATGCTACTTTTCAAGATATTTGGATAGATGATAATTGGGTGCGAAATATCATGGCTTGTGTTACCACCTCTTCCATGGCTGTTCTTTGGAATGGTTCCAAGTTGGATAATTTCAAACCTTTACGTGGTGTTCACCAAGGGGCCCTTATATCCCAGTATTTATTTGTACTATTGTAATATCTTGAGTTTTTAAATAATTTTAAATTGCATCGGGATATGCAGTATTAATATTTTTTATATATATTTATGATTATATAATGAGTTTGTTATTTATTAAGTCATTTTTTAATTATTTTTATTATTTTTAAGTTCTTTACGTAAAATTTTTCTGAAAATTTTATTTTTAGGGAAATTAAAACGTAAATATTTAAATATTAATTATTTTAAGCGGTTTTATGAATTTGCATGACTTCATGCATGATTTTAAAGTATCGAATAAAATATTTACGAATATGTGCATTTAAATTAAAATTAGGGTTTATTTAATTAAATTAAATTATATTATATGGTTTTAATATTAATTAAGTGTGTATATATGTATATGTGTGTATATATATTATTAAACTAAATGTGTGATGCATATTTAGTGTGTATAATATATTATATATTAAAGTATTATAAAGTTAGATATATATATACATATATACAGATAATATTATTACCTAATATAAAGTTTGAAAAATTTACAAACGTGCCATCAACTACCTCCTCTCCCTCCCGATCGCCCCTTCACCAATTCCAGCCGCTGCAACGCCATTTTCTTCCCGTCAGTGTGCCTCCCGGCGTGTCACCTTTCCTTCCAGCCATTTTCGACGTCCAAAGCTTCCTTCTCTGGTGTGGTTTGATCGGATTTCCTCCAAGTTGCTAAAAGTTGCCATCAACTTCGTTCAAGCACTTTCCGGCCATCGTTTCAAGCCCCACCAGTCTCTATCTCTTCCTTGAGCTCCAGTGAGTGCATTTTCAAGCTTTTATTTCACTTGAAATGGTCTAGATTTCCCTAGGTTTCGAATTTTCAATTTTGGCCATTTAGGGTTTTTGATTTTTTTGAGCTTCGATTTGGTTGATTCATGCAAACTTCCTTTACAAAAATTGATCCTAGTAGCTTAATCTACCTCTGTGAATTTTTGTAGAATTTTTGGGAATTATTTTGATTTTTGTGAATTATTTATTATTTTATTAATATTTTCTAATTTTCGAAAATTAATTAATTAAATTATGAAATTGTGATTTATGGTGTTTATAGGTGTTAAAATGAATTTTATAAATTTATTTGTAATTTTTGTGATTTTTATATAATTATTATGAATTTATTTAGTTTATGTGATTTTTGGAAAATTAGGTTAATTATGTGTTTTATTGAAATTAATTGGGTAATTGAGTATATTTGTTGATATTATTGAATTATATGTTGAGAAATTAATTTTTGAGTAATTATATTATTTTTGGTGAATTTTTGATTAATTATAGTGAATTTATCTAACTAGGGGTATTTTGGTAATTTGACACTAAATTGGCTAAAAATATAATTAAATTGGTTTTACTAGTTATTTGAGGTATAAAAATTATTTCTACAAATTATTTAGTATTTTTAACTAATTAAAACTATTTTTTGTAAATTATTTTCAAATTATATATAATATACTATTTTTCTAAATAAATAAGTTTTTATCGATTTTTAATATGTTTTAGGGTTAATTATATAATTTGGATTTATAAAATGTATTTTGATCAATATTTATGAATTTATTGAGAATTACCGATTTTTAATAATATTTTATTAAAATTAGGGTTTTTATGTATTTATCGGTAAAATAATTATTTTTAGCGTTTAAATATTTAAATTGCTATATTTTGAGTATTGAAGGGAATTTTTGGTATTTTTCATGTGTTCTGTAATTATTTCATGAATAGTGAACCTCGGTCGGTAGAATTATAGTTTGGGAGTCCGACCGAGGGGTTGTGAGCCTGTGTCTATTCGAAGTGTGTTTCTTTGCAGGACCGGCTCTACTCTTTGAGTAGAGAGATGTCTATTTTACAAGGGAGGTTCTGCCGGATTTTCGGTAGAATTTCTCATAAAATGTGATGTCTGGTCGAATTCTTATTCTGATTTTGTGTCCACTATTCTTAGATTGAGTCTCTAGAATGTCAATAGATTTATTCTGATTCATGTTGTCATTTGTTTGTTTAGTTGCGCCGAGACCGAGGCCTAGTGGACCAGGCCCGTCGGACCCGTCTCGTGGAGCGCAATAACAGTAAGTTATTATCCTATAAATACTTGTATTAGGGTTGCATATTTTAGAAATATATAATTTATTTTGTAAATTATGCATAAATGGTTTAATTATTGCCTAGATTTATTCTTGGTATATTTTAAATTATATGCATGTTTTATTAATGAATTATACCTAAAATGTTTTAAAGTATATTTCTGGTTTATTTCCAATTTATTTTATAATTAAATTGAATTTAATCGACATGTATATACTCGAAATATACCTGGTTTATTTTTGGTATATTTTTAGTATATATACGGTTTATGTTGCTATTTTATTTAATATCATGCATCATTGATTTTATGAATGTATGTTTTATTTTTAAATGAAGGATATTAATAGAACGTGCTACCTAGTGGGCAGCACTAGGACCGAGTACATACCAGTACGACGATAGCATTTAGGCTATATTACTAACTTATTTGTGGATATTGATCGAATTGATTTATTTAATGTGAGATATGATTTGAGAGTATGATTGCTGGAGCTCGGTTGACCAGGGGTCTCGGGGCCAATCACATTAACAGTCAGACTGCTGGAACTCAGTTGACCAAGTGTCTCGGGACCAGTCTACTGTCCAAATGGAACAAGTGAATTATTTGGAATAAGTGAGCCTGTATGGCTAGAGTGTTGTCTAACACTGTTTGAGATTGCAATTTTCTAGGGTTCTATTTGATCCTTCATAAATGGATATTATTTTCAGTAAATATATAAAATGATTTTGCTGCATCTGTGTGATTTTGCCTGTATATATATTTATTTTATATACTATTGAATGTGTGCATTTGTCATTTAGCTATGCATGTATATATATTATGACAATTCACTCAGTGAGGTCTGACTCCCCTCCGTTGACTATTTTTCAGGAGAGTCTACATCTTCAGACCTCAGTAGCAAACCCATACGCCAGATTTCTTCTGCCCCGACTTTACTATGTAATCTGCTTACTTGATGTTATTTTATAATCTAAACATTGCAGTAGTTGTAGTGAAATGTGGCACTTATATATTATGTTCATATGAGATATGTATTTTAAAGATTTGAACTAAGATATGTACTAAAAGATTATTTATATATGAGGATGAGTTTGTTTATTTAAACAAGTTGGTGGATTATGCTTATTTTATTTATAAGATTTATTTCAGCTACAAGTTATTATATTTTATTTATGTTATTATTATTGCATGTTTTTATTTTTTTTTAGGCTTGCTATAGATTCTGGATTCGAAAGAATTCCTGTTCCCTAGCGTCGGTCATGGCCCCTATTTTGGGTCGTGACAGCTATGCATTGAGAGATTGTCCTATATTATTTCTCAAGCGATTTCAAATAAATGATAAAAGCCTCTAAAAATCATTAGGTGGGGTCTTCAGATTTCCCACCTTCTGTTTGCTGACGATATGATGCTCTTTGCCAAGGCTTCTTTAGATAAGATGAATGTGCTTATGCAAAATCTTGAGCTATTTTATGGCGCTTCAAGGTCAAAGGTCAATGACTTGAAGTCTAATATTTTTTTCTTTCCGAATATGGATCCCAGTTTAGCTAATGAGTTATCTATGAGGTCAGGAATTCCTTTAAATGATGATTTAGGGCTTTATTTGGGGCACCATCTATTCATGGAAGGGTTTCTAGGAACAAGTATAATCACTTGTTAGAAAAGGTCTCCAGAAAGTTAGATGGATGGAGATCTAACAGTTTAAGCCTTACAGGGTGTGCCACACTTGTTCAGATGGTGGTGTTAACTAAAATTCCTTTATACTCTATGCAAATAGTCTAACTGCCTATATTTGTTTATAATGAGTTAGAAAGGATGACCAGACAATTTCTTTGGGTGGGTGTGAAGATAAGCGAGCTTTTTATCTTATTAAATGGGAGACCATGAATTGGTCAAAAGAAGATAGGGGTCTGGGAATTAAGAGTCTTCATAGTATGAATATAGCTTTTGTGGCCAAGCTTGGGTGGCGAGTGCTTAAAAATAGGGATCAATTATGGGCTAAAGTGATTATAAATAAGTATTTTAAGCAAAAAAATTCTCTTAATGCTTTTGTTCCCCATTCGAATTCCTCAATTATTTGGAATAGTTTAGTCAAAGTTGTTCTGCTCCTTCAAAAAGGAATAAGAGCTAGGGTGGTTAGTGGCCATGACACTTTGTTTTGGATTCAACCTTGGGTTATTGATGTTCCTGTATGATACCATCTAGAATTTTCCCACCTAATTAGGGGTCCTTTACCCCCCTAAATAGGAACACATGGACAAAGGAGAAGACAGATCCGTCCAAGGAGCTACCTCAAAGAAGAATCCTAACTGAAGAAGGAACACTCTCCCACAAGGACTATAATTCACTGACCCACAAGGATTCCTATTCCTCTCAGGCTTGAGTATCACTATATATAGCACCATATACCCCTCATAAGGGGACATCTCATTCACACATATTCAAGCTATCTTTCCTTCGCCCGATTTGTAATATCCCGTGTTTTTAAATATTTTAATATTGCATCGGGATATGCAGTGTTAATAATTTTTAAATGTGATATTGATATTTCATAAGCTTTTATTTAATTTAAATTGAATTTTAATTGTTTAATATTATTTTAAGTGCTTTACGTAAAATTTTCCCAAGACTTGTATTTTCGGGGAAATTTTCACGTAAATAATTTACTATTAATTATTTTAAATATATTTACGGACTTGCATGAGCTCATACATATTTTAAAAAAATACTAGATAACGTGTATATGTGTACTTATTTATTTAATTAGGGTTTAATTAATATTACCCTAATATTTTATTATTTGTTTATTAATTTTATTGTTATTTAATTATTTTTATTTATCATTAAATTTTAATATATTAAATATTAAGTGTGTGGTGTATATTTAATGTGTGTAATTTAATATTATTTTATTATATAGTATAAAGTATATATATATATACATATAATAAGTCAAAAAAATCAACTTTTAGAAAATTACCGAATTGCCCCCGAGCTTCTCCTTCTTCCCCGACCAACCCCATTGCCGTTCTGCCGCCTGTCACGTCGATTTCTTATCGTTGGTGTGCCGTCCGGCGTGCCACCACCTTCCCAAGCCTTCCTCGCCGCCTGTAGCAGCCGTTTCCGACGTCTGGAGGTTGGTTTTGGACGGAGAAGCCGAATTCTCCTTCACCGTCGATCACGACGTTTCCGACCACCATTTTCGACACCACCGATCTCTTTCTTATCCTTGAGCTCCGGTGAGTGTGATTCTAGCTTTGGTTTGAGCTTAAATGGTCTTGATTTCCTTAGGTTTCGATTTTTTGAATTCGGTCATATTAGGGTTCTTGAATTTTTTGAACTTCAATTTGATTGATTCATGAAAAATTCCTTCACAAATGTTGTTCCCCTTAGCTTAATCTACATGTATGAATTTTTGTAGAATTTTTGGGAATTATTTTGATTTTTGGGTATTTTTGAATATTTTAATATTATTTTCTAATTTTCGAAAATTAATTAAATAAATTATGAAATTGTGTTTTATGATAATTATAGGTGTTAAAATTTATTATAGGAATTTATTTGCAATTTTTATGAATTTCTATGTATTTATTTTGAATTATTTAAGTTTAGGTAATTTTGGAAAATTAGGGTTAATTCTGTTTTAAATTGAAATTAATTGGTTAATTGAGTTTAATTATTGATAAATATGTTGAGAAAATTAATTTTGGATAATTATACTATTTTTGGTGAATTTTTGAAGTAATTATAGTATATTTATATATGTAAGGGCATTTTGGTAATTTTACACAAAATTGGCTAAAAATGTAATTTAATTGGTTTTAATAGTTATTTAAGGTATAAAAATGATTTCTACAAATTATTTCGTATTTTTAACTAATTAAAACCATTTTTCGTGAATTATTTTCAATTATATATATAATACACGATTTTACTAATAAAATGAGTTTTTATCGATTTTTACTGTGTTTAAAGGTTAATTATGTAATTTCTACTTATAAAATGAATTTCTATGTTATAAGGGTATTTTTGGTATTTCTAAAATTGTTCTGTGATTGTGGACCCCGGTCGGTAGACTGTAGTTTGGAGTCCGACCGAGGGGTTGTGGATGAGTTGTTGTACCTATTTTTCGAAGTGTGTTTCTTTGCAGGGTCGGCTCTACTCTTTGAGTAGAGAGATGTCCGTTTTACAGGGGAGGTTCTGCCGAATTTTTGATAGAATTCTCGTAAAACGTGATATCCGGTCTAACCCTAATCTCGATTCTGTGTTTAATATTCTAGATCGAGTTCTAGGATTTTCTGTTAGGTTTATTCTGATGTCTGTTATTTATTATTTGTTTAGTTGCACCGAGACCGAGACTTAGTGGATCAGGCCCGTCGAACCCATCTCGTGGAACGCACTAAGTGTGAGTTACTATTTTATATATATATGCTTTATGATGCATGATTTTAGAATATATGTTTTATTTTGATTAAATATGCATAAATAACGTGATTAGTATTTAAGTATATTTTTGGTTTATTTTTGGTATATATTAAATTATATGCATGTTTTATTAATAAATTATATTTAAAATGTTTTTAAATATATTTCTAGCTTAATTTGTAATTTGATTGAATTTATTTGACGTATATATACTCGAAATATACCTGGTTTACTTTTGGTATATTTCTAGTATATATATGGTTTATGTTGTTGTTTTATTTAAATTCATGCATCATTTATTTTTATGAATGTATGCTTTATATTTTAATGAAGGATATCAATAGAACGTGCTACCTAGTGGGCAGCACTAGAACCGAGTACGTACCGGTACGCCTATAGCATTTAGGCTATATTACTAACCAGTTTGAGGATATTGATTGGAATTGATTTATTTGATGTGTGATGTGATTTGGTTGAGATTGCTGGAGCTCGGTTGACCAAGTGTCTCGAGGCCAATCACACTGACAGTCAGACTGCTGGAGCTCGGTTGACTTAGTGTCTCGGGGCCAGTCTACTGTCTAAATGGATTAAGTGGATATATTTGGATTAAGTGAGCCTGTATGGCTTTAATGCTGTCTAACACTGTTTGAGGTTTCGATATTATAGGGTTCTATTTGATCCTTCATAAACGATGATTTTTAATAAAAATATATAAAATGATTTTACTGCATCTGTGTGTATTGCCTGTATATATACATATTAGATATATACTGTTGATTGTATGCATTGTCATTTAGTATGCATGTATATATATTATAGTAATTCACTCAGTGAGGTCTGACTCCCCTTCGTTGACTATTTTTCAGGAGAGTCATCTTCTTCAGACCTCAGTAGTAGGCCTGTATGCCGGATTTCTTCCGCCCCGGCTTCTTTATGTAAACTGCTTCTCCTAGTCTTGAGTTTTATTTTATCTAAACACTGCAGTAGTCATTTAATTATTAAAGAGATGTTGTATTATATTTGAACTGGATTTGTATTAAAAGATTTATATATATATGAGATGAGTATTTAATTTAAATCCAGTTGATGCAGATGTTATTGTGACATTTATGATTTTTATTTCCGCTGCATTATATATTGTTATTATTACTATTGCATGTTTTATTTTATTTTTAGGCTTGCTACGGGTTCCGGATTCGAAAGAATTCCCGTTCCCTAGCGTCGGTCATGGCCCCTGTTTTGGGATGTGACACGATTTCTATTCCCTAACTTAGGCATCGGAGTGTTTGTGGGGATTCCCCCCACCTCTCACCTTTGCCTCTGTTCAGTGCTTTGCAGGACCTTCAGCCCAGGGGTCCCGGAAATTAGTTATCAAGTGGCACCGTCTGTGGGAATTCCTTGGGAAAAGCCATACATTCACTTACTAAGCTAAAGACACCTTCACCATGACCTCTAGCCCACCTCTGGCCCAAATTTCTAAGGGCGGCACCAATCCTTTTGCACCCATCCTTTCGACTGACCTTTTAAACCCTTTCCCAGAAATAATACCACCGCCCACCTTGCAGCTTGTTGGGGCCACATCCGGTCATGCACCTTTACCTCCGGAAAACACCCTGAGATACCAGTCCTTGGGGACAGATCTCCTGTATTACGCTCCGATACAGCACCATCGATCAATACCCTTAATACCTTTTCCAAGCCTACTAGAAACACCAGCAATAACCACTCCAAACCTAAACATAGTAACCCAAACACTCGGCCTTGACCAAGCAAGCAAAGAGGCCATGATAAAAAATATTCAGGCACAAATAACCTTGATGCAACAACAGCTAAGCGCTATAATACAGAGCGAGCATACTGAACCAGCTCCAAATAATGATAATGCAGCACCCCGACAAGCCCCAGAGATGAGCACAGGGAAGGGTAAAGCACCAGAAGGGGAGTGTAGTTTGTCCATCCCAGCTCTCGATGATTCGAAATTAGCACAGAAGGTTAAGGAAGCAATGAACAAAGCCCGGACTAAACCTAGAAAGGAAGAAGAATGGGTGATGGATAGCAGAACTCCGTTTGTCAGCAGAATAATTCAAACGGAGATTCCTAGTAAGTTCAGAATCCTGCAGCTTGATCAGTACGATGGGACAAGAGACCCTATTAGTCATATATCTACTTTCCGAACAAAGATGCTGCTCCAGAATGTGAATGATGGAATCATGTGCAGAGTCTTCCCAAGTACAGTCACAAAGTGTGCCCAAAAATGGTTTCATCGGCTCCCGGAGAATTCTGTCACTTCTTTTGAGGACCTAGCTGAGTAGTTCCGTATCAGATTCATCACTAATATCCCTCCTGCAAAAAACATCAACGACCTCCGGATGTGCCAGCAGGAAGCTGACGAATCTCTACGAAGTTACCTTGACCGCTTCAATAAAATAGCTATGCAGATTGAGCACCTCGTTAATGAAGTCGCCATAAAAGCTTTGAAAAATGGCACTAGACTTGGAAAGCTAAAAGACAAATTAATGACTAAAGAACCGAGTACCTTTGCAAAGGCAATGGCGATAGCAGTTCGGATGATAAAGATGGACGAAGATAGGAGGATGCGTCGGGAAGAAGATAGGCCACAGACTAGAGATGAACGGCCAAAGTAGAGACGAGTAAGCTTCCCAAAAATGAATTTCAGAGCTCCGGCAGATAGATTTGATAGGGAAGCAGATAGATATACACCCTTGAACACTTCTTGATCTAGGATCCTCAAGTGGGTCAGGCAGAATGAAGTGGAAATTACACCGGCCAAAAGAATCAGCCCAAGCCGGAGATTTACTCGTGATAGAACCCAGTACTACGAGTACCACAGAGAGTACGGCCATAACACAGAAGGCTACAGAGAACTGAAGAGTTCCATAAAAAAAACTAGTGCAGCGGGGAAAGCTTGATAATTTCACTGACGCACTGAGGAGACGTGGAAACACGGAAAACCATGACCATGACAAAGTTGAGGCAAAGAAAGCTAGGAAAGAACCGATCGGAACGATCAACATGATTGTGGGAGGAGAAAACACCAAGAAACGATTAAAATGCAGTAGAGGAGGAAAAACGATACTCGGTAAAAGCGACATCATTTTTAACTCGGAAGACAATTTGCATATACATCACCCGCACAGTGATGCCCTGGTGATAACCGCATGCATAAATAAGTATCGGATCAAAAGGCTATTGGTCGATAATGGGAGTGCTATCAATGTTTTATCTTGGAATGCGTACAAAGCTATGGGCGTCTCCATCACTAACTTAACGGCCATCCAGAACCCCATCACTAGTTTTTATGGGGGAACGGTGCAACCAATGGGGATTGTCAATCTGGATCTAGAATTCTGAAACTAAGAGGATGAGGAAATAAAAATCGTCCGGACTCCATTCAACGTGGTAGACATACCACTAGCCTATAATGGGATAATAGGACGATCGGTACTTTACAAAGCAAATGCAGTCACCAGCATCCGATAATTAACCATGAAAATCCCGATCAAAACGGGGACCCTTACTATTAGGAGAGATCAGCAAATGGCCAGACAATGCTATCAGATGACCATGAAATCTTTGGTGGAAGCTTTTCATTTGGAAGCATGGGAAGTTGAGAAGCAAGGCGCTGATCCACAACTGGTGGAAGACACGGAGGCATTGCGAATCAGGGGAGGAAAATCTGTGAAAATTGGTAATGCCCTTAATCAAGACATCAAAGACACATTAAAGGACGTCCTTATTAGACACTCAGAAGATTTTTCTTCTCAAGCCTCCGAGATCATCAGGGTGGACCCGCGGGTTGCCTGTCACCGCCTAAACATTAAACCAGGGGCCAAGCCAATAGCACAGAAGAAAAGAACTTTCGCCTATGAAAGACAAAAGATCATTACCGAGGAAATAGCGAAGCTATTAGCAGCCGGATTCATTAAAGAGGTTACTCACCCGAACTGGGTAGCCAACATAGTACTCGTCAAAAAAGCAAACGG